>NW_004624756.1:11505959-11595154 GCF_000247695.1 Heterocephalus glaber | reverse complement strand
TAGTGAATGTTTGTATTATGACAAATGGCACATTGCTGTTAGTCCCCTCAAAATATTCCCCCTCTCTTCAAACACACTTATTCTATTGTTTTGCCACTTTCTAGAGCAATTCTTAAAATCCTCTTTCAGAAGTGTCTTTACAAGGTGTGATCAAAATTTGGTGAATGCTTTTAATCCAATGAAGTGAAGACATGTAAAACCATTACAGTGTGTCCTCATCCACCTCATTCACCAGATCTGGCACCACACAACTCCTGGCCCTTCCCCAAAGTTAAAATGACCATGAAAGGTAAACATTATGGATCAATCCAAGACATCAAGGCAGCCATGACAGTGCAACTAAAGACATGAACAAGGACTTCCAGAACTGCTGCAGAAAGTAGCATGAACAATGAGATAAGTGTATTCGAAGCACGGAGGAGTATTTTGAGGTGGGCTAATGGCAATGCGTCTTTTACTGTAATAAATTCTGTTTAAGCATTCACATATTTTTCCATCACGCCTTATAATAATTTGGCTGCCTACTTCAGAAAGGCCTGTCTTTCTAGCCTTAAAATACAAATACCAGTTACTTTAACAGATGAAGCCACTCAGAATTATTTGTGTTCTCGAACCATCTTTATCAACAAAGAACTGATCCCTGAGCAAAAGGAAAAGGAAAAAAAGAAACACCTTTTCTCTTTGCAGAGCAAGCAAATGTGCAAACCCATGTAGCTATGGCCAGAGCCATCCAACAGGAGTCAAGTACACATCACTGTCCCGTGAACTTGTTTCTAAAGGGCTCAGGAGCGGTACAGAAGTTTGCAGGGAGAGGCTTTTGGCTTTTAGGTCACAGGTCTCTGGTTTTCCTCTCATCATGTGGCCCTAATTCTTCATCTGTATGTGACCACAGATACTCACAGCTGATTGCCCTGGATCACCATTTCCACCCTCTGGAAAATGGTGTGTGTGTGTGTGTGTGTGTGTGTGTGCGCGTGTGTGTGTAAGGCTTTGGGTCTTAACCAGCTTGATGAGCTGAAAGAAGAGTCATTAGAAAGGCAGGTGCTAGAGAGAGCATTCTAGATCTTCTTTTTCAGGGGTCTTCAACTTCAGCTGCATCAGTATCCCCTGAAGGGCTTGTGGAGACAATGCTGGCAGTTGGGCCCTACCCAGCACATCTGATCCAGTAGGTCCCTGCTGGGGTTTAAGAATTGGCGTTTCTAGGGGCCAGGGATTTGGCTCAGTGGTTCCTCTGCTGCCTGTCTCTCAAGCACAAGGTCCCAAGTTCAATCCCCAACACCAAAAAAAAAAAAGAGAGAACTGGTGTTTCTAAAAAGCTCCTGACCCTGCTCATGTTCTTGACCAGGAATGACACTTTGAGAACCACGAACTACTCTAATTTACTGATGAAGATACTGAAACCAAGGAAATACAAGTGAATATATAAGGTCACACAAATTCTCGGTGATTCACCCAAGAATGTGCTCTTAGGAGAATATAATGGATGGGAAATAAAGAAGAGCTATGAAGATTTTTGGACTATGGCACAAGTTATCAGTGGCTCAAAGCTGCAACATCTCAGTTTCTTGTGATCATCTTCTTTCTTCTGAAAGAAGAAAGACCTGGTGGTCTGAGATGGACTACCAAGTACAGTGGACCCTCAAGTTACAACCAGCCTGACATATGAACAACTTGGGCTAATTAGGTCAATGGAAGATTCATCTGCCTCTTGTTATCCATAGCATGTACTCAGGTAAACATCCAGATCTCAGCTGTATTGACTTAGAACCAACTTGAGTTACAACCCGCCCTCAGGAACCAATCGAGTTCATAAGTCAAGGGTCCATTGTATTGGTTAGGGTTGCAAAGGAGGTACAGGCAGGTTCTGAGCATCCACAAAGCCCTAAATGTCATTGCAAGTGAGGTGTTGCGCAGGGCCTGACAGGTCCTTGGCCAGAAATCTAGGAACGAGTGAAAATGGAGAGAACTTCCTTGTTCATGCCCCATGACGCTCTGAAAAGGCAAAAGCATGTTACTGAAAAAGGTGGTGGATCAACCTGAGAGAACCTGTTCCACCTGTCAGCCCCAGGACCTATACTGGAATAGCAGCTGCATTGACCTAACAAATCCCCGAAAACCCTGAAACACAAAGGGACCGAAGCCAGCCTCCCTCTCCCATTGTCACCCTGCCATTGTGCCTGTTGTTTTCTGGGAGACTGATGGCCACAGCAGTTATAGGACTTTCAATGCTTTAAACAAATGGGGGGAGGAAGGACTCAACAAAAGCAACAGCAGGCCTGTTTACCAGAGAGAAGGCTTAATGGGCTCCTAGAGAAAGAGCAGGAAGTATGCACTTTCTCTCTCATTTGTCAGCTCCAACGCAAAGAGCCCAGAATGGACAAAGATTCTGGCTTGCCTCTTTTTTATTGTCCTCCTTCCCTATTTTTTATGAGGAATTCGATGGGAGAAGACAAGTCAGTCATCAGATGGGACCCTTGCCATCAGCAATGTCTGTTATTGAGTTGACAGTGCATTGTTTAAGCATTAAGAGTTCAGAGGTCAAGTGTCTCTGATTGTTTATCATATCTGAGCCCCAAAACACTACGGACATCCCAAACGAGGAACTGATAGTTCTTGTCGAGAGCAACTCAATTGTTACAAGATTATTTTTGAATGGATTATATTGTGATGTGTTATTACAAAGATGGAAATGCCCTCCTTTGAAAAATTCGTAATTCTGAATGCACCCAGAAAATAATAATTCTGTCCACTGAATTGCTCAGTTCAATGAGATGTCACAATTACAGGGCTGCTAAACAATTTGTGTCACCCACTCTAAATTTGCTTCAGTCTCTCTTTCAGAGCTACACAGGTACATGATTTCTTTTTAATCTTTAGAGATTTTTGCTCATGGTGTGACCTAGGGGAAGGTTTATATATTTCATTGCAATGAATTCTTAGTGGACCAGCTGCTGGTTGAGCAATCCATGTAATAGTTATATCATTTCTTCTTATAGTAGATTAAGTCATGAGTCACATATTGACAGGATACGTTCTGAAAAGATATCATTATGTGATTTCATGATTGTGCAAACATCCTACAGTGTACTTACACAAATCTAGATGGTCTAGGTCAGTCATTTCACGTGGCCACTTGATGCAATCAAGAGGTAGATGCAATCACAAGGTAGATGAGGCTGCTGCCAATGTAACATAGTATACTGTTTGACAGTCACCTTTTTTTATAAAAGGAAATAGTACATGCTAAAATAACACAAACCAGGAATAGTCCTTTACTTATCATTGTCAAATATTAGGTTCTATGCATAGTTGTATGTGCTACAATTTTATGTGACTGGAACTATGGTAGATTCATCGGCAGTGGCATTGCTACACACATTTGAGTAATGGGTTGTGCTATGATGTCACAAAGGTTATGACATCACTCAGTGATAGGAATTTTTCAGTTCCATCACAATCTTATGAGATCTTGGTCACACATGTGCTCCATTGTCTACTGAAATATCATTATGTATTGCATGATTATATTTTATTTTAAAAATTCAGACTATTATATAAATCAATTATCAACTTAACTTTATGAGCTGATCAATACTGGATAATCACACAATCTGACCAGTAGCCCAAGTTATGCATAACTCATCTGACCTTCTATAGTCAATACCAAAAAATTGAAGGAATTGGCCAAGAGCCCATCTGCTAAACCCACTTTCCTCAAAAAGTTTTAGAAGTTAGGACTTCCAAGGTTGGGACCAGAAGGGCAAATTCTCTTTACCTTGCCTTTATTTTTTATCTTACCAGCCTCATACAGGACTTTGAAAAGTGCAGGCTCCCAGAAGAGCAGTACATACCATGCTGAGCTATCATCTCATGCTGTACCATAAAGAGAGTTAAAACCACCCTCCAAAATTAAGGCTGTTCTTGTGGTTTATATCCTTCCCTTTCCTCTCTTCCCCCAACACCATGCACATCACAACACTCTGCTGTGGCTTTAGGGCTCCCAGGATCATCACCTAACCACCCAAGACATCTGTAAAACTATCCCCTACAAAACTCTTCTATTTTAAATTTTTAATTGTGGAAATGGCTGATTTACTCCAAAAGATTGCTCAAAAACCCTCAGAGCTGTGCAAATATCCATAATTATCAACAATTGCTAAGGCAGCTTAACCCTTACGTAAAATATTATGCATACAAATAGGTTTATTTTGAACCAGTTCACACTGTTAAACTTGAGTCTAGTGCAAGCTTTATCCCAAAGCAGTGCTCAATAACATCCCAGTAGCAAACACCTTGGCTATGTGTCTTTCTATTTGGTTGGCTCGTTTTATATCCTTGCATGTTTAAACAGTCAATGGGAGTGCTAATTAAAATGCAATCAAGCAGATAAATTATATCATGTTCCTAAAAGGTAAAATAAAAACCTTTTTGATTTCAAAATCTTTGAGATTATGTAAGACAAAATCACAGTGTGATCCTAAACACAGCAGAAATCTTTCCTGATTATCATATGCTTAAAACCAAACTTCATTTCCAGATTTGCCTGTTATATATGGAATGTATAGTACATTAATTATGAGTGATTTCTTGTGAGAGTTAAGCCTCAGAGTTCCTAATGCAAATGTTCAAGTTTCGGGTCACAGAATGGTTTGCCCTGTCTGTGTTCTACCTGCAAAATGGAAAGTATAATGCATTTGGCAAAGCCTACTTCAGTGCAAGAGCAAGGACAATTCTAAGATTGATTGTCAAGGGTCACCAAGTGGATTCTCCATCAGATCTGCTGCTTTACCAGCTCTCAGGTGATCTTCATTGCTAGCAGCCGAAGGCTAAAACAATTATGTTGACATCTAGCAAACTATTTCATCACTCTGAGCTTTAGTTTCTTACCCTCTACAATGAGCCACAGTAAGGTATTATTGACAGCTTTTGAGATTACAGATTCATTTGACAATCTGATGAAAATCATTCTTCAGAGAAATAGCAGATGAGTACGTTGCACAAAATTGTGCACATGAATCCACTGATCCTCTGAGAAAGACCGGTGGAGCTCAGCGAAGAACTCCAGGTCCCTACCAGCATGGACACACCATACACCTTCATTCAGGACTATATTCTGAGCTCTAACCTGTCCCCTTAACTCATAATACATGCTGAAAAATTAATTTTTGCCCAAAAAATTATATAAAAATCTTTGCTTCGACATGAAGATAGTCTGTTGCACATACTATTTACAGCCCAGGAAATAACTAGAAGCCATTTAAGTAACATAACTTATTTGGCATTATTGAAAGCATGAGACAGTCTACAAGTTGTTGTTCACCCACTGCAAAGGCAGGTACTGTACCATGGGCCTGCGCTTCAAGGTCACAGTCCTCCCAACATGTGTCTCAGGCCCTGATCATCTCTTGACCTGCTCTGGTCAAGAGAAGGACTCTGTGTAGGTGCTTGGTTCTCACCTTCCAGCTTTCGATCCACCTCCCTCAGTAGTTCTAAAGAATCACCCTGAACTCTCCTCCCTATTCTGTCCCGATCTGTTCTTCCACAGCATTTCTCATGAAATGTACCAGAAAAAAATGTGTTTCATGAACAAATTTATCTGGGAAATCCTGCACCTTAGAGTTTCCCAAACCATTTGATCATTTCAAAGGCTCTGAGAAATTCATCCTAAAAACATCAATTGAACTTTATTTTCCCCATTTTATAAAAATGTGTGCCATCACAGAACATTTCCTTTTCCTATGGCATTACTAGATTAGACTTGAGAAACTCAAAGATCTGAGCTCTACCATGTTCTCAGCTCATGGACTCACAATGAGCTTGACCTGCATTCTGTGTTTACTGAGTTCATTTCTCATGCCTTTATCTGAATGTCATTCTGTTGATCTCTTAGGTCTTTCTCAACTTTGTTCACTGGTGTTGTCAAGACCTGGGTCCATATTCTTCCACTAGCACTTCATACCCACCGTCCCTTTTAGAATTCACAATGCACACTTGCATATTAAAAAGACAGTCACACTGCTGTCCTGGAAATAGCCCCCATATCTCCTCTTCAAATGTGTTTCAATTGAATCTTAGCCATTTGGAACTAAAAGGGCCCTAAGAGATCACTCGATCACTCTTCTAACTTTATAAATAAAAGAACAGACCTGAGAGATTAAGTGACTTGACAGAAATAAGGCAGAGCCCAGATTTTCAGATCCCCAATTCAAAGGCCCTAGAAAGTGACTGAAGCTTCCTGGAGGCACATGAAATTGATTTATCCCAGACAGTAAATTTACTAATTTGCAGTGAAGAGTAAGATGTCTGTGTCACAAGACCAGTTATCTACACAGTGATCTACCCAAAGATCAATTTACACTCATGTTTTCTTGGTATGGCTTGGCTTAGCAATGGAGCTAGGTTTTCTTAAGGAATTTACATCCTGGAGAGAGCACTGGACTAGTAAATAGGAGCCTAATTCTAATGTTAATTCTATTTCTCCCAATAACTAGCCACATCTTAATGTCTTTAGGCCTCATCTGCTAAATGGCAAACGGGGCAACTGCCTTGAGGTCTATTCTAACCCCACATCTTAGAATTCTTAATTCTAAGTTTTTTCCTCTAAACTGTTCCTCCTTTATCTTCAGCATCTCTTTTTATATTTTAACACACAAGCTATTAGTCCTTGATCTGGAGTGTTTTTACTCCACAACCATCCAGTTTTTAGAGTGGAATCTTTTTTGTCCTATCATAAACTTTAGCTACATCTTCTCAAGATTATTGAATAAAACATCTGTATAAAAAACTATAATAAGATAAACCAGGTATCTATGGATCTATGGCTGTTGATTTGGTCTTGAACAAATACAGTATTAAAACCCCATCTCTTCCTTAAATCCCTGATAAAAGGGAATTCCCCCTACTCACCAATATCTGTTCTTTCTATTTCCACAGCAAGACCCAGCAGATACTAGAGAGACTCTCAGAAAAGGCAGAGCCACACTGCATGTGAAATCTAGACAACTCCAACTGGTAGTCTCAGCCACTTCCTGCAATATCAAGTCACAGTGTCATTAACTTCAGATTGTTATGACAGGGTGTCCTAACTCCAGTCTGTAATACTGCTTTTAAATCACAACAACTACTAAATTGTTGCATTTATTTAAAGATTGTCCACTGACCCCGGGGCCTTTGGGCATAAATACAAAATACTGCTATCAAGAAGGGGACCACAGTCACTCTTAGGAATAGCTGCTCATTATCACACTTTCACCAGGGAGGCTAAGCACATCAGCAATGATGAACTATAAGAAACATATGATTCTTGTTCACACTTACATAAAATAGTGACAGAGCTGTTAATAATTAGTTACCAGATCCTCAAATGCTTTGTTCTTTGGCATTAGTAATGTGCCACTTGAAGTTTTACACCAAATTAACATTATTCATATTCAACTGTTTCAAAGCCCTTTGAAAATGTGCTATCCTTCTTCACACGAAAAGGAGATGTGTCTGATTATAAGACGTACGTGCATTTGAACCATTTGCTTCCAGCCTCGAGTTCAGAATGTACAGAGTCATCTATTTCCACCTGACCCACCCTGGTACAGAATCATACTGTTCTGACATGATTAGCTACAGTAAAAGGGAAGGTCCACTATTATGAAAGACTATTTGAAGTTAACTCACCTGTCTGGGAAATATATTAACAGGTAACTCTGTCAAATCATCATCCAACAGATTAAAGTGAAAGAAAGCAAATTTATATACATAACCAAGGCATCTGCACGACTAGGCCTCAATCTTTTCCTGTGCTTGGTTTGAACACAGAAACATACTGTCCGAATTTGAGGGGTAAATTAAATAGTTTTATTTTAAATCCATTAAGTTTTAATTTTTCTACTTGTAGGATGCTAATGATATCTGTTGACACCTAAATTCCTTATGAAAATGAGTAAAGTGGTATCTACATAAAGTACTTCCATTTTAAAGAAAAATGCTTTGAAATAAAGAGGATTAGTGTAGACAAGGAAGGATCCCACAACTAGGCTCCAAATTCTGTTTCCAAAAAATGCACACCTTCATTAAGAGAAAAGAAAGAATAGACCAATGGATGGATGGATGCATAGTGGATGGATGGATCCATGGATGGATGGATGGATGGATGGACAGACAGGACAGATAGATGGAGAGATAGATTTAATTCCATTTGAAGTACTGTTATTAACCGAGCCTTTGCCTCACAGATAACCCAGTAGGCGATGTTTACACAAACCTAGTGATTGGTTTGTTTTCTACTGACATTGTAACTAGAAAATTAGATGCAAGTCTTCTCATTGTATAACACAGGCTTACTAGTTCTAAAGTCTTGTGGCTTCATTTCCAAATCTATCTGAAACAACTAGGCCTTTGACTCCCCATTTCCAATTGAATGGGTGTGTAAATTAGCCGTCTGGAAGAGAGGAACACATTGAATCCCAAAGTTTGATATTTCCAGAAGATTAAATGTTTTATATGCTATAAGTACAGATTCTAGAATTATATTTAATTATTTATTTTCTGTATTCTAATTCAACCAAATGTTATGTTATTGTTGCTGAACATATCATCTATGTATGGAAATTCTCCTGGTTTGCAATAGAAGAAAAGTTCTTGAGGTTTTCTCCTACTAGAAACTCCATTGTATTACCAACCATTTCAACTAATTCCTCTTGGGACCATATGGAATACTGGATTAAAGGGGTTCTTCTGTTAAACTGGAAGAAGTTTTGTGGGGAGAGAGTCACATTAAGTAACATGAAAGAATTTAAGTTCATGATCTTTCTTCTTATTATCATAATGAAATAAATTGAACTAACCATCCCAGATATAAGAATATAATCAAGTATTTATTGGGGGAATATTACCTTAAATATTTATTTAAACAATACACTCTAGAGTCTAATAAGCTTTTGCTATATTGGCAAACAGAAAAGAATTAGAGGATTGGTAACAAATGTTTTGTTCCTGCAAGTAATTATTTCACTTAAAACAAAATACTCAACTTTTTTTTTCCATTCCACAATGTGAATTCTTCACTTCTTTTGGATAAAAGGCTTAGATGATCTGTTGTCTCTAGCCAGAATGACTGCATATGTTCAATAATATATCAGTTTCATCAGCCGCCACAGAATAGGCACATATGACAATAAATCATTTTGGGAACTTCCTGAATCCCAGCCAAGTTGTAGACAATAAAAGATCCTGCTTGTAAAGTCAGCTATAAAAGTTAATTTCATACAGGTTCCCCAGCACACATGCTACGGTTCAGTTCCAAACAGATGTGATCTTGGAACAGCTATGGAAAATGGCATGAAATACTTTTGCTAACTTTCCATATCAAGAGATCCAAATGCTTTGTATTTTGTGTAACCTTTGGTCATTAAAACATTGCAGCAGGTATGAAAAATGCATTCTTCAAGCTTCTTAATGCCTAAGATACTGTTCTTTCCAGTCTAAAGTATTCCTCCACGTTGGATAGGTTATCCATCAAGCCAGACATGCAGAGGCTGAAAAAATCCTTACAGAGCAAAATGACAAAGAAGACAGCAGCCATTTGGGGATGCATTCTGGGAGAATTTTTGAAGTAACAATTTTTATATATTTCCTTATTGGCTTTAGCCGAAAGATGTAGCAGATAGCTACAGACACAACTGGCCTCTCCGGTCAACCTTGGAGTGGACAGAAGAGGAGATTCAGAGAAAAGGCAAAGGGTGGACCTTGGCCACGTAAGCCCCTTTACATGAATTGATGTAAAATTTGTCTGTTTATCAAAAATTACACTTTGTCCTTTGGTCACTGTTTCCCTACCCGTGCAAAGGTCACCTGTTTACACTTATTTATTCCTAAGATTCCCCATGATCTTAGGCTAAAACTTCGTTTCTCTTAATTTTAAATAGTTGAGTTCCTGGGAAGTCACATGTTCACTGGATTTTTGTAATTTGAACCATTCTCTATGCACTGGCCAAGCTTCCCTTTAAAGGTCCTCTGGAATCAATCTGCAGCAGTAATGATCAGTCTTTAGGTTCATCTTTTGTTGGAATGAGGATTTTTGAAATGTGATAAAGCTGGACTATCTCCACAAAGGCCCTGCTGAGCTTGAGAGGGCAGAGCACAATTGGTAGTGGAGACATTGTAAGACAATTAAATGCCCAGGGCTGAATGAGAGAATCATTAACATGTTAATCGTATACCTGATATTAATTAAGGCCAACCTAGGGATTAAGGAGCTCCAGGCTGAAAAAACCAATCAAACAGAAAAGGTAGAATAATGATGTTATGTAGCAGATATTTATATCATCACATCTTATTTAAACCAAAATGCTTTAAAATGACAGTTACATTTTCCACTCATTATTTTAATGAACATCATGTCAGCTTCATAAATATGTGTGGGATTCTTATTTTAAGGAAACACGGTGCTACAGTTTTGATCTTAAACATCCCCCCAAAACTCCATGTGCTGAAGGCGTGATCCTCAGCCTGTGGTACTATTTGGTAGTGGGGCCTAGTGGAAGGAAGTTAAGTCACTGGGGGCATGCCCTTGAAAGGGATGTTGGAATCTTGTCCTTCCTTTCTCTCTGTTTCACTTTCTGACCAGCCCGAAGTGATCAGCCTCCTTGGCCACTGGCTTCCACCATGATGTACCATGCTGCCATAGGCCCACAGCAGCATAGCCAAGGGACCATGGACTAAAACCTCTGAAACCATGAGCCAAAATAAACCATTCCTCCCCTTAAATTACTTACCTCAGGTATTTTATCACAATGTGAAAAGCTGACTAACATAAAGGTGTAGTGACACTAGGTAAATATCTTAGTCCATTCTTCTGCTGTGACAAAATATCTTAAGCTAGATAATTTACAAATAGTAGAAATTTATTTCTTATAATTCTGGAAGCTGAGAAGTCCAGATGATTCAGTATCTGAGAAGGGATCACTCTCTGCTTCCAAGATGGTACCTTTTTACTATGTCCTCACAGAACAAGAGTGGAAGAACAAAAAGGAATGAACTCACTCCCACAAGCCTTTTTAAAAAGGCACTATATACCTTAGTAGCATGGGAACTAGCACAAAGAATCAACAACGGGGATCTCATCTTATTAAAAAGCTTCTGCACTGCAAGAGAAACCACCAACAGAGCTAAGAGACAACCTACAATATGGGAAAAAAATTTTAGCAGCTGTACCTCAGACAAAGGACTACTATCTAGAATATATAAAGAACTGAAAAAAATCAGACCACCCAAATTCAAAGACCCAATTCAAAAATGTGCATCTGAAATGAAGAGACATTTCTCAGACAAAGAAGTAAAAGCAGCAAATAAATATATGAAAAAATGTTCAACATCACTGGTTATTCAAGAGATGCAAATGAAAACAACACTGAGATTCCACCTCACCCCAGAAAGAATGGCTGCTGTCATGAAATCAACCAATAACAAATGCTGGCGGGGGTGTGGAGAGAAAGGAACCCTTCTCCATTGATGGTGGGAGTGCAGACTGGTGCAACCACTGTGGAAATCAGTATGGCGATACCTCAAAGAACTAGGACTAGAGGTCCCATTTGACCCAGCTATTGCCCTGCTAGGTATCTTCCCAAAAGAATTAAAAGAATCATACCACAGCAATATATGTGCACCCATGTTTATAGTGGCACAGTTTGTAATAGCTAAAGCTTAGAAACAATCCAAGTGCCCATCAACTGGAAACTGGATAAAGAAGATGTGGGTTTTTTTATAAAATGGAGTACTACTCAGCCATAAAGAATGAGAAACTAGAGACATTTATAGCTAAATGGATGCATATTGAGGACATACTCTTAAGTGAAATAAATAGGACACATGTGTAAATACCGAATAGTTTCTCTAGTGTGAGAAACTGAAAGTGTCAATAAGAATTAAAATGATTAAAATGAATAATTGATAATTTGAAATAGAAAGAAAAGGTCCAAAGGGGTAGGGGTGGTGGGAGGGGAAGGGGAAAGGAAAGGAAGGAAAGGAAAAATTATGAGAAAAGAAAAAAAATGGAAACAAAGTCTATATAAATAGGGAAGGGTGGAGGGGGTAAAGGGCGCACAGGTAACGGGGGAAAAAATAAGAACCAAGATACATCATGTACAGGTACAAGCACCCAATGATAAATGTAAATGTATTGTATACCTAATATGTACCAATAAAAAAATTTAAGCAAAAAAAAATGCACTATATCTCATCCATGAGAATGGAACCCTGATAGCCTAATCACCTCCCAGTAGTCCAATTTCTTCATACCATCACCTTAAGGTCTAAGTTACAACATCTAAATTGTGGAGGTTTGTATATGTTCAAACAACAGACCACATACTGGCTCAAAGAACATGCTTAAGTAAATGCAAAGGAAATGAAACTATCCCATGCATATTATCAAATCATAGTGTAAAAAAATTGGAAATCAATGGCAAAAGAAACCACAAAAACTGCACAAATACATGGAAATTAAATAATAAGCTCCTGAACAACCTATGGGTCACAGATGAAATTAGACAGTTTCTATAATTAAATGACAATGCTAATATGACATACCGGAACTTAGGGGACACAGTGAAAGTAGTACTAAAAGGAAACTTTATAGAGGTGAATTCCCACATCAGAAAAACAAAGTGAGCTCAAATAAATAACCTAATGTCGAACCTCAAGCTTCTAGAAAAAGAAACCAAAGCTCATACAAGGGAGGAAATTATAAAGATCAGAGCAGAAAGTAATGCAATTGAAACGAAGAAAACAATACAAAGAATCAATGAATTGAAGATTTGGTTCTTTGAAAGATTGAATAAAATAGACAAACCCTTAGCAAACCTTATAAAAAAAGGAAAGAAAAGACTCAAATCCATGCAATTAGGAAAGAAAAGGGCAAAATCACAATGAATTCTGCAGAAATCCAGATCATCAATACCTGCTTTCAGAACCTGTATTTCAATAAAACAGAGAGTGCAGGTGACATGGACAGATTCCTAGATGCATATGAATTATTGAAACTTAAATCAAGAAGTTATAAAAGTTCTAAATAACCCTATATATGTCAATAAAATTGAAGAAGTAATTTTAAAACTACTAACAAAGAAAACCCCAGGTCCTTACGAATTCACTGCTGAATTCTACAAGAAATTTGGAGACGATCTAATGCCACTACTCCTCAACCTCTTTAATGAAACTGAAAAGGAAGCACTATCCCCAAACTCATTCTTAGAAGCAGGCATTACCCTGATACCAAAATCAGAGAAGGATCCAACCAACATAGAGAACTATAAGTCAATCTCCTTGCAAAAATCCTAAGATACTGGCAAACAGAATGCAGCGAATCATCAAGAAGATCATACACCATGACCGAGTAGGATTCATCCCAGGGATGCAGGGATGATTCTACATACACAAATCAATACATGTAATACACCACATTAACAGAACCAAGGACATAAACCACATGACATCTCAATAGACACAGAAAAAGCATTTGACAAAGTCCAACATCCATTCATGATAAAAAAATATATATATATTCTATAGAAAATTGGAATAGAAGGTCCTTAACTCAACCTATAAAAGCCATCTATGACAAGCCAACAGCCAATATCATAATAAATGGTCAAAAACTGAAAGTTTTCACTATAAAATCAGGATCAAGACAAGGACACTATCACTACTCCTGTTCAATATAGTTCTGGAAACATTAGCCACAGCAATTAAGCAAGAGAAAGAAAAAAGGATTAAAGATAGGAAAGGAAGAAGTGAAATTATCATTATTTGCAGATGACACGATACTCTACATAGAAGACCCCAAAAACTCCACCCAAAGACTCCTAGATATTCCAATTTAGTAGTGTAGCAAGATACAAAGTCAACCCTCAAAAGTCAACACTCAGAAATCAATAGCATTCCTATACACACATAACAAACTCACTGAGAGAGAAATTAAGGAAATAATGCCTTTCATAATAGCATCAAGAAAAATAAAATACTTCAGAATCAATCTAGCAAAGAAAGTAAAAGACATTGAAAACTATAGTACTCTGAAAAAAGACATTGAAAAAAATATCAGAAAATGGAAAGACATCCCTTGTTCTTGGATGGGCAGAACTAATCTAGTGAAAATGACTATATTTCCAAAACTGTTATACAGATTTAATGCAATCCTAATCAAAATACCAATAGCATCGCTTCTCGGCCTTTTGGCTAAGATCAAGTGCAAAATACCAATAGCATACCTCACAGAACTAGAGAAAACAATCCTACAACTCATAAGAAACCAAAAGAGGGGCCAGGGATTTAGCTCAGTAGCATCATGCCTGCCTCAAAAGTGAAAGGTCATGAGTTCTATCCCCGGTACCAAAAAAAAAACAAACTGAAAAAATGGAAATAAAGTCTTTGTAAATAGGGAAGGGTGGAGGGTGTGAAGGGAGGGCTAGGAATGGGGAAAGAATAAGAACCAAGATGCATCATGTAAAGGTACAAGCTCCCAATGAGAAATGTAAATGTGTTGTATACCTAAAATGTACCAATGAAAGAATTTAAAAAAAAGAAACCAAAAGAGACTTAAATTAGTAAAAGCAATTCTGGGCAACAAAGGCAAGGCAGGGGGCCTCCCAAACACTGACTTGAAACTATGCTACAAAGCTATCATGATAAATAGCATGGCACTGGCAAGATAACATCTGAGGATCAATGGAACAGAAACAACTCCAAACACACTCAGCTACCTTATCTTTGAAACAGAGGCCAAGCAACTTTACTGGAAGAAAGATAGCTTCTTTAGTACATGTTGCTGGAGAAACTGGCTTTCCACATGCCAAAGATAAACTCAGACCCATATCCATCACCATCCACTAAACTAAAATTGAAATGGATCAAAAATCGAATATTAAAACAGAAACATTAAATCTGCTAGAAGATAGAATAGGTAAATCTCCAGAAAACATAGGTATAGGCAAAGACTTTATGAGCAAAACCCCAGTCATACAGGAAATATTACGAAGAATCAACAACTGGGATAACATCAAATTAAAAGGCCTTTGCACAGAAAAAGAAACCATAAACAGAGTGAGGAGACAACCCACAGAATGGGAAATAATTTTATCAGCTGCTCCTCAGACAAAGGACTAACATCTATAATATATAAAGAACTCAAAAAAAATCAGACTCCTCAAATTTAAAGATCCAATCCAAAAAATGGGCATCTGAAATGAATAGACATTTCTCAGATGAAGAAGTACAAACAGCAAATAAATACACAAAAAAATGTTCAACATCACTGGTCATTTGAAAAATGCAAATTAAAAGAACACTGAGATTCCATCTCACTCCAGAAGGAATGGCTATCATCAAGAAGTCAAATAAAAACAAATGCTGGTGAGGCTGTGGGGAAAAAGGAATTCTCCGCTGCTGATGGGAATGTAAACTGGTATAACCACTATGGAAATCAGTATGGAGATTCCTCAAAAAACTAAAACTAGAGGTTCCATTTGACCTACCCATTCCCCTTCTAAGTATCTTCCCAAAAGAGTTAAAAGCATCATACCACAACAATATATGCATACCCACGTTTATAGAAGCATAATGTATAATAGCCAAATCTTGGATACAGCCCATATGCCCAACAAAAGATGAATAGATAAAGAAAATGTGGCATTTATATACAGTGGAGTACTACTCTGCCCCAAAGAAGGATAAACTTGAGTCATCTGTAGGAAAATGGATGCACCTCCAGACCATAATTGTAAGTGAAATAAACTGGACACACAAATTTAAATATTTCATTGTTTCTCTTGTGTGAGAAACTCAAAGGATACATAAGGAGCATAATGGAAGATAGATATTGGGAAGTAGGAAGAACATGTTCAAATGGGAAAGGGAATTAGGGAGGACAGGAGAGAGAGAAGGGAAAAGGAAGTAAAAAGAGAATGAAAGGAAAAAATGGAAACAAAGCTTTTGTAAATGAGAGGAAGAAAGGTTGAAAGGAGAGGAGGGGAATGGGAAAAAAAAGAATTAAGATAAATTATGTACAGGTACAAATTCCCTATGATGAATGTGATCAATATGTATGACAAATATACAATAATAAAAAATAAAGTTAAAAAATAACAACTAAAAAGAACACCATTTTTAAAAGGCATAGGAGATATGCTTCAGGAAATTTCATCATACTTAAGCACAGGTGCTTTGTATTTTCAAGAAAGAGGTATATGTGTGTCAAGTCATGGGTGGAGTGACCTCAGGGTCAAAAGGGTGTTCGCCTTTGTACTGGGGTGGGAGACAGGCAGAGCCCAGCACAGACAAGACAAAGAGCAGAGCAACATGAAACATAATTAGACTCACCAGCCTCCAAAAAACTTTCAGCTGCTTTCTCCTGGAATTGGTTCGCAAACTATTGGTTGGCTTTCTCAGAATTAAGTGCATGTGGTTTGGCTTCACCAAAGCCAGACACCAAATACCTGGACTGTGACCAGCCTTATCCTTGGCTGAGGAGCTTAGCTTACCATAATGTCTCCCTACAGATTCCTACAACCTCCTCTCTAAACCAACTGGACTAGTGCCACAAGCAGGAACAGATCTTGCATCCCATCCTACTGCTTCTGACCTCCCTGTCACATTTTGCAATTCAGAACATAGAAAGTCCCCACTGCAGTGCATCAGTGAGTATGAAAGAGTCCAACTGTTTAAACTATAGTCTTTGACATTCCATGGAAATAGGACTGGATCAACATCTAGATGCTACCATGAGAATGATTCCTGCATCTGCCAATCCCGTGAAAACCACAGACATATGCTTGTAATAACTAGAACATCTATAGCTCATAGCAATTTCTATCATCATCTGTTATCAGAACAGATTAATTTACAAGGCCATAGAGCTAATTTTGTCTTATTTCACTTAATGGGACAGGTCTTCAGAGACAAGCCGGGTATCCTATAATGGCACATTAGCAGAAGGAAGAGCTCTTATCTGGCTGCCAAAACACAGCTTTCTACCTGACAGAATGTGGATCATGGCTTTTTAGTCCATATTGTTTCCTAAAAGGCGTGGGCTGCAAAGCAGTTGTTCTTCATATATTCTAGTCTTTGAAATATATCTCTTCCAGCCCACACAGCGAACAACTCCACTGGCAGTGTCTAAACCAGGACTACATAGTTTTTGTTTTTGTTTTTGTACCGGGGATCGGACTCAGGACCTTGCACTTGCAAGGCAGGCGGCGGAACCACTGAGCTAAATCCCCGGCCCCGAGGACTACGAAGTTTTAAGAACCTCCACCTTTGTAAGGTAGAAATCAGCAATGAGCTTCTCATTTCACAGTTGAAGAGCCTGACAGGAAGAAGAGAGAGCCATCTGTCTAGGCCATGTTTGTCCAGGAACATGGCTTCCAGACTCTGTTCTGTGTCACCAGCTCTGGGTGACAACCATAAGAACTGTTCAAAGGAAGGATCCTTTGAAATGAGTGTGAATTTCCTTTGATCTTGGAAATATTTTTGACATTCTGTGTGTAACATAACAATGCTCTGAAAAAACATCTCTAAGCAAGTAAGCATTGGTAACAAGTCAATCAATGTTAAAACTGCCATCTAGATGCAAGATTTCTACAACTTGGCTTTTTATTGAGGGAGAAGGAAGAAGTCATATATGGGTACTGTTATCCATGAATTTTCCCTAATATTTTCATTATCACTGGGTAGAGGTATTTATCCATTAAAAATGTACTTTTTGCACTAAAACAACTACATAAGTGTTATACCTTGGGAAAGAAAATGAACCTCTAATTTTTTACATTCCTAATCCAGCCATGAGGGTTGGTTCTGTAGCTGATCTTCAAAGTGTGCAAGTTAATACAAGGCCATTCAAAAGCAAAAGTAAACCAACACTTGAGTAATAATAGTAATAGTCACAATACAATCTTAGGTCTGTATAACACTTGGGAGCTGATCGAGTACTTTTAGCCTTCGCACACTTCATCCCCATGACCTCTCTAAATTGGCTTCTATTATCCTCATGTCATAGATAAACCAGTTGGTCAAAAATGGTCACAAATAGGATTCATATCAGTCATCTAAATCTCCTTTCATCATATCGAAAACAAACCTCAGCAGTGCATGGTCCATTTATAATATATTAGACAATCATAAGTTGAAAAAAGATTAGCTACATTTCTGAACTTATACAGGCATTAATTTTTTTAGTAGGTAAAACATCATCATGCAAATCAAGAGGTTTAAGGACTGAATCCAATGAACTCACAGTTCTCCCTGGGCTTGGAGAACTTGCACAATGCTGAGCCTGTCTTATCCAATGCCTGACAACCAACCCAAATTACTCCATTTCTCTGGGGTAGAAATCTTTGGCTCTCCATGGTTCACCTCTGTATTTCAGGAGGTTTCATCATCTTCATCTCCAGCTCTAATATGCCTCCAGGGGAGAAGACTTCAAACTCTGGGGATAGCTTTGCACTGTCAGCATCTATCAGGTCACAAGTATTCATCTATAAGGTCACAAGTGTTCACAGACAGTGTTCAGCAGTCACTGCTCTGTTTCCTGACACCTCCTTGCAAAGAGATTATCACCCCACTGACCACCAAGGAACTCCATTTAGAGCTGTCCTGTAACAGGCCTAGGAAGGGAAGGCCAGCCAGAGACCTGGCCCTGAGAGAACAAAGACAATGGTGTTGGGATACCCATTGACGGTTAATTGTTTGTTTTCTTAATTAGAATTTTAATCTTTGTCCATCCATTGTCCCCCAATCCCTATGATGATATCTGGCAAGTAATAAAATTGGGATTAAATGCATATATGTTAGCAGGACAGGGTGGGAAAGAGGCATGGAGAAAAGAAGGGCTGGGGGAAATAAAGAAGGGAAGGAAAGAAGAAGAAAAGAGGGAGGGAGAAGAGAAGACACAAACCAAGGGAAGGAAGGGATAGTGCTTATGCTTTTAAAGCTGGCTTGGGGGATGAATGGGTTCCAGTTTATAAGCTATTAAAACCAGCATAAAACCTTATACCACAAGGTGCTGCTCTCCGGGGGACTCTGTCCCGCCCTCTCCCTGTATAAATTGGCACATCCAGCTTAGATGCAAATATCTCCTACATTCTAAACAAACAAGAGCATCTGTCACTGGGAGGACTGTCTTCATCATGGAGGAAATCTGCCATGGCCCACTGTGTCTAACTCGCTCCAGGTTTCCTCCTTGGCCCTGGGAGCCAGGACAGCCTTGAGACTGCAGCCCTGAGGGAGGCCTTCCACCCTTTCTGTCCTGCTTCCAGCTGTGCCCTGAGCCCAAGCTTGGCTGAACTTTTTACCCTTAGCTTTGTCTATGTTCCCCAAGCCAGTGATTGGGCCAGTCCAGAAAACTAAGCTTGCTTTCTCTAGAAGCCATATGGTTTCCATCTCATTTCTCCAACCTTCATCAGGTGGGTTCTATTTCCAGTTTACAATGGGGCCCCTCCCTGACACTCTCAGCCTCCTCACGAGGCTTCTCAAGGGCCATGGGTATCATGTTTTCCAGTGCTTCAGACACCTGTTACTTGCCCTCAACTGCTAATTACCCAATTTGGTAGGGTCAGGACAGAGAGGGGGACATTTCTCCTGTGCCTGAGACTTGTGCCCACCTCCTCTGGCTGGCTTGGTCATTTTAAATGTTGTTTTCATTAGTTACTTATGAAGAACTGTTCCCAGGTTGGGTGTATACATAGGTAGTCAGACAGAATACCTAGGAAGCCCATTCTATTCACTTATAAGGACAATGCTTGTAGGAAGGGAGAAAGGAAGGTAGGAAGAGAAGAAAAAAGTAAGGGAGAGAGGGAGGGAGGGCGAGAGAGAGAGGATGGAATTTATTAAGTAAATTCTACAACCTAGACCTTACACAAGGTGCTTGACATTCATTACCTCTTTGGAACAATTTTGTTCCTAACAGGAAAGGTACACATTAATATTCATATTTTCCAGAACAGAAAACTGACATTTAAGAAGTTGAGTAATGTGATCAGGATTGCACAAGTAATACACGGTAGAGCTGACACTCCAAACAGCCATGGACATCCAATTCTTGGCATAGTTCTTATAGACTTCTCCCACCCACCCACCCACTTTCCCTGGCTCACTCTTCTAATCTCTGCTCTATGGCATCTACTTTCTGGAACATCCAGGAACCTGCTGGATAATGTTCCTTTTCTGTCCCCATTGGCTTTATGGAGAAGGATTATCTTTCATACAAAAATAAAATATAAATGATTGGTCTGTGAAAATAACTATTTTTTCAGAGAACCACAGAAGTTATAAATGAGAGCCATCTTGTTAACATAAGCAAAACTACTACACCCTCACAAAGTAAGAAATAAAAGATGTCTCCTCTCAAAATGTGTCTTGTAACTGATTCAGATTAAGGGAAAGCTCTTAGAGAAATTTTAGCTTAGGGATGATAACAAAGGCTATTCACCTACAAATATCTTTTCTCTGTATTTTTAACAATGGAACTCCTTATACCAGACTTGTACCTGGGCATGGCCTCTCATCTGGAGACTACATTGCCCAGCCTCCCTTGCATCTTTGGTGTGACCATGTGACCAAATTGTAGCCAATGGGATATAAGTACAAGGACAGGTACTGCTTCCAGGCTATGGCCCTGAGAAAGAACACAAGCCCACATTCCTGGCTCTCTTCCTCCTTCTTGCTGGCTCAGCTGTAGCTACTGCCTTATACCCAGCCCCAGCTTACTGACCTCTGGACTGTTATGTAAGAGAAAAAGAAACTTCAATCCTGTTTACATCACCATATTTTCAGATCATTCTGTTTTAATACCCTGGCCTGTGCCCTTACAAATACAGATGCTCAGAACATTCAACTTAGAGTGCTGTGGGCAGAGCATTCATGTCTGTTGTTCAACTGAGTATAAAATTATATGCCAGTTGACTTACTAATCATTTAATATCTTTCAGCATCTACTCCATTTGCTAAGGTTGTAATAATGCGACATTATTCAATCCCAAGAAGTTTATCCTCCAGCCATTAAGAGCACACAGACACAAAAATACCACAAAACAGCAGTGCACATTGCTAACCTCCACACTAGTGGTACCAATGGGGAGCATTTAGCCATAACCTCTTAACTTTCATCAAAAGTGATGTTGCAGGCCAAACAGGTCTTCCAATTTGAAGCAAGATTTTATGGTGTTTGAATCTGTTTTCCCTTTCCAAAAGTCACTAACTTTCCCTCTACCTCAAATTTTCCAATTATTAAATGGTCGTGGGGTGACTATCAATGTCTTCCTCCCTTTGACTTTATGACTTGGGCTCCTCAGCCTCTCCAATATGTCTGTAGTCCTAGAGCTTATGGAAATGGACCCAGCCTGTTCCATGTTATGTACTATTTACATAACAGATAATCACTCAGAGCCTCCGTTCCTGCCACCCAAATAACAAATCTTCATGCATTGTCCTGTTGGCCCATGTGTGCCTCACATTGATGACTGCTATGCAGAAACAAGGGAAAAGTGGCTAAAAAATTGGCTTGGGTGCCCAGGTACTGAACCTAGGAAAGAAAAAGATAAGCAGGACTAAACAGAGCCCACAGATAGACTGATGAAATGAGCAGAAATATAAATGAATTCTCATTATATGTCACTGGCAAGGGATTCTAGAACTGGTTGTTCAATCGTTTCATTGTTCACTAAAGGAGAGGAAAGTATCTGTCCACAATTTTGCTGACTTTAAATAAAACACATGCACACACATAAAATGGAGTTTTATCTATCACAAGCTAGTTATGGGCTGATTGTGGTGCAAATACTTGTAATCCCAGCACTCGGAAGGCTGAGGCAGGAGGATCACTGCAAGTACAAGGCCAGCCTGGGCTACATAGTGAGTTCAAGGCCAGCCTGAACTGCATAGTGAGACCCTGTCTCAAAAAAGAAACAAACAAACAAACAAACAAAAAACAAACTAGTTAGGAGGGGAAATGGATCCAAATTTATGTGGTTATTTGAAAGTGGTCTCCATCTAGCTATAAGAGGAACCATATGTGAGACAAAGAAAAGAGAACCTGATTTTATATTAAAGGAGCCACTTGACTATTCACACTGCAAGTCTAACTTACCAAGTGACAGTATGTTCATGTGTAAAAATGGGACAGCAAGGCCCTGATCAATCAGAGTACCTGGCATGCTGCTTGTCCCAGAGTAAGTAATCATTAGTTACTAACTCAATCAGAAATGGACATTAAAAAAATGCTACTTCACATTCTAGGATGAAAAAGAACCATGAGTGATGTGGAAGGAAGGGCTGTCAGTATATGGCATGCAAAGACTAAGAAAATGATTCCTAGGCAGAGACCTCCAAAAGGAGTGGATTTCAGGAAACTGACAAAGACAAGGAAACTGGCAAAGACAGAGAAATGTGTAAGAATGCTTGGAAACCAGAGGGGATCGCCAAGGATAAGAAGTCAGGAAAAGAAAATAATAATTCACTGAGTTCTTCTATGAGCAGGATAACAGAGTGCACTCAGCTCAGCAGAGGCTTGCTGGGTGCACAAGGATTATTTTCAGCTTGCAGATGTGGATGACCCTTAGTAATCAGGGTCAAGGAGAACCATGAGGAAAATCTACCAAAAGGAACTGGAGAGTGATACAAAAGTCTGAGTGTACAGCATCAAGAGTAGTATATGATTCTATATACCTATAATTTGCCAAATAGTTAGAGGGCTGGCCCAAATCCTTCCATATGTCGTGAGAATTCACTTGGGAGGCCGACTGAGCATTTGTGGCAGTGCAGAGATGCCAGCTTTGGCGAGGGCGTTGGAGGCAGCTGGGGACAGTAACCTACATTGTGTGAGGAGAGGAATGAAGTATAATTCCAAGGGCACAGATGGCGGGGCTGTGGGAGGCTCCATGTCTTGTACCTTCTCCAGCGACACACTTGCGAACCTGTGCTAGCAAACACCTCAGCCTCTGTTCTCTGGGCCCATGTGGCTAGCTGGAGTTGACCCTTGATTTGTAGATTTTAAACCCTTTTTCTTAACAGAGGAAAGGATTGGGGCATCTGGATTCCACCAAAACCCCCTAACTTGTATACAGCAGTTTGGTCACAGACAAAGCATCCACCCTGTTGGTGGGTAAACAGCACATAGAATAGGAATATGACTCCCTCCAAGAGACCCAACAACTCCTGAGAATTAGCAAGAAGAGAGGAAGAAATTCCTTCCCTGAACCCCTGATTTTCAAGGTCAGAGCCATATCCATGATAAGACACAGTCTGTTTTGCTTTCTCTATCTGGAAAGCCATGCGGAAATCCCACTCCACCCTGCCCTGCCAACCTGCAGCTTATGAAGAGAGTTGTATGCCCATGCCTGGGGGAGAGGGAAAGGCAGGAAACTCAAAACAGTGGAGCATGGTAAATGATTCCCCCGCAAGGTCCCATTTTCCCTGTCTAGGGCCTCCCACCCAGCACCCATACCCATCCTCCCAGAGCCGTTGCTAAGTCATACACAGCATAGACAGGAGGAGACAGGGAGGACAGCTCTGTGCCTGCAACCTAAAAATCAGCCCAGGGACCACTGTGATTTGACCCACATGGGGCGGCCAGATGGCTCCTTGTCTGCCTGCATTTCCCTCAGATAGCTCCAAGCTGGGCAGCTTACAGGGAAGATCCTTCCCTGCAGCCAAATCTTCAGCCTCCCTCTTGCCACCTGACTGCAGCAGGACAGTGCACCCTTGATTTCCCAGTTGCTTAAAAGCTCAGAGCTATTTATTTATTTTCCTTTGCTTAATCTCCTCTTTTCACCACCAGGACTGTGAAGTCTGAAACACTGTGCTCAGCACAAGACCAAACAGTGAAGAGAAGAAGCCAGCACAAGATGTTTTCTCCAGCACGCTGCCTGGGGAGCCTGGCCTTGACTCTGACATGTGCTGAAGGTGTGGTGTCCAAAGTAAACCTTTTGAACTGTTTTTTGGAACCTCCAAAAAGACCCTGCACATCAAAGGGGATCAGATCCCCCGCACTGTGCATTGCAGGCATCGTTAAGCATTTTGCATGAATCAACCAACTTCTGAAAAAGAAAGAAACCCAAACTCAAAGCACATGGCCACCTCACAGCCCCAACCATGGCCTGAGCACATGCTCACCACATGGCTTCGCCCAGCTCGGTGGAATCAGATCCCAAAGACACACAAGCCTCCTCTATCACAAGAGCCCCCTCTGTGCCTTTCCAGGCCAGGACACAATGGAGCCTCATGTGGGTCTGTCCCATGGAAACCCACAAAAACTCTGTCTTGAGGCACAAGAGGAGACCTGCCAGGCCATCACATCAAGGCCAGTTTGGGAGGCAGTCAAAGGATGGACTGGGAATGCTATCCTTGGCACCAGGCCTAGAAAGCCACATTACTGAGCAAGCATCAGTATTGATGGCTGTGCAGAGGATCCAAGGCCCTGAAAAAAGGCAAAGCAGGGGCAGGTTTTGAGTCTGCCATTGTATTAGTCAGCTTTCCCATTCCTGAGAAAGACACCTGACATCTGTCATTTAAAGAGGATGAGTTTATTTAGCTCATGGTTTCTGAGGGTTCAGTCCATGCAAAGCTGGTTCCCAGGCAGGAACATCATGGTAGAAGGGCATGGTGGAAAAAAGTTACTTAGTTCATGGCAGCTGGGAAGAGTGCCTATTATTGCTTGTGTCTAGATGTACCCCCAAAGCCTCATGCAGTCACAGGGGGGCTTTTCAGTGGTGGCTGGATCTAGAGTATGTGGTGCTGGGATCAAGGGTGTGCAATTACTAAATCAGCCCACTGACTGGTTTGGCATAGTTCTGGGTAGGATTAAAGATGTGAGTGCTACACCCACCCTAGGGTAGGTAGCCTGCATAAAATATAAGGGATAGAAAGAGGGCTAATGTGCTCTCGCCTGCCTGCTTGTCGTGGATTATTTCTTCTCTACAATGCCCCTCTGCCATCCCACCCTGTCTTGGAGCCAGCCAACTACTAACTGAAACCTCTACAAATTGTGAGCCAAATAAACCTTTCCTCTTTTAACACTGGGTGTTGGGTATTTTGTCTTAGCAACAAGAAAAGTAACTAAGACAGTCCCAGTGAGACATATCCTCTCCAAAGCCAGGTCCCCAGTGACCCACCTCCAACAGGGTCCCCTCTCCCAATAGCACAGTTAGCTATATTAGTGGGTAAATCCTTGGCTAGTACAGAGCCCCAATGATCTAATCACCTCTCCAGGAGTCTCTTAATCCAGTCACACTAACAATTAAGATTAACAGACACAGCCATCTCCCCTTGTGGGACTGATTTGGTTCCCCACCTGCAGCTGTGACCATTGGCAGAGCGTGAGCTGCAACCCCAGAGGCCACAGTGGTCCCTATAGCAACTTGATCCTCGTGAGATGGTCTCCTCGTGCCTCGCGTGGGCAGGAAAGCATCATCAAGCCCTTACCCATCAGCTGTGCTATGTGGACAGGGCCAGCTGGCAATGATCACTTGAGGGCAGAGGGCAGAGGGCAGAGGGCAGGGGACCTGGGAGGCTACTTGTGTCCTCTCTGACCCCACTAACATCTTTTAGAGCACTAGGGAGACACTGACCCTGACACTTCACTGGAGGTACATGAAGCAATTTTTAAAACAAGGCACTGTCATTCTTTGTAATCACCTTTATAAAAGTCACCTCTGCTAAGGAGAAGTTCTAGGTTCAGAAAAAGAAAAAGGTTTAAAAACCACCAGTGCAACCCAATTGGTAAGAGTTTCAATTAGCAGTTCAAAAGCTTCCCACATTCCGGGTTTTTAATTAATAGGCTTGATTTCCATTGAGTTCTACATCAATGAGAGCTATATAAAACCAGTGAGTGGGTGACATTCCATTCAAAAAAGAACAAGAAGAAGGAGGAAAAAAGCTGAATTAGGAACAGAGAAGGTAAATTAACTGTTTCTCTAAAGTTATACCTTTTATAAATAAACACTGTTACCTACACCTCTAGTTGGGCCCTATCAACCCACGACCAATCAACCTCAGTCAATTTAACATCTTGAAATCCTGAACCATAGGCAGACAGTGGGGATTCCAATCAGATACCCTCACTCTATAGCTACTGACTGAGCATGCTGCATGCCAGGTACCAGGACCTCAGGAGAAAAGCATTGGTCCCCATCTTCTGAGAAGTTCATTGTCTTATGCAAGATAATCACTAGACTATAAGCACTTCCAGGGCAGAAATACTGTCTTATCCATTCTTTCCTTCACATTATCTAGCAATGTCTAAAGGTCCAGGCAGTTGTTAAGTGCTGTTGAGTGAATAAAGAATAGATAATGTGCACCTGCACATGGACTGTAGTGGCACAAAGGAGGGGATGACAACTCTGCTGGGATGGAGTAGACCCAGAAGATGGTAACCTGACACATCAAGGCAGTAGTTCTCCCCAGCTTCTGTTCTAACTGTTCAGAATCTAATCATACCAGTTATTAAATATTTTTATTATCATCCACAGGAGAAAGGTGAAACTCTACAGCTGGATCTTAAAGACGAAATGGGAGTTTCCCAAACAAAATGTGATAAGATCATTCTGGCAGAAGGATTAGTACAAAGACAGAGACACAAACTTTGCCAAACAAGTTGGAAAATTAAGAAAGGAGAGGTTGTTGGGGTTGGGGTATATTAAGTGGTAGAGTGTGTACTTAGCATGTGTGAGGCCTGGGTTTAATTCCCAGCACCTCAAGAAAAAGGAGACAAAAAAAAGAAAGGGTAGGAAAGACAGTTGGGCTGACATACAAGAGCCAAATCCTGCAGTTTCATCTATGATTGTTTAGTTGTTTAGTCTGTGGCCTACAGGCGATGAAGAGTCTTCAGAAGTCTTGAACCAAAAACAGCCTGAACACTTTGATGCAAAAGACACCCATCCTGGAAAGAAGATGTCTTTCAAGGCTTTATAAATGCAGTGTTGGCACTAAAGCATTGCCAGTGACTTGAGGGATGCATGACTACAGACCATCAGGGAGGTACCTGTCCTCACTCAAGGTGCAGGAGTTTGTTGGGTGTGGAGCATGAGAGAAAAGGGCTTGGGCAGCTTGGAATTTGGTGGTTCTGCTAACATGGTAGAAAACTAACCCAGGTAAGTTGCAGCTGAGGAAGTAATAAGTTACACAGTCCATATTGCTTTTGCCATGTCAGATGGAGCCATCCAGTGAGTCCTAGTGTCCTAGAGTTCAGGTAGATCTGTCCTAGCAAGCTGGGCTCTGCTGGCCTTGGATTTGCATAGGGTTTCCTTCCACAGTCTCATGCAAACTCAGCCCACCCTCTTTCCCCCATCAGAATACAGAATCTGCCTTACAAGAACATTTCCATGTTTGACAAAAGCCAATGCTACTTCAGAAGATATCACGGAAAGCAGCACACAATTAGAAGGCAGCTATGACACTGATGAGTTAAAGTCAAGATGATGCCAACCCCAGGAACATTTCCAAATAGGGAGAAATGCTCAAGCTTCTTTTCTTATATACAGATCCCAAAGAGCTCACAAAGAAACTCCCCGTGCTCTCAGTAACCTCAAAGAAATCCTCCCACCCATCTTTAAAGAAGAAAAGAAATAAAAAGAAAACCTTCTTACAACACATCAAAGCTCAGCATATGCTCATTTCCTCAATCTAAGCCATCAGCAGGCTTCCAACACACAATGATGGACTCTACACACATTTACCTGTTGAATTATGAGCAAGAAATCCTGGACAGTCAATAAAGTGGTTGCCTTACTATCTCCTTCCCTTCTGATATTTTCTTTAGGGTCCTGGCTTCCCCCTAGAGTCAAGCAATTCTTTGTAAACTTTCATATCAATCAATCTACCTTGAATTCAACAAATCCATTCCTATCTAGTATACACTGGAATTTCCAGGAAAAGAATGAAGCTCCCTCTTTCCCTACCCTCCACTCAAAAAAATAAAATCCAAAACCTACAAGGTTGGAATAGAGTCAAAGGGTTCAGCATGATCAACTTGACTCTCCATCTGAGCTGCCTATGAATTAGTCCCTGGCTGGAGCATGGAGCAAATAAGCAAATTCCATGAGACAATGCACTAAATTGGCTGTAAGAGCCCAGCATTAAGATAAATGTTCACTGCCATTTAAAGAAATGAGTTCTAGCCATCCTTGTGAAGAGGGAAGTCTGCACGTGTATTACTTTGCCAGCTATTAAACTACCTCTGCTCCAAAACGGTAAGCACATGAGGACCACCCAAGTGGCCTGTCCAGGAAAAGGCACATACTGTGAGGGGTCCATAAGCCCCTAAGCTCAGCAAGATCTTATGCGTTGCAAACACGTCACGCACCATGCAATTTTACTTTGGCCTATGACAAATTGCATACATGATGGTTGTCCCATAACATTTTATCACCTAGTGACATCACAGCTGTCTTGGTTTATGTAAGTACCCTCTATGAGGTCAGCACAATAATGGAAGCAACAAAGGATGACACATTTCTCAGAAGGTGCCCCACCAATACACAATGCATGACTGTGTAGCTGATATTCACTATTCAAGTTAGTTCTGCTCCATAAAGTCACCCAGTACACGGAAGTAGCAAATACTAAATCACTGCTTCAAGGAAAAACACAAAGATAGGTTTCTGTGAGCCTCAGATGGCAACATTTTTGTCGATCAATGCATAACATTGTTCTATGCGTATTTCTGTTTAAAATCACCCTATTTGATACATATTTTTGATTCATTAACACTGAACTCACAGTCAACAGCACTCTAACTCATGCCTGATCAAAGCTTCTCTAGCACATGGATTTTCTCCATAAAGTGTGCTACAGCCTCCTCTGGCCTAGGAACACTAGACAGCACTTTACACTACACCTGCGGGCCATTTAAAACAGTGAAATCACCAACAAAAAGCATGAGAACATGAAAAAACATACTACACAGATTACACACAGGATACTTGTTGATGGTTGAAGAGCTGGAACCAAAAGGCAGAATGATACTTTGTCCTATCTCAGCTGGGAACATGCCCATCAAGCAACTCAAATTTCACCTCACACTGTGCATGTCCCCAAATGAATATGAAAGCTCTGAGAGTTTACTGCTTTGGAAGTTGCAAATAAAAATATAGAAAGAGGGCTGGGGATTTAGCTCAGTGGTGCCGCCACCTGCTTCCCAAGTGCAAGGTCTCAAGTTCGATCCTCAGTACCAAAAAAAAAAAAAAAGGAAGTAGGCGAATTTCCAAATACTGTATACAATCCATGAATGATGGTGAGAGACAAGAGGCTGTACTGTAACTGCTTCCTACCAGCTAGAGAATCTAGACCACATCCGCAAACAGAGCATCACTTAAGGCGGCATGTCTTCAGGGTTACTCAAGCCGTCTCCACTTTCTGAGATGTTAATATATACTTTAAAAACTGAAATTAAAATGAAGACATGCCCAATGGGGTTATTAAAACTGCAGTACATTTAAGTGTTTCTACTTAACAAACTAAGGCTTTTAACTCACAATATGAATACAACACAACACCCTGGGCATTAATCATAAGACAACTGAAGAATTTTTAAAATATTACCCACAGATCATGATAGGTAGTGTGGTCTGATGAAGGAACACAGTTTTAAGTTATGTGACAACAATCATCCTTTATTCCATCTGGGTATTTTTGTCTGTAACTGGGTGTGAAGCCATTCCAGGGTCTATACTTGAGGCCCTTTAGGAAGGAATGGCTCTAGTTGTATGACCCTCCTGCTTCTCCCTGTGTATACTCTGAGTGAATGATGCTCAAGGCCACTCCCAGAAGTTGCTTATGCCTTCTCCAGTTCACAATGCTATTAAAAGAACCCACTGTATAATCCACTGGACGAACGGAAACAGAGACCCTCGGAAGAAAAGGGCTCAGGATACAGTGAAGAAGCAGGTCAAACAAAAGCCTGAGTTGAGACTGTCCTCTTGCAAGCTCTGTGTGGTACCACAGATCACATTCTACCTCTAGGCCTCAGTTTCCTCAATTGTAATTTAGATCAAGGATTGGCAAATGTTTTCTAGAAACATTTGTATTTTAGACTTTATGGACCAAGTAGCAGAATCAAAGATATTTGTAGGTACTTACAAAATAAAACAAATTTCTTACAACCATTTAAACACAAAAACTATTCTTAGCTCATAGGTAGAACAAAAAGAGGCAGCCTTTGGCTGGTGGGATGTGGCTTGCCAACCTTTGCTTCAGAGCAGGTCAGTGGTGTTTGATGGAACTTTCTGTGATGATCAGAATGTTTACATCTGCACCACGTGGGTAGAGTAGCTCAGGAACTGAACTTCTAGTTTTATTTCACTTCAAATAATTTGAATTGAAATTGGCATGTGTGGCAAGTAGAGAAGCACAGCTTTAAACCTTCTGTCTGCTTTCTGAGGACCTCATATTTTATGATTCTACACCTCACTGCCTTCAAGAGCTTCTGTCTTATGAAACTGGCAAATGTGGACAGATATCAGAGATTTTGCTTGCACTGATTCCCTTGGTCTGCACTAACTTTCTCTTCTCTAGTTTTCTCCCCTGATCCTTGTCTGCCTTAGCCATTCTAACACAAGATTCCAAACTATGCAGAGAGGCACCTCAAGGATAGACAGCAAACTCAGGGAGGCAGCCTGGAAGTGTGCTCCGGGATATTTTTAATTTGAAGCAAACACATGATGCTCAGCATTATCCAACAGTGAACAAAGTACTAACTCAAACTGCTACAACCAGCTCAGCATCTAACCAGCAGTTCATGTTGTACTACTAGTTCACAGCTATGTCATTAGATACTGTTACATTCCTTCCAATGATGTAATATCTTTGCAAAGCCAGGGTTTCAACATTTGCAGTGATAAAAAGCAAGAATTGCCCAAAATATCAATGTAGAGCAGGAGATGAGAGTGGCGGTGCCTGATCTGGTGCCAATGTTTCCTTAAAGCGTGATTTTATCCTTTCCTTTTCACTGCCTCAAAAGTTGTGCCTCTCAATCATTCTAACCTGCAGAGTTCAACAACTTGCTATATGAAACTTCCAATGCCACTGAGTTCTAACAAGAATTAAGTGAACAGTCCCTGGCAAAGTCTGGGTGAGACAAGGACATGAGAAATTTCTACTGAAGTACTTGTCAAATGTAAATCACGCTTCTCTAACTTGCTATCAGGTATATCTTAGTTTTAGGATTTTCAGAAGAAGTTTTTTGTTTGTTTGCTTGTTTGGTTGGTTGGTTGGTTGGTTGGTTGGTTGGTTTGGGTTGGGTTTTGGTTGTTGTTGTGGAGTTTTGGAGGTTTTGTAGTTTTGTTTGTTGTCTCTTCAGTGGTTAAGTCCATCATCACCATTTGTTCCTGCTTTCGGTGGAAATAGGAAGAAGGCTCATTCTGGTGTTTGATCAGAAGTCTCTCTGCTAGAGAATAAGAGCTCATTATATGTATGATCATCCATCCAGCCTGGTAGTCCTTTCTTCTCCCTTTGCCCGTAGTCACAGCAAGTTTAAGGAGCAACCTGTGATCTTTATAATAATGCCCTTTTCAATTCCCAGTGTCCTCTGGTGTCTGGGCACCACGTGTAAACAAAATGATGAACCTGAACCATCAACATTTTTTTCCCCATTTTGATCATAGGTAAAAGCTGGGAAACATAGTAATTGCCTAGAGGGAAAAAAATATATAGTTGTCGCCTTGTTTTTCTTCTGTGTCATTTAGAACCTGAGGTCTAACCTTTGTCTGTCCCTCCACCAATTACTGAACCACTCAGAGCTTCACCCAGGTTCATGGTGAAATCTTCCCACATCCACCCCAAGGAGAGCAGACCGAAGGCAAATACATGTCAACTGTGGATCAGGTTTCCTGAGGTTCTGGCTTTTGACCCCTAATTTTCCTTGGCTGAAATTCAGCCCTCTCTCCTTAGTCTGTATCATCCCAGGGGGGAATCTCTTTTCTCCACTAAAAACAAAAGAAGACCATAATATTCATTTTTACTAAAAGTAAAAAAACTTTAGTCCTCCTAAGCCCTCTCACATTGATGGACTGATGTTGCCAGGGAGTGACAAGGCAAGGTATAAGCCCTATAGATTCCCCCTACATGAAAGAAAGAAGAAAAAAAGTGCTTGTATTAAGAAAAAGGGGGCTAGGGATGTAGCCCAGTGATAGAGGACATATTTAGCATGTGCAAGACCCTGGAACTTCATCTCCAGCACAACATGCACAGTGAAACTTAAAATGATAATTAATAAGTAAAAGGATGACTAGTGATCCTATGGCCAACTCTGAGGGGTTTCTCAGGTTGTCTTTACTATGTGACTGTGGACAAATTCTACAACCTCCTTGCATTTTTACCTTAGTCTGGTTCATTTCAGAGAATCTGCTATGGGCCCAGCTGTATATTGGGTGCTAGAGATACTATGATGAACAAGGCCCAGTCCTTGTCTTCAAGAAATTCCAAGAACAAATAAGGAACAAATGCGTTAAAAAGTAACTAGCTCACCACAGTGATGCATGCCTGTAATCCCAGCTATTAGGGAGACAAAGGCAGAAGGATCACAAACTGAAGGCCATCCTGGACAACTCAGAGAGACTCTGTTTCAAATTAAAATTTATAAAGGGCTGGGGATATAGTTCAGTGGTAGAGCATTTTCCTAGCATGCATGAGCCCTTGGGTCTAATACCCAGTACAAAAAAAAAAAATCTAAATATCCTCCAAGAATAAAGTGAAGGAATCAGGGAACTAAAAAGAGAAGACCCTGCCTAGGAGATTGGCCCCAGCCACCCAGAAACTTTGGGGTGCTGCAAAAAGAATCTTCAAGCAGGAGGAGAGCACACACATGTGTGACACATTCATGAATGACTGAAGGTAATGCTCTTCAGCCTCTTATCTCCTACTTCCTCAAGGCCTCCTTCCCCAACAGCATCTTTACTCTGAGCCACAGCAATCTTTCTAAAATGCTGTTCTCTTAAAACTTTTTGTAACTACCTTTACTCTTTGAAAAGCAGTCTGGTCACCCCTTACCTCTCCAGCCTCAACTTAACCATCCCACCACTCTTTGAGAGCCACCATTCTGTCCTACTGCCCAGCCCAGCCAACTCTACTTGACCTTCCAAGACTTAGCCTGGAGCTACCTCCAGTGAGAAATCCTTCCCACCTCCCAAGCCTGGTTAGGTATTTCTTCCAGCTGTCCCAGAAGAATCCTGTAGCACACGGCAGACTATATCATAATATCCAATTTCCTTGTCTCTGACCCCTGAGTACTGCCAGTTACTTAAAAGATAAAAACTCAATAAATATGTGTTGGGATGAACAACAGGATCGTGAAAAAACCTTAAATGAACTACAGAAAAATTAATAAAAGAGCCAGGAAAGAGTAATGAAAATCCCCAGGGACAGAGAGTCCTATTATGTAAGCAAAGTAGAAGGGAACTTTCAGTAGGATGCTTTTTAGACAAACACTAGAGAAATCAGGTACCTAATGATTCAAACTGGGTTGCTTTGTCTTTTCATTCTTTTTTTCTTTCTTTCCTTTTGGATTTTTTGTTTTGTTTTGTTTACCATCAAGTTGGCAGTCTGGTGAAACCATGGACCGCTTCTCAAAATAATAGTTAAATATAGAAAGAACAATGTATAGAGGGTTAACTAAAACTACTTATCTTAAAACATAGTTATAGAAATATTAAAGCATTACAAAGTCATATATAGGTTTCTTTGCAAATGCAATAACAACATCTAGCAGTAGGTCCACAAACCAATGCAATCTCTCAGTGGTGATAAAAGGAACAGATTTTTCAAGATATGTGCAATAGCTGTCAGGTTACCAATACTATGATTTGCTGCCTACATTCATATTTGAGGAAAATGCTAAATTACAGTTAGAAGCTAGGGAAAGTACTTTTCTCTGCTCAGATTTAGAGCCCCCCACATTAGGAACGTCTACCCAAATCATCAAATTGGTAATGAGGCCCTTGACTTTGGCCATAGCACTGAGGTAAGTAACCATTCTCCTCCCACAAAGTGGAGGGATGAGTGAATGGGAGGAGAGAAAACAGATGATTACAAGCTCCTTTTTTCAGATGCTTTTGTGGCCCAAATAAATGAAAAGCCTTGGAATCACTTGAAGGAGAAGAAATGTCAAGAGGATACAAAAATAGAACATGCCATCTCCTTGTAACCTCAAAGTGATGTCAAGCAAGAACATGGCTGAATCCCTGTTGGAAGTGGTTCCTATAGCATGCACAAAGGGCAACAGATCAGGGAGTTACCAGTACTGTTTTGGTAAGGCAGGGATATTACACAGCATTGGAGCCAGAATTGCAGGATGAAGAGACAATCAATGCCACAGGACTCTCCTTGAAAATAACTAACTATGGTTGTGTGGAATGCAACTGACACATAATGGATTGACTTTGGAGCCAGTCTGAGATTTCCACACTCCATGTCACGCTGACTAGAGAAAGAGACCATATGAAAAATTCTTAGGAAGACAAAGACTCCCAGAAACCTGCTCCAGACCCACCCTTTCTTGTACGAATGAGAGATGATCTCAAGGTAACAAAAGTTACTGAAACTTTTATTTTTCTGGTTCAAGATTGAGTAGTGGTAAACTAATACAACATTCTGGAAACTTCTCAAAAAATGAAAATAGAAATTTCATTTGGCACAGCTATTTCCCTCCAAGGTGTCTTCCCAAAAGAGCTAAAGACATCATATTACAGAGATACACACAGACCCATGTTTACAGCAGCACAACTCATAATAGCTAATTCTTGGAAACAGCCTGTATGTCCATCAACAGATGAATGGATAAAGAAAATGTGGTATCTATACATAATGGACTACTAATCAGCTTTAAAGAAGGATAACTTTGAGGCATTTGTAGGAAAATGGATGTACCTTGAAAACATAATGTGAAGTGAATAAATCAGGCACACGGACTTAAATACTGCAGGTTTCTCTCATTTGAATAATCCAAAGTACAAATAAAGAGCAAAATAAAAGGAAACGGGGAAATAGATCTTTTGCAGATGCTTCTGAAAATTGTTTACATGTACAAACTACCCTCCACAAATTAATTTTTATATGTCACAAACATGAGCTAAAAAATACTACTAATAATAATCATGAAAATAGGGAAAGATCTAGAGATAGAGGGAGGGAGGCGGGGAGGGGAAGGGAGATAAAAAGAATCAAGATATATTCATACATGTACCTACTCCCTAAGATGAGGGTAAACATCGTGTACTCCAAATACATACTAATAAAAAAATTTAGTAGTTACTGATAGCTAAGGCATCCGATCCTTAAAAAATAAATGGATAAACAAACAAATAAATAAATGAAACATGAAGAGATAGAAAACTCAAGAATATGGCAGGTCAGACCAAACAGTTATTAAACACATAACACAACCAAAACAAAAACAGAAAAGGTTTGGGTTTCTTAATAACCACCCTTTTCTAGCCAAAATCTCCAACTTCTGATGAGTTGGGCAGTGGGAATCTTTTGAGACTTTGGGAAGAATGCCAACAGCAGGAAAGCTGTGTAGATGCGTAAATACCCTACTCAAACCCAGACTTGGGTTTTCCTGAAACTGAGAGTAATTAAGTGGTTAAAGATTTGCCCTGCAGCCTCCACTCCTCCTCAGAAACAATCACCAATTTGTTGGCTAGTTGACTTCATCCAGAAAAACTCAGTCCAAAGTAAATCAAATTAAATGTCTCCTGACATAAGAACCAGAGCCTGTGTGACACAGAGACTAAGACAGAGTCTGTAGGGAGGAAGAAGCTAGAATGTTCACCCAATGCTTTGGACTCTGACACTGGACCTCATATGAGGTCTTTGGGCCTAATAGATCTGATAAGCTGTAATGAAACGTTAGTCACTGGACGTTGTTTATCTCATGATTCTGTATAAGGAGGTCAAAGTCCTCTCCAGAAGTGACCTTCATCACCCACAGGGCACTTCTGTGCACTCCACCAGTCGGCAGCCAGACCGTCATCAGCCCTTGTTCTGACTTAGATTTATCCAAGGTCACCCAGCAGATGGAGGCCAAGCCTTGGGTAACACTAACTCTTAACTTCATGTCTCATCATTTATGGCACTATTTATCCCAACCTGTGGGTGCCAGGGAAGTTGCATAAAAGCAGCTCCTTTCCAAAAATATCCAAGGTTGCCCCTAGAGGGATCCATCTGGAATCGTCAGAGGATCTAACCCAGGGGTTAAGAAAAGAAGATCACATTTTACAAATACAACAGCTCAGCTCAGGTTTCTAACACCCTACCCTCTGGCTCCAAAGAACAGACCAACTATGGATTCCTGGAGAGGATGTGAACTGAAGATGGTGGAGTTATTGCTTAGGGAAGACAAGAGCCCGTCAGCCCCCAGCTTTCTGAGAACCCAGGATCTCAGCGATCAGGTCCACAGTGAAGCACAGGTGTCCTTTGTCCAAAGAGCTGTGCAGAACCTGTTTGGTTTACAGCTCGCTTTGGAGACTGGCGGCCTCCCCATTCCGCCCTCTCCACTCCATTTGGGAATCAGTGTGTCCTGCGGGAGCACAAACAAGGCAAGGCCCCTGCTCTTCGGAACCCAGCTGAGCAAGGGTGAGATCAGGAGCAGTTTCTGGGAGGACTTTGCCCAGGCTTGGCACACACTTCACATTCAGAACACAGGGTTCCCAGCCAGCAGAGGTGAACTCTGACTCACCTGCCCACAGCAAATCTCCTCTGTGTGGCACAGAAACTATTTAATGAGGGCCTGAGAAACAGACATGTCCTGTTTGAGTCTGTCCGGCAAAGAGGACAGCTGAGGGGAAGAAGGGGCAGGAGGGGAGGACAGGTGTGACCTTCTACTGTTTTCGTCCCTCTGGCAGTGTTGTTCATTTTCTCAGAAAGTCAACCAGAGGCTGAGGTGCCTGGAGGCTCTGGCACCCATTCCATGGGCGGCCTGTAGACTCCTCACGCCTGCCCAAGCTGTTTTAAAAAGTATCTCCTGGCCAGGCTCAGTGGCACACGCTTGTAACCCCAGCTACTGAGGCTGAGGCGCAAGAATCAAAAGTTTGAGGCTAACTGGACAGTCTGGCAAGATCCTATCTCAAAAATTTAAAAAAAAAAATTCTACGACTATGGGCTTAGGTTTTACCTGAAGCCAATGCCTTCTTGATTACATAAAAATGTCCAAGAAACCCGGTGGGTCACAGTCTCAAGTAGAATTAAAAGGACAAGAAGAAGTGATAGCTGTTGCACCCACTCACCGCACACAGAGTCTGAGGCTGCAGGGTAGAGCAAGCCATTGATCGCTACCCCTCCCTACCTACTTGCTTTACTGTCTCTTAGTCTTGACCTGGTTCAAAGAATCCAAGGGCCCAGTGGCCAAAGGGAAAGGACTCTGTTTCAACATCTGCTCTTATGAAATACAAGTCGCCTGGAGACACTTGCAAAATGATTACCCAATATGCATTATGAGGTCCTTTCTAAGGAAGAAGCAGGGTGGAAGCTCCCACTCAGCCCTTGCCCTTCAGAGCCACTGTGAAGGCCCTGGTCAAGCCGACATGCCGGCCCCCACGTGGCACCCCAGGTCTTACCGACTTCTCAACGCAGAGGGCCTGGAAGCAGCCATGCTCCCAGCTCTGCTCCCCATCCCATATGCACATTCCGTGGAAGCCTTCTGCAACTTTGTAGTCTTGGAGCCACTCTGCCCAGCACATGCCCCTGAGGTTCCAAAGCTCCCCAAACCCAAGCCCCAGCTGCAGCTTCAGCCTCCCTCTCTGCAGACCATCCCATTTGTCATATTTCCACCCACCCCAGAGGAACAGAAAATTTTCTCTAAAGACAGCTGACCTCTTATGCTTTAGATCCTTGGTTTCAAGGGACTTCACACCCAAGACCATTCCCTCTCTGCATCTTTATTCCAGTCCTTTCTGCAGCTGCTGCCTTGGGACATCGCCATGGGATGGGGAAGGGCTCCCTTTGAACTACTTCACCTCATCATTCCCAGCAACCTTTGATCAGGTCCCCTCCACCTGCCATGCTGCCGCCTCCTTGCTCATCCTCAGGCTTGTGGGCCTGGCCACCCCTCTCCATAAACCATCAGCTTGCTCACCTGTTCCCAGTAACCTTTGACCACACCCCATAGGACCGTTTCCATTTCCCACTCACCTTTAATTCTATGAAACATTTTTGCCACATGGTAACACCCACCCTTATCCTCTTGATGTCTCCATTTTGATTTCCCTGGCATTCTGCCCTCCTGGGTTTATTCCTCTCTGGAATTTCCCTTCTGTCTCCTTTACTGGTTCATGTACAAAGGTCAGAGCAGGAGGGTGAACTATCTCCAAGGTTCATATTATCCCTCATCTTTGTACTTTCCAATCGTTCACGTGCTCTGAGATACTCCATCCCTTCTCACTGCTGATGGAACAAGGTACCAATTCATTATCCCAGCCTTGCAGGTCTCCTTCACGACCCTACCAGCCAACATTATCTCTGATTCCTCCCTCTGCTCTAGCCACTTCTTGTCAACTAAGGTGCAAATGCTTTTCCCACTCCACGACTCTACCTGAGCCACACTCCTTCTACTTCCTATTCTCTATCCAAATGCTACTCCTACTTGAAATGTAACTACACTCTCATCTTGTCCCATCTTATAATATTAATGCACAGAAAACAGACAAAGACATCTTACACTCTCAGATGTCTCTCGAGGCCTACAGTAGACACATGGAAGCCAAACATATAAAAGGTCTTGTGCAACCTCATTTCATAACCATCTACTTCATCTCTACAGCCTTTAATCTTGATCATCATGCAACAAGCAAAATATGACACGGTCTTGTTCAAGTATTGCTTACTTTGGGAACACTGGTGAGAATGTCTATTGTTACACATACGGTTTTCATTTTAAAGGTTTAGGTGGACAAATTCATGGTTTGGATCTTGAATGTTCCCTGTGCCCAGGTGTTAAAGCATGAACCTTCGGGAGGGGCCTAGTGGAAGGAAGTTAGGGCACTGGGTTGTGCCCTTGAAGGGCAGATGGGGACCCCAGACTGTGTCTGTGTGTGTGTGTGTGTGTGTGTGTGTGTGTGTGTGTGTGTCTTTCCTTCTCCTTCTCTGTCTCCTCCTTCTCTTTCTTCTTCCAGGTGGGGTTGAATGAGCTGTCCTGAGCCAGCGGCAATGTCAAACTTGGCTGAGTGGCCTGAACAGGACAAGATGGCTCATGCCAGCAACATGATTAATCTTGAGACGGCAATGGGCAGACTTTTTCCTTTCTCACAAAAATAGACCACTTTGTTAAAACATCTAAATTTAAACACTAAACAACACTACAGCAAATACTACGTTTTAAAGACAACACTGGCATAGCTTACTGTCAGAGAAAACAAGCACCCAGGAAAAGCCATACACTTTCTTCTTACACATCTTTTATTTTTATTTTTTGTTTGTTTCAAGTACTGAGAATTGAAACAAACACTTTTGCACTAAGCTACATCCCCAGGATTTTTTTTTTTTTTTCCAAAACAGGGCCTTGCTAAATCACTAAGTCACTAACATGCCCAGGCTGAGCTCAAACTTGCAATCCTCCTGACTCAGTCTTCCAGAGAACTAGGGTTACAAGTGTGTACCACCATGCCCAGCCATTACTCATCTTTTTGTTTGTTTGTTTTTTATTTCTTGAGACAGGGTCTTGCTATGTAGTCCAAGCTGGCCTTGAATTCACTATGTAGCCCAGACTGGCCTCAAACTCACAGTGATCCTCCTGCCTCTGCCTCCCAAGTGCTCGGATTATAGGCATGCACCACCATGCCCAGCATTCATCTTTAATTAATAACTTAATTCAAACTTTTATTCTTATTTCACACTTTGACTAAAATAATAGCTTTAAAACCATACCTGCTGCCATACATTTTTAGTAAAGGAACCACCCCCCTCATTTTTAGTTGGCCACCTTCCTGCTAGATAAGGCCTGTGACTATGACTGGCCAGAGGGTACCAGCAAAAGTGTCATGTGTACCTGCTGGGAAGCCTCCAGAGGGGAGCAGTTCTTCCTCCACTCCCCTGTCCTCCTGCTCATATTTTACAATGGCTTGGCCACTAAACACCTGTTGGGCCATAAATGAGCGCACATGGCAAGAAGAGAGAAGAGCCCAATAGAAAGAACCTGGTCCTTCATTTCCAGGCCACCCACACTAACCCTGCAACACTGCAACACTGCCTGTGCAGTTCATTGCATGAGATCAAAAAAAAAATACTTGCTTATTCAAGTTAATGTTTTGTTATAAGACAGTGTCTCGCTATACAGTCTGAGCTGGCCTTGAACACATTAGTTAGCCCAGGCTGGCCTCAATATTGCAATCCTCCTGTAAGCACTACAATGCCTAGTTTCAAGTCATTGTTACTCAGAGTTTTCTATTGTACACAGCCAAACCTAATCTTACATGATATACCTACCTGAGGGGATTGAAATTTATAATTTAACTCACAAGTTCCAGAAACTCCAGAACAAAATTCTTCCAGGATCTGTGCAGGAAGCTTTGCTTCAAAGGCCCATGGACAGGTAAACCCCTCTCTTGGAACATCAAATGGACCCACAGCTCTTTTTGCCTGAATAGACTAAAATTAGTACTAGTACCATTCCCCATTTCTGTTCTTCTTTTGTTATTCTACAAAGATGGAAGAGAAGCTGAGTCGTGTCATGAACATACGTGCAAGGTGGAGCAAGAGAAGCAGACTTATCCTGTGCTTTATTAGCCATGTGGCCCCCAGTAAACAACATCCTGCATTCAGAAAGTGGGGTGCATAATATCTATTTTAATCATCAAAGCCCTCTTGAGATTGCTGTGATAATTAAGTGATAGGAAGATATTAAAGAGCTTGGCCAACCTCTGGAATGTAGAGGGAGCTCAATAGGTTCTTGGGAAACCTAAAAGAAAAAAATCCCAGCCAGAGAACATATGTGGTATGAACAAAACGAATGATGAATGTTTAAATTTTTAAGAATTTACTACAGTAAAAGACATATTCTCATTAATCCCCTCAAAACAGTCTTCCTTCCTTTGAGCACACTTATCCCATCATTCTTTTTGTGTGTGTGTGTGTGGTGCATTCATGATTTTAATAAAGAAAAATAGGCTTCTAGCTATACTAAGCTCACCGGTCTGTAGTCCTTCTCCAAGGCCAGGTGACACCTACCAGAGGGTGAGTACTGCAACTGTGGAAAGCACCCATCTTCCTCATAGCTCTCCAACTCCCCATCTGTAGGCAAAGTTGAGTCCTGCTTTTGTTTCTTTTTGGGAGGGATATATCCACTGAGGCGAGAGGTCAAACTCCGTTTTCCACAGGATGATTTTACTTTGAGCTTTATTTTCTTCTTGTCAGGATCGTGCACAATGGCATGCCTAGTGAGACTTTGTTTCATGGCAAACGTTTGAACACAGTTGTGTAGGTTTAACCACAGCCTTCTCTTGGACATGGGCACACAGCCCTTTCTGAAGCATGAGTTTTCATGTGCTGCTTAAGGTAATCTTTGCACTTAAATGTTTTCTGGCATACTTCACATTATTTCCTCTTTATGGGTTTCTCTCATGTGTTTCAGAAGTTCTGTCCATGTTTTGGCCACAAAAGAACATCCCTTTCGACATATATAGCCCTTGTGGACCTTCCCATGTCGCTTCAGCTGCTGGATGAGGCAAAGTGCTTCCCACATCCCTCCTGGCTACACCTGAACAGTGGCTCCCTGGTATGCTGGCACTGGTGGATTTTCAGCTGCTGGTGTTTCTTAAAGGATTTCTTGCAACCTTCAAAATTGCATACATATTGATTTTGCTGATTTTCATGTTTGCATTCAAAATGTTTCTTCAGGTTTGATTTGGTATTGAATTTTTGATCACAGCCATTAGCTGTACAAACAAATGCTTTTCTCCAGTATGAATCAGGATGTGGCGACTCAGATGGTAGTCTCTGACAAAGGCCTTGCCACAGGCTTCACAAGCAAATGGCCTCTCCCCTGTGTGCTTGCACAGTTGCGCGTCGAGCTTCCAGGCCTTGCTGTAATTGGCGCCGCAGTCGGGCAAGGAGCAGATGGTGGGGCTGGCCAAGGGCGCAGCCATGTGCTGAAACACAAGCCATGACCCGGCCGTGCACGCTACACGTGACGCTGGGCACTTCCGGGAAAGCGATCTCCCTAGTGGTGGCCCCTCCCCCTTCCCTACGAGGGTGCCGCGCATGCTCTCTATCCCATCATTCTTCTCTCTTTCTGAAGCAGTTCTGGAAGTCCTCTTTCGTGAGTGTGTTTAGTTGCCCTGTCATGGCTGCCTCAATGTCCTGAATCAATTCAAAACATTTAAAGCCGGGGATTTAACTCAGTGGTCCCGCCACCTGCCTCGCAAGCACAAGGTCCTGAGTTCGATCCCCAGTACCAAAAAAAAAAAAAAAAAAGATAAACTGTCAATTCAAAGCATTTACTTTTCATAGACATTTTGACTTCAAGGGAGAGCCAGAAGTCATACAGAGCCAGGTCTAGTGACTAAGGTAGATGAGAATACACCATGATGGTTTTTTGACCCTGCCTTTCCATTTGATGGCAGTCAGCAGCAGCTTTCATCATTTTTTTTTAATCACACCTTGTAAAGATGTTCACGAAAGAGGACTTCCAGAACTGCTTCAGAAAGTGGCAAGAGTGATGGAATAAGAGTGTTTGAAGCAAATAAGGAGTGTTTGGGAAGGGGATTAATGGCAGTGTGTCTTTTACTGAAATAATTTTTTATTTAAAAATATACTTTATTTTCTTGATCAGCCCTTGTATACCTCCCAAGTGATCAACTTCTAATCAAATAAATTAACGATTTTCTATTTTGAGCAGAGAGAAAATCTTTGGCCTTCATAACAGGTGGTAGGATCTTTTGTACAGGCCTAGATGCTGAGGCCATTGCAATTTTAGAAGTCTGATTCCCCAACAAGCAGTAAAGATTCACAGGGGTACAAGTTAAAGGGTGTAGCAGATTATCTGCAAAGATAGCCACCAACAGTTCTTTGACTGTGTACATGCTGTGTACGCCAATGCCTTCTGACACACTCCCGTGCCTTCTGACTTGCTTTGACCAACAGAATGGAGAATAGAAGGATTGTGAAAAATAATAAAACACTGTTTTAAGTCATTAAATTTTAGAATGGTTTGTTGCACAGCAGTAAGTGACTGATGCAAGAGAGACAGTCACTCCATGGTTCTTAGACAAGACACAGCATCCACCATCTCAGTGCCTCCCTCCAGAAAACCCCCAGCCCTGTGACTTTAGTCAGAGAAGATACCTACTTGTAATTTCAGCCACCTCTGCTTAAAGATACTCACTTATTCTACATAGCCGTCCTCTGAGATAACAGATCTAGTATGTCCTTGTAGTTGTTTTTAGTGACTCTGTTCTATCTCTCATGTATTACCATTAAAATGGCAAATAAGAAACAGCATACAAGGAAGAAATATGAAGACAACCCAGGCCCCAGCAGAGGGGTCTGGATCATTTCCTCTTCATCGAATAGCTTTGCCAATTCACTACAGTTATATTCCTGCTTTCTACTCCCAAATGAATGTCTTATTATTAAACTCTGTAATAAAAATAATAATACCTCACATTTATTACATTTGTACCATGTGTAAGGCTCAGTGCCAAGCATTTCAGAAGTATTATATCACTTCATTTTTTAAACAACTCTATGAAGCAGATTCATTCATTTATCAAAAATTAATCAACCAGGCACTTTTCCGGGTGCTGGGAATACAGAAATAAACAACATGGACAAAGGCCCCACACCTAGGGCATTTGCATTCCAGTCCTGGGGAGGCGACAGGTGCAGAGTGTGTAGGATGGTAAGAAGTGTAAACTATGGGGGAAACCAAGCAGAATAAGGTCCTTAGTGATCAGGCAATATGGGAGCAGGAAATGCGTAAGGCCTTCTGATGGGTATATGGGAAGAACATTCAACACAAGAAACATTCCTATACCAGAAACATACTTATGTGTCCTAGAAGTAGCAAAGAGGTCCAACTGGCTAGGTCAAGAATAGCTAAAGGTGAGGACAGAGAATTAAGAAAGAGCCAAATCAAATAGGAACTTTGAGGCCATGGCAAGGACTTCAGCTTTACTTGCAATGAGCTGGGAGGGTGTATTAGAATATAGAGCTCAGTTTTTACAGGAATCACCCTGGCTACTGTTTAGTGGGGGGAAGGGACCAGGTCATAGGCCAATGTCATAATCCAGGCGGAATTCATGGTAACTTGAACCGAGGTGACAGCAGAGCAAGTGGGGAGAAGCAGCAGTTTCTGGAAGCCTTTGGAAGACAGAGCTGTCTAGGTTTGCTGGTATTTAGGATATGGGTTATGTTATGATTTAGATCTGGGGTGTCCCCAAAGTTTCATGTGCTTGGAAGATGGCTGTATCTTGGAGGCGCTATTAGGCATGTGCTGTTCGGAAGTGGGCCTGGTCAGAAGAAGCGGTCACTGGAGGGTTGATCTGGAAGGGTACACCTTCCCACCCTGACTCCTCTGTGCTCTGTCAGTCTCTATTCTCTCTCTCTCTCCCCCTCCCTCTCTCCCTCCCTCCCTCCCTCCCTCCTGGCCACTATGTCATGAACAGCTTTCCTCTGCCCAGACCCTTCCAACATGCCATTTCTACCTTGGAGCCAGCCAACCATGGGCTGTAATGTGAGCCAAAATAAAACTTTCCTCCTTTAATCTGTGGGTGTCAGATATTATGTCACAGAAACAAGAAAGTGACCTAGATGGGTTAGGAGGGAGAGAGAGCTCTATTACTCTTAGCATCACTATGCCCATACTACAAATGCAGAAATGAAAAACAGAGTAACTTATCCAAGATAATACAGCAAAAAACACAGAGCAATACCTCAAATAAGGACCCACTGGATTCTAGATTTTATCCTCCCCACTGCACTGCCCTCCTGTCTCACTTGTAAGACTCTAAGATTCCACAGGTCCAGCTCTCCCAATTCTGCTCTGCTCCATCCACAAATAAGACAGAAATAGGCCAAACTCCTGTGTCAACAGAGCAGACTAATTAGTTCTGTGCCCTTGTGACAGGACTAACCTTTCCCCTTGGTGTGAAATACAAGACCCAAATCCATACGTTTAACATGGGCAAGCATTTGGCCCAGCCGCAGCAGGCTCTACCAATCAAGCTTTGGCAATCATCAGGGATTGCCTCAAATCAGAGCAAATGGCATCTCTCTCTTTGGTAGAGTTGCCAGTCAATTCCTCACAACTGATTACCTAAAGATGTCAACATAACAATGGCATGACACCATCCTAGAAAAGACTGAAGAAACAGTATGCTTTTAAATATTTAAATGATTTTATCATAACCTGCCACTCAGTAATGCTAAATTTAATATTGGGAATAAAGATTTCTGCCAACAAATTCCATGAATTAAAGAGCTTTTGTTCTATTCCTCATGTGACACAGTGAGGCCAGGGGTATAGCTCAGTGGTAGGGTGCTTGCCTACTACATACAAAGCCGTGAGTTCAATCTCCAGTACCAAAAATAAATAGTGACACAATAATAAGGCAAGTGTCTTTGTGTGGGTGCTTCTTAGAAGAGGTATCCGGGTACAAAATTCCCTATACCAAAGAAAGTCCCTGTAAGTAATCAGATAGCCATGACCCTCACGTACTCAGTTTTGATTTCTTTTAATTTTATTAAGGTAAAGTCTCATTAAAATTCTAACACAAAATATTTCTAATATTAGCCAAGATCCTGTCCCTATTTTGAAATTTCCAATCACCAAAGCTGAAACAAAAGGCCCTTTTGCACATTATTCCATCTCTGTCTCCTCTTCCCAAAGCAGAGAACACCCAGATTTTCAACTACGAAGCCTCTGAGAACGCAGGAGTCCGACTGTTAAGAGCACCAATTTCTGTCTGATGAATCACTTGCAGAGAGAGTGAAGGATAACTGACATCACAATTTATTCCCCCAAAAACAAGCTTCGCAACTCAAAGCAAAACCATAATTATGGGTGAGAAAGACACTCCCTGTTAACTGGCTGTGAAAGAGTGATTTATAATGCATTCTCGTTCACAGCAGAAGGCTCTTGGCAGTCACAAACACAGGTTTTGTGTATTCAGAGGCAAAGCTCAGAAAAGCAGAAGAGAGTAAAAAGGACATTCTGCACGGGAAGCGTGCCTCTTTCCACCACATTTATTCCACAAGTCACAGCACTAAGAGCCTTTGGAAAATTCCCCATTAGGGAAACAAACTTGTGCCATGGTAATGACAGACGGGCCACTTCAATTTTTGCTGTTTCTCTTTCCTTCCTTCCTTCCTTCCTTCCTTCCTTCCTTTCTTTCTTTCTTTCTTTCTTTCGTTCGTTCTTTCTTTCTTTCTTTCTTTCTTTCTTTCTTTCTTAGCAGTACCCTATCCATTGAAATCTCCTACTTGCTATTTACGGCTTACAGGCAGACTGTAAGTGAGGAAAATGCTAACACAATTTTAAGTCTGCAGAATAACATGGACCTGACCTTGCGGGAGATAGGCAGTTTGAAATAGTATTAAGTTCTTGTATCTGGGGAGCTGTCAAACATTAGAGGCAGAACAATACTCTAAGATAAGCAGGCATCTAAGAGTACACTTTCCTGACACTACCAGGGAGATATGCCTGGTAAAGGCATTGCTGGAGACTTTGGGAAAGGAAGCAGGTAGGAGGAAGAAAGAGTCCAAATGAAAGCAAACTAAGCCCAGTGACCAGATCTTCAGGGGAACGACCTAGAAAGAAGCTCTGCCAATGGAGACACTTCTTTCCTGGTGTTTCCGCCCTGCCAAGCCAGCATATTTCCAGGAGGTACAGGACCAGAAACCTACTGCACCTGCTCCCAATACTCGGAGGGCTTCTTACACACTTGTCTTAGCTTTTCCAATCAGAACAGGTGCCTGCAACACAGAAGCACAGGACTCAATTTCCTCCCCAGACAGATGTGATCTCCAAAGAGAATTAAGGTTTGGAAATTCCCTCCAGGGGTTGGAAATTAGTCATTTCTAGGACTATGGAAATGGCTCTATATTGCAGGATAAATGAGTTGGATCACAGTTGTCTGCACCAAGTTTTCTACAGCAGACCTGGATATGTAAACCCACAGAATGGGAAAAGTAGAGTTCAGAACAAATGAAACACAGCATTCAAACTGTTTGTCTTTGAGGAAGTAATTTAAGCTCTGAATCTCATCTGTTCAAGGGGTTTTAATAATTATATTGGTAATTTGCTGGAGATATGATCCACGGTGATTTATCCAATGTGCCTGACACGACTACACTGGTGCTCAAAATAGGGGGTTCCCATCCTATCCTACAAACCCAAAGTTAATTCCCCTAAACTCAGACACATGACTCTCTGGGGTCAGCAGGACTGAGGAGCAGTTGGCTATGTTGTCTGTGCTGAGGCCAAACATGACAATAAAATTTACCACCTTAGTAAAAGAAATGGATTGTCCCTGCCAAGATGACTTGACTATACAGGAGAAAAGGGAAGGGAAATTGGCCACCCATCAGCCCACCAACCACAGGTCTGGGCCAGGGAGCAGGTTCTCAGCTACAGGACAAGACAGAGGTGACCTTTGCATTTCAAGGAAATAAGGAACTTTTTTTTTTTTTTTTGGTACCGGGGATGGAACTCAGGACCTTGCGCTTGCAAGGCAGGTGGCGGAACCACTGAGCTAAACTCCCAGCCCCTAAGGAACTATTTTTTAATATAAGTATGTCCCTGAAATTGCCGGGCATTCTCTGCCAGAAATTGTATTTGCTGTTCATCTAACATTCAAACATAACTGCCATCCCTTTATTGTTATTTCCTAAATCTGGCAACCCTGGTCATTCATTTATGAAGAAAGACCCTAAAAATTGTTTGAAAAGTCAAAGAAGAAAAATTTAGGGATCTATTATCCACTCATCCCAGAATGACCCTCATTTCTTTTCCTAAATGAAGAGAAAGTGGAAGGAACACAGTGTGGGGAAGAACAGAGCCAATCTTGGCAGGAAAACAGGGAGGGAGGGAAGAAGGGAAGGGAAAAGTGAGAAAGAGAGAACAGAATGGTAGGAAGATGGGCTCAGAGGAAAGAAAGCAGGCACAGACTTGAGGACTCCTTAGCTAGTTAAAAGCAAGGCTGAGCCTGTAAGCACCGTGCACCATTTTCCTATGATTTAAGAATGGATGTGAAACTCATTTCCTGCCACCAGGTGCTAGGGGAAAGGCTGTCTTCTGCTGCCCCTTTCCAGGATGCAGGGTGAAGGGAGCAGGATCTCATTACCATCGCAGCAGCTGCTAAGCCTCTCAGGGCACCAGGGCACTGCTCGGGTTCCAGGACTAGAGGCTGGGCTTTCTGCACTCTGACCATTGCTTTCCTCCAGACACCTTATTTCCTCTACCACAATTGCTGTGTCCCTGCTCAGCTGAGAAAATAAGTCCACCATCACCCTCATCACTCCCACCACCTCAGGTCCAGACTGGCCTTCACGTCATCCAAGGTGTAAGTTACACCTGCAGGTTGTCAGCAGCGATTTCCCTTTCCCCAAAGCCTCAACTGTGGGCTAAGCTTGTGCAAAGTGAAGACAATAACATTGGGCCAGTGGGATTGTCCCTTGGGAGCCCATGGTCCAGCACTGGATAGACACACAGAAGACCTTGAAATATTCCAAGGGTAAAGTGCAAATGAATACAAGATAAACAAAGTAAATTCAAAAAAGCACAGCCTCTAGACCACATGGAATGCTCAGCAATTTGTGACATTTTGGACTTTTCCCACTCAATAAACATAAAGGAAGTAGAACCCAGGACTTGTGCAGGAAAAAAAAATCCCAGAAGTAAGCAAAAACAGTGGTCTGTTGGCTGTGAAGAAAACACCATCTCCTGAATTTCCTCCTTCCTGCTGTGGGAAACGCATAGCTTATGAAACCCATTCCATCACCCATGACCCATACCCATCATGTAGTGGAAAGCATAAGTCTGAAAGTTAAAGGAGGAAGGTAGGGAAGGAAATTGCAAGGTCAAAGGGACTGCCTGGGGAAGTCTGATTACTCAACATGTTTAAAGCATTATTAGACCGGCTGGGGCTAGCAAGCACAAAATGAGAGGGACAAGGAGCCCAAAGAGCCGTATATAAGCAGGGGCTGTAAACTTGGAATCCCTCCTGGTGTTTTACTGAAGGGCCTGCCACACTCTGGGGTACAAGTTAAGAGAGGGCAAATGGGTAAGGAATCAGCCAGCCAAGCACAAAAGGAAAGGAGTGTGGAGTAGAGGTTAATTGTGGCCGTCAGAGATGAGTGGTTACATGAGGAGATTCATTTAAAATTAACGAGGCATTGGTTGCATTTTATAGGATCTTCCCAGGTAGTGAGATCATAAGCCAAAGGGGCAGAAATGGAATGGCTCTTCAGAAACTTTTCCAGACCAACCCTTGAGCCAAGTAGAGAGACACTGGGTTTCCACAGCAGAAAGGCACAAAAGTAGATGCACACCTTAAGCCCAGGACCAGATGTGAGTCTGTAAAATGAGCTGGCATGGGGACCAGTTAGAGACCACACAAAGGTCCCAGGGACAGGCAAAGCCATGAGAACTTGAGGATCAACATGTAGACTGAACCATTTGTTCATCTCTGAGATCACAATAAAAGACCTCAAAAACTAAAGGCATGTGCCACATTTCGACATCCCAATGACTCAGACCATATAGCTAACAGTGGTCCCATAAAATTATATGGCCTAGTGTTGTCATAGTCATCTTAGTTTGTGTTAAGTACATAATATGATGGTCACACAATGTCAAAATTTAACATTTCTCAGAACGTACTCACATCATTAAGCCACCCATAACCACACTACATTTGAGCCCCCTCATCTTCCTCTTGCTACCCTCAGAGATAGAAACCATGTGAATGAGCCTTCCAAGCAGTGCCAATGCCAAGTTCCAGCTGGGCATGGAAGCTTCTAGAAAAGCATAGATGCTTCTAGAATCTAATTTGGGACTAGGATCAGAGTGGACCAGGCTCTGAATGTCTGTCAGGTTAATCTGTGTAGAATTAGAAAACAGCTCAGAGTTGCCACGTCTGGGAAGGCTCCCCAAATGCCCCAGGTAGAAAGAATTACTTCCTCCTTTGTACGTTTTGTTCATATTCCTAATATCTCATTTGCTTGATTTTTTTGTAGCTACTGTTTGATTCAGTAGGGAGGATTTTGTCTTATTTAGCCCCACTGCATGGCAAAATGAAAGTTGCATAAAATTCCTACCTGCTGTAGGTAAAGGAGTAAGGTAAAAGACAGATTAAGTTTCTAACTATGGTCACTAACCACAGATAAAAATGTAACTGTAGAAAGAGGATGCTCAGGAGGGGGAAAGATTAAAAACATGTCCTACAGCTACAAGCTGAGAAGAAAAAGAGTAAGGGCAGTGGGCAAGACATCCAGCAACATTCACTGAGTTATCAACACAAACTGCAATCACTGGGCTGGAGAAAGAAGAAAGAAAGGAAATTGAAATTAAAAGACAAATTTTCTATGTTTTATAGTATCAAAGTTTCCCAAGGCCAGGAAATAGAGACCCATAAGACAACCAGAAACAAGAAGTCAAGCAAATAGCCATGGTCTCACATAGCCCCCAAATGCTTTGGCCATAAAGCCATGACATCTAAAATTACAACTAACTGTTCTTGTCCATCTAAAACAGTGGAGGAAGAATACTAACATAATTAACCATTCCTCTCCAAAGAACAGGACCTGCCACGAGTTTAGGTAATACCCACAGTCCAGAGAGAAAAAAAGGAGCTATGCTGAGGAGACATCAGATTCACATCAGTGAACCACAGAGGCAAAGGCCTCCTGTGCATGGTGCATTATAACCAATACTTCCTTTCCCTACAGAAGACATACATTAACACTGCTTGGGACATCTCAAGCACAGACTCAGTGGCCACAGAGCGGACTTCTTTTTGAGCTTCCCCAATAGGGAAAGAATGGCTTCAATTTTCCTCTCTCTCTCTTTTTTTTCAAGATTTCCTGCCTCGGAATAAAAGTTAGACCCATAGTAGATATTCAAGGCCACATGACGGAACGGGTGATGTGTACTGGGGAAGACAAGTAGTTTAGGATTGTCATTCTGAGTGTAAAAAGAGAAAGAACAACAGGAGCTGAGCAGAGAAGGTGACAGAGGTCACATGAGAAAGAGGCTTTGTCTTCACTCTGCAAGATGCTGGAGCCACGAAGATCACCAGGAGCATCACGAGGCCTCATCTCAGATGTATGACTCTTGGGGGAATGGATCTGAGGGCAGCAGTACTGAGGGCCATTGTAATAGGACCAACAAGGGCAGAGAGCCCGAGCCAGGCAGGCCTCGAAGCCCAAGGAAAGAGGAGAGATGTTAACATGTCATGTGCTGGGAAATGTGCCAGGGCAATGAGGAGTCATGGATGACCACACAGTCTCTCCCATTAGGCTCTTGGTGGGCCAGACTGTGAATTATTTGTGGGTCCAATCACCATGACCAAGATGGTCTTAGTTAACCTCTGAAGCACACTCTCCTTATAGGTAAGGGTGGCACTTTCTCCTTAAGGAAATGAATGTCCCCACTGTCAGCCATGTTGGGCCATAGTCAGTGAATCGACTTGGACATTGGAAGAGCAGGACCACCTCCATTCTCAGGGCAGGGACCCAGGGAAAGGATGGACAGTCTTCCATGAAGAGGAAACATCCTTGCTACTAGAAGCAAGGCAGGACCTGAAGCCCAATTCAGGGCCCTGAGAGAACTCACTGCTAGGGTAAAAGGAAAACAACAAGCAAATGACCCTGAAAATTCCATAACAGAGGGACAGAGAGAATGGCAGAGCACAGCAGTGACTAGGGCTGGTCCATGTATCAGGTGTGAGTGACAGGATCCCACCAGGATGAATTTGTGGAACAAGTGAGCATTCATTGAGGATGCCCAGAAACCGTAGGAAGAACTCCTAATAAAGGCTGCTGAATTTCAATCTGGATACCAAGGCATCTCAGAGTGTGGTTTGAACTTTACAAGACACGTGATGTTACTAAACTGGTGAAGTAGGACATCCTAACTACTCAGATTTTATCTGTATAAACAATCTATATTCTAGAGACCGGCCCTACCAACACTCATTAGTCATGTGTTCTGTTTATGGGGTGGAAGGGAACAAAGTTAATCTGAACTCAAAGAAATATTTCTTACTGGGAGGCCCAGCAGCTTCCTTTGTTCACGCTGATCCCTGAGAATAAAAAAAGTTTCTGCCAAGTGATAGTTCCAACATTCAAACTGTCTGCTACAGTGTGGATTTGGATTGTCTCCCAAAGGCTCGTGTGTAGAGGCTTGGTCCCCAAGGTGGCATTATTAGGAAGTGATAGAAGCTTAAAGAGATGGGGCCTAGTGGAGGTTTTAGGTCACTGGGGACATCTCCTTTGCAGGGGACTGTGGGACTCCGGTCTCTTCCTCTTCCTCTCTTTCACTCTCTGGCCATGAGGTGACCAATTTTGCTCTACCATGCAGCCCCACCATGATGAGCTGCTTCATCACAGGCCCTAAAGCAACAGGTCCAACCAATCATGGCCCAGAACCTTAAAAACAAGTGTGAGCCCAAATAAGTCTTTCCTCTTTGCAAGTTGATTATCTTAGGTATTTGTTACAGTGATAGAAAGCTGACTAACATACTGCCAGAGAAAGCTGAACTCACAAGCCAAGCGCTCGGCCTGATTCAATTCAGCATGTTAAAACCCCTCCCCCAGCTGATTTCTCTGGGTTTTATTATATATGATCAAGTGAGTTTGAATGAAACTGTCTCCAAGTCCTCATTTTTATTTCATACTGACAATATTATTTTTATCGGGCTCATATTTCAAGCAGCTTTATTCTATTCTGACTTTCCTGAACCAGGGGAAATTATCTTGTTCCTTCCCTTGAGTTTGAAAGAAAACCTTTCCATAACTAATGTTTATCAGCCAGGCAATTTCTTTTGCAAAAGAATTGAAAGCTTCTTAGTATAGAAAGGAAAAGAATATCAGGGTTGGGAGATAGAAAGACAACAAGAAAAACTTAATTCACATTTCCAGTAGTTGTGCCTCTATATTCCTCTCTAGGAATATTGACCAACTAGTCCCCTGGATTCCTGCTGGGCCAGGCTTTTACTCCTTCACCTCTGGGCCACAGGAAGGTCTCTGGGAAAGGGCCAGAGTAGCCTGAGCAGCAGGGGGCCACAAGGGTGGACATTAGTCCAGATTCTCCAGAAAAAATGAAACTAACAGAATATACACACATACAGAGAATAAGGTCATGGAATGAAATTTCAAGACACAAGCTCATGTGATTACAGGTGTTGGCTGATTCTAAATCTATAGGAGCTCAGCAGGCTGGAAACTCAGGAAAGACCTGCATGGCCTCCTAATATGTGAGACGAGTCCTCCACCACTGAGCTACTGTTGCAGCCTCAGTGTTAACTTTCAGTGAGTAGGTAAAGCTCACCCACATTATCATGGGCAATCTCCTTTACATAAGGTCAACCGATAGTAGATGTTAACCACATCTTCAAAACACCTTCCCAGCAACACCCAGCTGAGTGTTTGACTAAACAACTGGATAGTATCACTCAGCCAGGTTGACACCTGAGATTAGTGGTGGCAAACCTATGGCACTAAGCCATGGCCAGCTGTTTATCATTGAAAGCTCTAAGACATTCGCCATCACTGACTAACCATCACAATGGAGCTGGAATGAGTTGGAAAGGGAAGTGGGGATCACTCAGGGGATTCAAGGCAGTTGCGCTTCACCACGTTGAGAAGGAGTATTCTAATATTTTAAATAGTATCCCTTGTCCCCTCCCTAAAGGAGGTTTCTATAAAAGCTCATGGCCCTCTGGAGATTGTAGCTTCAACTTTCTCCTGGTTCTGAAATTGAGTCCTACAGGATCACTCATAGGAGAAGCAGGACAGAAAGAGGAAACCCAAAGAGGGTCTTGATAAAAAAAATTTTGCACTCAAAATTCATACTCACTTCCAAGTCACTGCCACACTCTCTCTCTCATAGGAAAAGCTAATTACAACTATTAACATAGCAACAACAGCTCCTGTTTAAACAGTATCTAATGAAGCCCTCATAATAACATTTAAAAGGTAACAGTTCTTATGCACCCCATCAGGTCTACAGGTAGAAAACCCAAGGTTTCATAAAATCAAGTACTCAATCCTACAACATCTACATACTAAGTGGAAGAGCTTTGATTTAAACTTAGCTCCATTCAAATAGAAATCCAACTTCTTTGCATAATAACAAACAAACAAGCTGACTATTGGTAGATGCGGGGCTTGGGTTACCCTAGTTTAGGTAATCTGGTAAAGGATGCCTAGCATACAGGACTGAAGCTTTAACTCTAATGGGAGACAACTTTCCATTGTTAGTCATTTATCTCCTAATCTCACACACTGTTGGTGAGTTAGTTTTCCAAATCTGTCAATCCTTGGTTTTATTTTGGTCAAATCTAATACTGAAGTTTATAACAAAATGTAAACTAGAGTCGATAGTCTAATGCACATAACTATTACCAATGTGGTACATAACTACAAATTTATCAACATGTTTCACTGTTGTGTTATTCTGAATGGCATCTTCCTTCCCCCAAAGCAATAATGCTTTGATTGCAAACTATTTCCCTTACCAAATATATTCCTTCCCACAGAGAACTGCTACCATGGAAATCTAGGCAATAGATTCATTTTTGTGGCACTGCATATCAAATTTGACAACATAATTTTGACATTTGGTAAAAGTACATCTTTGTCTAGATCTTCATAAGATTTAATAGCATTTTTCTCAAATGTTCATATAGTACATCTTTTATGCTGACATCAAAAATGGAGAGGGGTGGGTTTTGTCTTGTTTTGGGTTTTGCTTCATGTGTTTTAGACACCTGAAGTTTTCCCAAAGTGAAAAAGTCACCTGAAATCAAGTTCTGGTAAAAAAAAAAAAAAGTTTTGCAGCTCCATATGGTATTCATAATTGCCAATTCAGTAACAATGACCAATCCCTCTCCTGCAGTTCCCCTAACCAGGCACACTTCTCACCATAACTCTCCAATGCCAAACTCCTTTGGAAAGATTGTTCTGAAGTGGATTCACGAGAAACAAATTGGACTTATTTCATTCCAAGAAATTGGAACCACATATAATAAAATAATGCCAAATTATGCTTGGAACTAGGATATGCTTGGTTCCGATTTCTTGTGACAAAACAGTTCCAGATTACAGCTAAATAGTACAATGTGGAATAAATCCTTTCTTATTTTTAGATATTACAAATATATCTAGCATGGTGCTACTTTCAAAAAAAAATTTCTTAACTTTATTCTGGACCCTCACAAAATTACTATTCTCTGAAAGGTAAGATTTTATATAAAAGAGTGTCTTGAACACAATCAAAAATCATTTACCTATGAAGGTCACAAAAAGATTTTGTTATAAAAAAGGTTTCATAGTTAATTCCAAAGCATTCAACCCAGGCACTTTCACAGTGAGTCTTCAGTGAACTCTTTTTAAATATCTACTGGATTCATTGTTAATAGCTTACTATTAACAAAATAATCTGTTTAGTCTTTACTTAAGAGAGGTTACTTCTGTTTTAATTTCATACATACAGAAAAGCAAACAGGGTAGACTTGCTTTTGGATGTCAATGAATAATCAATGCCCAGAAAGCATATGTGAAGTAATAATTTTTTAAATATCTACAGTGCTATGGGGGATATTGATATATCCAAATTATAGATCCTAATTCATTCTCATTGACAAAGTATTCCTTCTCATTAGTTTGATGACAAACAAAAGGCTAAACAAAAGTAGTATTCTTCATCTGTTTGTGCCACAATATTGACAGAAAAGCTCTTAGGGCCCATACCTGTGTTGGGGCAATAAAGAGTACTGTTGTTCATCACATATCTTTCCATTTATCATTCCTTTGTTTTCTCCATTATTTTCTTGATGGATTTCAAAATAAGTTGCAAACTTAATCACTAAACACTTAAGCATGCTTACACTAATACAACAAAGAATGTTGGGAAGGTAATTCCATGATCAAATTTGGGGGGTGAGCAAGAACCCACCAGTGTCAGTGGAAAGGATGATGAAAGGCTCAGAAGCTGGAGACAGTGTGTTCACAGGTCCAAAGAGAGATCATGAGGTCCTGGCCCAGGCAAGGACTGAATGAGTAGAGAGTAGCAAACAAGCAGTAGGATTGACAGCTGATAATGATGATGATTATGATGATGATGATGATGATGATGATGCCGATGCCGATGACAACGATGACCAGATGGGGGGACAGGATGCAGAAACAGGAGGAATTTACAGTAGTAACTCCTGAATTCTACCTTGAGCCACAGGAAAACTAGAGCTGTAAACTTTTTTAAGGAAATGACATTAGAATGGTGAAACATTGACAGATGGGAAGAAGTTATAAATTGAATGCTGGGTATAATTTTGGAGTACTTGTGAGACAACAAAAAAAATTATTCTGTAAACAATAGAGGTCTCAAAGATATAGAGATTAAAGGGTTCCCAGCATTTATGTGGTGTTAAGAGCTGTTTGAGGCAGCACATGGATTCAAAGGGCAGGTAGGGAAGAAACACTCATAAAAGAAACTGAGAAGAAGCAATTGGTGAGGAAAGTGGAGAACCAGGGATCTTGGAAGTAAGGGAAGGTGATAGTTTGAAGAAGAGGAACTCGTCCATGGTATAAAATGCTGAGACATCGAGAAAGGTGATGGATCTGAGAAGAGTCTATGGCCTTAAAAAGTTGGAGGCTGATAATGACACTGCTAGAAAACAGTTTTTCCAGAACTGGGCAAATGAAAGCCAAAGTTCAGTAGCTTGAAGATTGAGTGACAGAGGAGGTAGGTCATGGACACAGTACATGAAGACTAATGGCTCTAGAAATTTGGCCATGAGCAGAAGGAGAGAGGCAAGACATACATAGCTAGAGTATGATACAGGGTCATGGAAAGATTTGCTGTAATATTGGTATACCTTGCCCACACATAGATGAATGCCTGTACTGTATTATGAAGTCAATATCTAAAATATATCGGCCTCAATTGGCAAGTTTTACTGCATGGGCATGATGTTCCTGCTTAAACATGAACTTCTGTAAAAAATGGACTATGCACTGAACTCATGGTCTTATAGGACATAAAAGCTTGAACACAACAGACATCATTTACTACATCTCATCACCTGTGAAGAAGCCCACATGAAAGCTTTACATAGAAATATCCAATAAGGAGAAAGTTTTTGTTTTCCAATACAATTGTCTAAGAATTCCAGCCTAAGAACCATCTCAGAGGTGTAGCCCTGATTGATGAATTTCCTTGTGGCTCATGATAATGTGGTCATCTTTACCTGGATAGAAGAAAACTTGATCTCTACTTATATTCTTGAATGGGAAATGATTTGTGGTTACAAATTTTTAGGGCAATATACTTTTCCAATTCCTCTCACTTCTCTACTTTGCTCATTTCTGCTGTAGTTAATATAAAATGAGAGCATTTGTATACTGCTAGAGGAGGCTCTTGGATTTGTCAGGCTTATCAATCAATGTATTATAAAGCTTTCAACTTGCTTGCAAGAACCCATTTGGTCAGAGGAGTATTCTATGGATTCATTTTGGATTTCAGATGATTAAAGGACATGGACCAAATTTTTAACCTTTTCACTTTTCCACTCCCATTTCACCAGCTTCCTTAACAACAGTCCTTTAATTAGCTAAGCTTAAAGCCCTTTTGAATCACTTAATGTCAGGCAAATGTAGCTGCTCTATGCAGAGAAAAAGTTTTGGGGCAACTGATTTATTACACAGAGAGAAAGTTCTTGTTAATTTCCCAAAGTTATCTCTTCTCTTGTTATTTGGAAAGCATAGTAATTTTCCACTTATTCTCCACTGATGTAAAACAGATTTGTCCAAAACCTAGAGAATCCTCGATTTTTGCATTGGTGTTTCTTTTATTTATTTATTTTTCTGGGTAGACCACTACAGTCTCTTGGCTGTGCATGCCTAGATTGGACTTGGCTACTGCACCATACTCCACTTGCAAAAATGTTCTTTTCTAGACGTGGCGAGAAAAAGCCTCGACAAGCTGAACTAATACCATCTGCCTCTCCAAAATTCCTTAATTGTATTGGCAAAAAGAGCATTTCTTATTTTTTAAAGTCGACTGTAACAGGATTTTTAGAGAAGTACCATTAAAAGGATAATGACAGTGTTACCCTCAAATAGATTTTCTTAAAATAATTGCTTTCCCCAGTGTGTGTTGGCAAGGCACTCGTGAAATTCTGTCAGGGTCAGCAGGTTCTTTGATGCTGCCCACCAGAAGATTATCTTTCTCACCCACACCCTCTTTTTTAATCCATACTCCCCCCAGTTTTAAGTAGCTGTCGACACTTGTCTTGGTATCTGTAGCACCACTCAATCTTCCATCTATTATCTTTTTTCTTTGTAATTTGGTAAATAAGCAGCTTTCTCATTGGGCCAATGGTTGCTGGTTCCTGATGTCCTTTTGATGGGAAGATTTTTATTCTGAGATAAACATGGATTAGAGGGTATCTCCATCCCAGAAACTGACAGGCTGGCCGTGAAACCACAGACCTGCAGACTGCTGCTAACCCTAGGTGAATCTAAGAAGCGTGCTGAGGGTCTGCACAGATAGGGAGGCGGCATCCAATCCCTGCGAGGTGAGGCTGGAATCACAACTGCTCAGGATGCGCACCAGGCTGTTATTCTGGGGCTGGAGAGTCAGGGGACTTGGCCACGTAAGGCTGGCCCAAGGCTGTGCGCATGAAGCAACAGAGAACTGAAGCCTTTCTATGAAAGAGGAAGGCATTGGAAGAAGAAGACATCTAGCACATGAAGCCAATCGTATTTATTTGGCAGAGAAATGCAGAGAAGCAATTTGGGGGAGAAGTGGAGAGCTTGCAGAGATTCTTGGAGATGAATGTGTGCAGATGGATAGAATGTGTTATAGTCGCCCTTCACTCTTTCTCTGGGCAAGGAGGAAGCTGTTTCAAGAATCAATTTATACAGAAGAAAAATTGGAGTCCATATTTATCGTTTTATTTTATGATCAACTCAAACTGAGGCTAGCTGTAAACTACCACCAAAATATGCTTAGTCTCTAGGTGAACACAAAAACTCAATAGAGGCGCATGTAAGTCAGAGGTTGGAAAGCATTTGTTTAATTTTGTTGATGTTAGATTTCAGTTGAGCTAATGTCACTGGATGGACAGACCACCTTGTCAAACCTACCTTGCGTTAGTAAACTAATGGTTTGTATAACGGAATATAAAGTTGTTCTCTCTTTGCCTCTGTTTAGAATTATGTTCTAAATACAGGATCAAGTCTGTGAAGCACTTGGTTTCTCCCCTAAGTAATGCATGACGACAGATGAAGGCAAATTGAAACACTTTTCTGCTATGTTACCTTTACAACCCATTTGTTTACAATTTATCAATCATTTACGGGTTACCAAGAAAACTCACCACGATTTATTGCTTGGAAAGATGATGTAGAGAGTTTGCGAGAATCACTAATAAATTGATGGAGAAGTGCTTTGTTAATCTAGAGTGCTACTGAAATGCACAATAAGGAGTCACCTCTTCAAGGCCACTCACCCAAGAAGAGGCTAAAACTCTGGATGCCTTACTCCTTATCGAACAGACCCTGGCGTACAAAGCCTGAATCGAGGATGTATTTAACCCCTCTTAGGTACTCTGGAAGGGGTTCCAATTATTTCTAGGTTTGGTTAACAAAATAAAGCAAGAAATAGAGCAGTGCTTCTCAAGCTTTGATGTGCAAACAAATCGTGTAGGATCTTGTTTAAAAGTTTTGATTCGGTAAGCCTGGAGTGGAGCCTTAGTGGCTGCAGCTTTGTGTGTGTGCTCGTGTGCTCGTGTGTGTGCGTGTGAGGTACTGGGGATGAACCCAGGGGCTTATACATGCTGGGCAAGTGCTCTGCCACTGAGCTATATCCCCAGGCCCCATTTTATTCTGAGACAGGGTCTTGTTAAGTTGGCCAGGTTGGCCTTGAACTTACAATCTTCCTGCCTCAGCCCCTTGAGTAGCTGGGATTACAGCTGTGCACCACTGTGCCAGGCCACATTTCTAATAAGTGTCCAGAAGATGATGAAACTCCTGGTCCAAAATGCTGCTCCAATCTATAGCATATGGAGAGGCACACAGACTCTCTTAGTCACTAGATCTTCAGTAGCTGGCAGAGACCATCTCTGAAGGAAGATGGCATTGTTCAGTGTTCAAGATACAGAAATGAAGGCATCCAGGTGTGGTGCCTAGAAAGCAAACAGAGATAGAGTTTGGCTTTAGAAAGAGAGTAGACATGTGAATAAGATTTTGGGAACCAAGACATAGATGTGTCAGTTGACAACTCCACAGATAGTTAAACTCATAGGTGGGTAGATGAAATATACAGAGCAGACCTGCAAATTCTCAATTCAGGGCACATTATCATTGTTGGCTCATGTAAAGTCCCATTTTTAAATTTTTTAAATCAAATTATCTCATTTATTTATTCACTTGTCTCTCCATTTTCTCTCCCACAAGCAAATTTCTAATGTGTTTTTGAGACATATCCTTTTATTTTGGTAATTGTTCTTTTACAGTGTGTATTATTTTATGTGTGTATTTTTTTAAGAGTAAGAAAGCTTGGGCCAGGGATTTAGCTCAGTGGCACAGCGCCTGCCTCACGAGCACAAGGTCCTAAGTTTGATCCCTGGTACCATAAAAAAAAGAAAAGAAAGAGTAGAAGGAAAGCTTTATTGAGAGAAAGCTCCTGAGATCTTGGAAAGGTCTCAAAAGTGAGTTGCCCGTGTGTATATTTTTTTAATTGAAGTGTAACATACATACAGTGAAGTGCAATGACCTTAGTTATAAAGCTTGCTGAATTATACATATGTATTTACCTATGTAACCAGTACCAGGGTCAAGACCTAGAATATTTTTCTGTGGCTCTGTGCATATGTTATTAATTTACATAAGTGACATTGTGCAATAGAGATCATTGCCTCTTACCTCATTCCACAGCACAATGTTCTCAAGGTTGATGTATGCTGCTGTGTTTACATATTTGCTTCCAACTACTTCATAGTATCCCCTATTGTGTTTCTGTCACATTCCATTTGACATTTCCCAATGAAAGACATCTGAATTGCTTCCAAGTCTCTTTACTGCAAATAATGCTGGAATGAACATCCTCGTTTATGTTCTCTTATGGATCCATATGAGATTTTTTTTCTTTCTGGCATATATAACTAGGAAACTGATTATTGAGTTGGAGTATATGTGCATTTATTTTAACCAAGAATTGCCAGATTGCCTTCTAGAATGGCTCCTCCTATCTGCACTTACAAATCTTTTTTTTTCCTGGAATCAAATGTATGTTTCTTTTGAATATGCTCAGTATTAAACTGGACTCAGGATAGCCAGGCCTTATGAGGGTTACGTGAGGATTTTGCACATGAATAGTAACTCATCTGTTCACTGAAAAACTCTATATAGAACACCCACTATACGCTGGGTACTTTTCTAGGGGCTGAGAATATAGCTGGGAAGAAAAAATCTCAGCCCCTAGGGAATTTATTTTCTAGTAATTAAAGCCATTAAGTGGTTGAAAATACTTAGGAAGAGGCAAGTATAGAATCTCATAGAGTATACAGTATGGGAAAGAAAGTCAAGGACAGAATTCCAAGGGGGAATAAATGTTGTTCTGAGAGGTGTGAAGAGAACCAGGAGCAAATGACATGGGAGCAAAAGGGAAGAGAGTCTCAAGGACAACACAATGTTCCAGAGGGGGAATTAGGAGGTGCTTGGTTACCAAGAAGGCGTCGGCACAGTCATGGTGGATAGTCAGAATAATAAGATAGCATACACTCTGTGGTGCTCAGTTGCATCCCTCCTGCCATAACAATGTCTCTAGACCAAACCCAGGCACCTCTACTTTGCTAAAAGCAGTAGACCTTCTTTTTGCGGCTTTGGTGTACATTCTTTTCTAAGAAACTCCTTCCTCACTCAGTAAACAGACTTGGTTCTCCCATCCCTCTACAGAGTACACTCTGAATTCTCCTGTAAACACCACTTGTTATGAAGGATAAAATTTTGCTGATCATTCTGAAGATAGAACTATGGTTCTATCAAGAAAGCTGGCTGATGGAAGAGAATTTAAAATTAGTCTGTACAATTAAAGAAGATGGAAGCATGGGGAACTGGTGGAATTTTTTTTTTAACTAGTCTGATGGTTGGCAAGATAGCTTCAGCTGTCATATTATTGCTATGACTCTATCTGGTCTCGCTGCTGTCCCTCCGCCCCTTTGCCACCGTGTATCTGTCTGCCCCATGTGTTCATTCATACTCTCACAGTTCTTTTCCACTGACTTGAGCGTGAACCTCAAAACCTCATCCTGAATCATGGTGACAGTTTCAAGAGGACCCTCTACCTCACTCCTGTGCATTGAGTGACCCCACCAGACTGTTACTGCCACTTACAGAATTGTCAATGTATGTCTACTGCTTTAGAATGGATAGATTCCATGTGTCAGATTCACAACCCTTCACAACCTGGCCATACACCACCCTATAACTTTTTTTGGTTTTTGAGACAGGGTCTTGCTATGTAGCTCAGGCTGGTCTTGAACTCACTATGTAGTCCAGGCTGACCTTGAACTCATGGCAATCCTCTTGAATCAGCCTCCTAAATGCCAGGATTACAGGTGTGTACCAACACACCCAGAACACCACCCTCTAATTTTGATTTCCCATTATTTTACAATGTCATCCACGGGTCCCACCACATTGTTCTACTTGACTGTACCCACAGCGGTGTTCTTCCTGCCCGTCAGTCCTTCTTCCTGCCCTTTTGTGTGTTGGAATCCTCTCCCCACTATCTAGAGTCCAGCAAATTCCATATCCTCAACTTCCCACTCCTCTGTCCATACTCTTAGAATAGCAGCTCTCAAACTGGGGACCCCAATACATAATTAAAACTATTAGGAACACAGAAAGCTTTCATTTAGTGGTTTAATTCTGTCAACTTTACCATAACATAAATTAAATGGAGTAAGTTTCTGAATATTTATTAAATCATTAAAGAGCCATATATCACTAAAATATATTTTATGAAAATAAATGTTCCAAAATGAAAAAAGTAGTGACAATGTTTTATATTTCTTGCAAATTTCTTCACTATCTGGCTTAATAGAAGACAATTTGGTTCTCATATCTGCTTCTACATTTAATCTTTTGTGATATGTTGTTTTGGTTAAAGTATATGAAGAAAATTTAGCCACACGGATATTGTACTAGGTAAACAGTAGACATTATTAATGGCCTTCTCAGATGATTGTGCATATTCCTTTTTAAAATAACCAAAACTAAAAAAGTGATAAAGTTAGTTTAAAAAAAACCTCAAAGTTAATTGTAGTATGAAATCTAAAAACTTATCAGTAAATTTCTCATACTTTGTTATATTAAACCCCACTGATCTATTTGCACTTCAAATGGATTTTTTACCTTTGTATAACTTTATAGCACTGAGCACTAACCGTATGAAAAATACTGATTCACTAAGTTATGCAAAACCTCCAAATGTTGACACATTCATTACAGAATATATATATATATATATATATATAAAATCCTATACATTCATAGAAACAAAACAATCTCATCAGAAAAGTCTTCACATATTGAAAAACTGTCAAGATCTTGGTGGTGAGTACAAGTTTACTTTCTATTTGAAAGCTAGAATTTTCTAATTGGTAACAATAATGTCAATTCTTTTCCTTGAAGTGATAGGCTCTCTTTGTTCATTTCCAAGAAAATGTTTGGCAAATACTCACGGTTGGATAACTATAGTTTACTCATCAGTCATCTTGTGATAAGTAGAAAACAATATACCACCACTCCAAAGATATATTCATTTCTCAACTTAGAACCTGGGAATGTTACCTTTTATAGCAAAAGATGTGGCTAAGTCAAGGGGCTTATCCTGGATTCTCTAGTGAGCCCTAAATCCAGTGACAAATTCCTTATCAGAGAGAGGCAGGGGTTGGTTTGAGATACACAGAAGATAAAAAAGAAGGCCAAGTGAAGACTGAGGCAGAGAGTAAGTGATACTGCCACAAGCTAAAGACAACTAATGCATGCCCATTGCCACCAGAAGCTAGAAGAGGTAAGAAACAGAGTTTCCCCCAGAGTCTCAAGAAAGAGCACAGTCCTGCCAGCACCTCGATTTTGGACTTCTGGTCTTCAAAACTGAGAGAGAAAACATTTCTGTTGTTTTAAGGCATTTGGGCTGTGGTAATTTTCTATAGCTACCCTAGAAAGGTAGCATAGTTATTCTTTCAAGTGAGAATTGGTGCCCTGTGAAAAGGTTGCTAGTTTAGCTAGTAACTCAATCATATAAATACTCATCCCAGTTGAGTTTTGGGCTGGAGATATAGCTCAGTGATACAGCTTTTCCCTAGAATAGGTGAGGCCCTGGGTTCTATCTCCAGCACCACAAAAAAAAGAAAGAAAATAAAGAGTTGAAGTTTAATGAATTAAGAATTTCTGGGGTCAGGGATGTAGCTCAGTGGCACTGTGCCTGGCTCGCAAGCGCAAGGTCCTGAGTTCAATGCCCAGTACCAAAAAAAAAAAAAAAAAAGAATTTCTAACATATATTGTTGTTTACTAAACTTATCTTTAAATTTTCCTATATTTTTTTAAAGTGTCATAATGAAATGTGGAGGGAAAAGTTTTGTGTGTCCATTAAAAAATTGGATTTTTGTTGTTGTTGTTGTTGTTCCTCATTTCATGTTGCCTAAACTGAAGGCACAACCTCCTATTTTGGCCTGTCATCTTGCAGCTTTGGGCCATTTGTCCAGCCTCATCTCTTGTCTTCTAAACATGGTATAACCTCAATAATCTGCAAACACTGGACTACTTTCAGGCATGCCAATATACCATGGTTCTTCCTGAATCTATTCATTTTCTTATGCTATTCCCTACTCCAAAATGCTATTCCTCCCCATCCACCATTTTTGTCCTCCAGGGAAAATTTAATTTAGCCTTCAAGTTTTTGACTCTAATACCTCCTCCCTCAGGAACCTTCCCACCCTCCCCACGGCCTGACTTTGGACCTTTTACTCCTAGAATCAGATTAAAGATCTGTTAGGCATTGACCCAGGAGGCCAGCAAACATGGGTTGCTAAAACATTAGCAGAATAAGTGAAACAAAGGACACTGGTTAACTCATGTCCCCACAGGTGGCTCCTTATGTCATAGGTGGCATGTAAATTAATAACTACAGTTAAACAGTGTCCCAAATGGACTCATTCTACTTCCTCACTCATAACTCTTTGTGCCCTGAAGAAGAAAGGTAATTCTAAAGATCCACAGGTCAATTCTGAGACAGCTGCCTGAAGTCAAGAGTTGCAACTTGCAAAAACTGTTCTGTCAAACAACTCCTGGTAGGGTAGTATTTACTACAGATCCATGGGTTGTAATACCACACATCTTAAACATTTTAATATGCCTCTCAAAAAGTTACCTGGTTTCAAAAACTGCAATTCCAAACAGTTTTGAACTATTCCTATATTTTCAGTCCCTATATGAATACTTTATTTTGAATAAGAGGTAAAATGTATATAGGTCTGCTTGTTTGTTTATTGGTGCTGGAGATTAAACGAGGGGCCTTCACACTGAGCTACATTTACAGCTCTTTTTTTTATTTTGAAACAAGGTCTTGCCAAGACACTAAGTTGCCCAAGCTGGGCTTGAACTTGTGATCCTCCTGCCTCCACTTTCCAGAGCGCTAGAATTACAGGTGTGTGACACCATGCTTGGCAAGAATTTAGGGTTTGTTTTGTTTGTTTTTGTTTTTTTGGTACCGGGGATCGAACTCGGGTCCTTGCGCTTGTGCAGCAGGCAGTGAAACCACTGAGATAAATCCCCAGCCCAAGAATATAGGTTTTTTCACAATAGAGAATCCTTTTCTCTACATCTAAACTGATTGTGTACTGAACATATATTTAAAGATTATCATTTTTTTGAATGTCAGATTATTCATCTTTCTAGCGTACATGTGTTTTAGCCAGTTTAGTCTTCTCCTGTCTTCCTCTTACTTTACTAATTCCTCTATCATGCCATAATGTTGGTGTAACTTAATTATTTAGGTTTCTATCTTTGCATTTGACTTCAAGCTCCTTGAAGGCAGGGACTGTCTATCTCTCTCTTCTAAACTTAGCCCAGTGCCTGTCACATAAGACATGCTCAATAACTGTTAATTAAGTGATTACCCCATGGAGGAGGAGGCCTCTGTACAAGTGAAAATTCAGATATCCATTGTAAAATTCCACAGACAGTGCCTGTATTGCAGAAGCCAAGCCCCCAGGAGAGAGCCCAGCTCCTGTAGTAATTCACTTAATCAAGTATTTATGCAATGACGAACTCCAGCAATTTGTGGGCCTCGGAGCTAAATACTGGGGGAATACAGAACAAAACACAGTCCCTGGCCTTCTGGATTGAATGCTGAAAACTCTACAAACACTCATGGAACACTGGAGAAAGATTAAACACATGGAGTTCCATGAAACAAAAGCAAGAACCCTCCAGGGTAACTGTGAATTTAAATACAGGATACTAAAGAAATCTGTCTCTCCTTTTATTGTACAACAATTGAATGCAGACAGTGGAGTTAGAGAACTTGAGGCCCAGATTGCTAAAGTACAAGCTCATAGGCCACGTAGCATGTGATGAAAAAAGAAGTTAACAAAAGTAGAAAGAATTCTAAAAAGTACCTATGTACAATATATTCAAACGTTTACTCATGGATGAAAAAAAAATTTTTTTGAGTCCTAAGCCAAACTTAGCATTTACTACACCCAAGAGAGATTCACAATCATAGCTACCATGTATTAAGTCACTTTATATTTATAATTTAATTGATCCTCATACCATCTCTAAGCATTTGGCCCTTAGACTGGGCAACCAGAGTCCTGCTCTGAGTCCCTCCCCTGCAGCTGTGCCCTGCTCACAGGGCAGGCGCCCAGAGCAATGAGCCACCTGAGCCTGCTGCACCCTCATTGCTTCTAGCAAGATTGCCAGATGTAGCAAATACAGGACTCCCACTTAGATCTGAATTTCAATGAAGGAGTGAGTCACATTTTTTAATATCTACCCCATATTTAGTGTGTCTTAGAATACTCAATTCTTACCCATCTTTCATGACTGAGCCAAATACCACACAACACCTTCATTTGCCCCCAACCACCACCCCAAGGTGGGAACGGTCACCTGCTATCTGAACATCACTGCACCTTATCTACAACTCTCCTACAGGGCTTTTCCTTTTCTGTGTCCTAGCATAAGACAGTCACTACCAGCCATGGCTCCCCTTTTCTACCAGACAAAAGCTCCACACCCCAGAGATCTGTCCCACAAAAGTGTCCTTCAATCACACTTTCCTGCACTAAGGTGTATGAGCTTTGCTGTTGAAACTATTGGGGCTCAGAAAATAAAGTCCCAAATATGACACGTGGGCATGCTGAGAGCACTTCGAATTAAAGAAAATTGGAAACCTCAGGCACTACCTCAGAATCAAAGTCTCTCTCTGACCTCTTGTGTCTCCCACCTCACCCCAAGCACAGGAAGGGGCTTTCTCTGATGTCTCTCTATCTGCCTCAAGACTGATCCTCCAAAAACGAGCACAATGGCCTTCATTCTTCTTACTGAAGCATTACTAACTGTGACAGCTAAGCTGGACTATCAACTTGATTGGCTTGTGTGCTACCTGGGGGTTAGTAAAGCACACTTCTGGATGTGTCTGGGTGGTTCTTCGGGGCATGACGTTAGGTAGCATATCTGATCCCTGGCCCCTTGCACCCTGGAGCTCTTTCCAACTCACTTTGCTTCCAAGACACCATGAAGTGAGCAGCATCATTCCTCCACACCTTTCTGCATGGTATTTCTGCCTTGGAGCCAACCAAGCATGGACTGACCCCTCTGAAACTGTGAATCAAAATATATACTACTCCTTTAAGTTGTGGATGTCAGGTATGGTGTCAAAGCAATGAGAAAACTGACTAATAGATTAACCAAGGAAGATTAAACTCGTATGACAAGGAAAAAACTTAAAGTCAAACATTACACCACAAGCCCAGAGGAACTTTGGGCCGAGCACTGTGTTTTTCAGGCCCACTCATTCCCCTAAAAGTCATTTAATCCCCTGCAAAAGTGCCTACCCCATTTCTCTCTCCCTATGAGAAGGGAGGTTAAGCCTCAACCATCTGGCTGTTCTTTGAGTTTCACATTTCATGTGGCTCCTATACACATAATAAACTTGTATGACTTTTCTCTTGTTAATCTGTCACCAGTTCATTTCAGCAGAATCAATTATCAAAGCTTCAGAAAGTCAGAAAGTCTGACCTTTCCCACAAATACTAGACCTTTATCACATGCTGAGATTCATATCAAGCCAGAATGGGGTCTATGTATGGGAAAACTGTGACCCTCAGCTGCACAACCCACTCTCTTTTGGTGTCACCAGGTCACTAAGGAGCACATGAGGGCTCCTTCCATCCCTACACAGGATGGTTTTCCAGATAGCATCACAGAGAGGGAGGCCTCTACTCACATTTCTTCTTACCTTCTCCCTTTCCTCTCATTCTGAAGGATGAAATTGACTCTCACTGGGGAACATCCATCCCATAAATATCTGTTCCATTTTTCTCTCTGAATCTATGTCAAAAATCAAAAATATTTTCCAGGGATGTACCTCACTGGTAGAGTACTTGTCTAGTATGCACAAGACCATGGGTTCAATCCTCAGCACTACAGAAAGAAAAGATCAAACTATTTAAATCAACAAAACTCTTAAATATTAAAGTATCAGAGAACTTACAAATCAACATGAAAACAAACCAAAAAAAATAAATATCCTAATTGGTCAGAGCATAATCATGCAATTCATAAGACATCCAAATTAGATGCAAGGACAATCATTACTATTGAAATCTACAGTGATTATTTTCCTTAAAAACAGCAAAAAAAATATGAAACTTTGAAGACCTACACTTGAAAACTGCATTGAAATGAGTACTTATATGCTATGTGCTGCCACAGGAAGTGCACTCTTGAATAATATCTCTGGTAAGAAGTTTGTCAATTTGCACTCATACCCAAAGCCTTGAAAACATTCATACTTTCTGATTTAACAATTCCATTTGTAAAAATTTCTCCTGAGGACAATCAGATAGTTGCTCAAGATTTTTTGCTATTACACTATTTTTAAAAGAAAAAATATGAGTGAAACAAACGCCTGAAAATAGAGAAACAGACTGAATAAAACTTAGAATATGTGTTTTTCTCAGCTTTCTGTTACTGTAACAAATACTTGAGACAACAATCAATTTATAAGGAGGAAAGGTTAATTTTGGTTCACAGTTATGGAGATTTCAGGCCATGACTGATTGGCCCATTGTTTTTGGGTCTCCTCATGGTGGGAGCACATGGCAGAAGAAGCCGCTCACATCATGGTGGCTGGGAAACAAAAAGAAGAGGAAGGATAGGGTCCCCAATATCCCATTCAAGGACACGCTACTAATGACCTAACTTCCTTCCACTAGGCCCAGCTCCTAAAGGCTCCACTCCCTCCCAGTAGTGCCACAGGTTAGGAACAAGGCTTTAGCACATGGGCCTTGAGATTCACTTATTTAAACTATAGCAATATACACATAAGGAAACATTATTGCAGTCCTTGGAATTCAGTTTTGCAAAAGAATACTGAGCATTCCTGACAAGAGAATATTTGTGTTTATCAGAATAGGCTGGGTCAGTGGTGACAAACCTGTGTTACACATGCTGCAGTGGTCTGTTTGCATCATTGAAAACTCTAAAAGGTTCACCATCATTGGGCTAGGTTATGTTACATTAATAACCTTAAACTCAGTAGCTCAGCACAACAAAAATGTATCTCTTGCACACATTACACATCCCAAGTGAAATCAGATAGCCATTGTGTGGGAAGGCTCTCTCCATACCATCAGTGGCAACTCAAAATCTCCGAGAAATATATAGGATACATTCACATTTGTAGGCACACATGGAGGAACTCTACTAAATAAAACAGAGGTCTGGGTTGTGAAATGATGTGTTAGTTTTCTAAATTTTCTGCAAAGAACACAATAATTTCTATAATAAAGGAAAAACAAATCTTATCTTTCAATATTAATCATAGTGTTCTGTATTTTCTTGCCTTTGGAAAACAAACATTTCTTCTTCCTAGATCAGCAAATTCCTTCTAAAGCCATCTGACATTGATTACACTACAGAGAAACTCAGTGGCATTGAGTCACTTCACATAAATGCATCTTCGTCCAAAAAATGGGAATATTACTTGCTCTTCTATTCATAATAGAGTAAATGAGAATTAACCATTAAATGTTCAGATAAGGACATTGGCAGGGAGTGCTCATTAGATACACCCATTGTGATCTTTCCCTCAGAACTGGAAATTAAATTATGTCACTGTACATATGAGATTAGATAATATCTTACTGCCATTTAGCCAAAAGAAATGACCAGTTCAGCTGACCAATCCCTAAGAAAATAGGAACCTTTCCAAATAGCTCAGACTTAGGAAAAAACACATTAGAATATTCATCCTCAAATGTACACATTTCATTCTTGGTTACCAAGTTTATTTGACATCTCTAAGTCTCTCTTGGGCAACTTGGGCTCTCCTTTCTCCAAATCCTGGTTGTATCACACAACCACCCCTGAATTATTGAACACTCTGTTTCAAGAACCAGTTTTCAGGGTCACGGTTTATTTCCCTAGGCAGGCAGGAACACTCTCAACTCCTCTTTTGTACCTTCTTGCTATCTAGCTCAGCACTGGTTGATAAATACTTCCTGATTTTATTTGAACACCTCAGAAGAAAAAGTAAGCTATGAGTGTGATCATGGTCCCTCAAAACATACCTAATACAAATGTGTTTATGCTCACACTGGCCACTCAAATGCTATCCACTGACAGACAAAACCCAACTAACAAGACCTACAGTTTAGAACTGGCAGCAGAATAGAGCTTGACTCTGAAATGCCAAGTTGAGGTCCCATTACTTAAAGAAAAATACAGGTTATAGCTATTCAAAGGCAAAAAGCTTCATTTTCAAAACCTGTCAGTCTATTCACCATCTTCCAGTGAAGAGGGAAAAGAAAATGCCCCTGAAGGAAATCCCAGTGCATCAGGGACAGATGGAATGCTTGTGTTTGGAGTCTTTCTTTAAATTTTTTAATATGCCCCACTAGTCAGAGGTCTCCATTGATGTGAGGAGCAATTAATTAGTGGAAGTATCACAACTGCAGCATGGTTTAACTAATTGCAGATATGCCAGGGATGGGGAAAGGAAAACAGAGGAGGGTGGGGGTGAATTATCACAAAACAGATGAAATTGCAATTAATGATGGCTTGAGGTGTGGCTTCTCCTGGAACAAAGTAAGAATGACCTCCTGGCTGGTAAGCGATCCAATCCCGTGGGCACTGCCCAAACACAATGCTCCTTTCATCCAGGTGACCCCCAACTAGGAGGGAAATGGTGATGAAAAATGCTAAGGTGAAAGGAACAGCTTCCAAGCCCCACAAGAGATGGGACATGGCATGGTGGACATGGCATGCTGGGAGACCTATGGACACAGTGTGCAGCTTTAGTAGAACATTCACATTGACCTCAGATTGTGCAAAATCAAGCATTTTTGACACAAAAACTACAATCCTACATTTAAAATGATTACTGAGCCCCTTTGACTTCTTAGCCGTAAGTACCAGATTTAATCATACCATTTGGCTCTGTGATTTATGGATACCATAAATCACACTGTGTTTTTAGTCGAGTTGGGTCTGTCACGGTGCTAAGAGACCAGAGTCACTGGAGTCTTAGGAAGAGAGAAAAATGAGACTGTTTTTCATAAAGAGATTTTGGAGTAAACAAGCTTAAGAGCTGGAGGAAATGATCCGATTCACCACGACTCTTTCCACACTCCGTTTCACTGGGGCAGGGGTGGAAGTTGTCACTGGTCATCCTCCACCATCCTCAGATCCCCTTTCCCCCAACAAACACCAGCGCCATCCATCACCTCCTCCTGGATGGGAACACAGATAGCACCACTTATAGAATCAACATGACTCTGTTTTTACCCAGCATGAATGATGACTGCCCAGGGGTAGGAGGGCAAGTGGTGAAAAGGAAGGGCTGATTGATATTCTGGCTGCCTTCCGGGCAGTATATGCATGGGTTCTCTTCATGGAAAAGAAATTCCCAGTTCACTAAATAAGTAAATTCAGTGGTATATATTGATTTAATGCCCCATGATGCCTCTTCATCTGACCATGTTGTTTCCTCTTTCTAATCTACATTACAGCAATATCCACTTCACACTAATAATCTACATCACATCAGTTACTTACTTCAGAACCTCTGTGCCTGTTGGCTTCATCCCAATGTGCAATAATCCAGACAAGTTTTGCTTGTTATATTCCTTTGTTTGGGCTCTCATAACAAAATACCTCAGACTGGGTGGCCTGAACAACAGACACTCATTCTTTCACAGTTCTGGAGGCTCCAAGTCCAAGATCAAGGCACCTTCAGGGTTGGTTTCTCTCCTGAGGCCTCTCTCCGAGGCTTACAGATGGCTCTTTTCTCCCTGTGTCTTCGTGTGGTCTTCCCTCTGTGTGTCTGCATGCGGATTTCCTCTTCTCACAAGGACTCCAGTCAGACTGGACACATGCCCAACTAAATGACCTCATTTTACCTCCTTTCCCTCTTTAAAGGCTCCATCCCCAAACACAGTTGCATTCTGAGGTTCTGGGTGATAGGGCTTCAATATATGATGGGGTGGGGGGATAGGACACGATTCAGCCCATAACACTGGTTTTTCCCCAGAATCACCAAAGTCAGTGTTTACATAGATCAGCACACGTGTGCATGTGCACAAATACACACTCTACACTTCTTCATAATTGTCTCAGAAATTCCAATTCCTATTATGGTGCCAAGAGCTGAGAAGAAAGGACTGAGTTTCTTGTAACTCAAAACTGTCTCTCTAGTGCCAGGTACAGTGGCTCATTCCTATAATCCCAAACACTCAGGAGGCTGCGGCAGGAGGATCACAAGTTTGAAGCCAGCCTGGGAAACTTAGCAAGACCTTGTCTTAAAATTTTAAAAAGGACTGGAGGGGTGGGGTGGCTTAGTGGTAGAGCACTTGTTTAGCACACACACAAGCCCCTGGATTTGATCCTCAGTTCAGGGAAATAAAAGTCTTTCTGGGGGAAACCAGTGTCTTCCAGTCAATGGTAGTCTTGGCCCTTGTGGCAGTGGGAGGAAGCCTCAGGTCCTGCTCCCTCTAGCTGCTGCAACTCCTTCCGAAGACTCAGCATGGCCTCTGTCCTCACTGCCATTCTAGCTGAATGCCAAGGCCACAGTGACTGCTAGCTGAGATCACCACCTGGTCATTGCTCTCAGGATTTTGGACTCCTTCCCCTACTGACAGCTCCTGCTGTTCTCCTGGGCCCTGCAGGTGCCCCCAGGATGGGCTGCAGCTCCCTGATGATGTCCAATGCTAGTAGCTGCCCTCCACCCTCCTCTTGAGGAAGATTTTGTGCCTCCTCTGTTTATGACCCCGGCAAGCTCACCACATCTCCCACTGAAACTCTCTCGGTCCTTTTACTGTTGCTACAACAAAATAACTGAGATGGGTAAAAAAAGAATAAAGGTATATTTGGCTCTTGGTTCTGGAGTCCGGGGAGTTCAAGAGCATGGTGCCCACATCCGCATGGCTTGTGGTAAGGGTCTGTGTGCTGCAACATAATATAGCGAGATGGAACAAGTGCTGCAGCTTGGTCTCTCTTTCTCTTCTTATACAGCCCCTAATGCCATCATGAGGCCACCCTGATAACCTCATCTAATCCTAATCATCTCCCAAAGCTGCCACCTCCAACTACCATCAACATGTGAGCGTAGGGATCAAATTTCCAACACATGAGCTTTGGAGAACACACTCAAAGGATCCCGAGTTTAGGTACATGGAGTAGGCTCCTCTCCCTGGTTCTGAATGTGGAGCCAGTGTCCAGCCTCTCTGCATCCACTCGCTTCAGCTTATGTGGATTGTGCTCAGTACTTACCAGTCTCCACCTCAACACATCCCCTTCCCCAAGAGATCAGACCTCAGAGGATGAAACAGGAGCAGCCTCTTCCCTTTCTCTCTCCTCAGCTCTTCTTCTCCGAACTGAAAGGGTTTTCTATTTCTAGCAGTACAGAAAATTTCCTTGGGTCAGATTTGTCCTTCTCCACATGGTGATTTAAAATAACAAAACTCTATGTCCAGACATTTTGTTTTGCGACAGGGTCTCGAGAACAATTAAGGCTGCCTGGGAACTTGCTATATAGCCCAGGTTGGCCTCCAACTTTCGATCCTCCTTCCTCTGCCTCCTGAGCGCTAGGACTGCAGGCATGCACGGTCACACTAGGCTTATGCTCAGACTTCTAAAGTCTGCTTTTCATATGAAATTCATATGATGGACACTTCTTGGAATTTGGAGCATGCTTTTCTTTCTCCGCATAGTGTGGATCTGAAGACACTCCTTTGCACATAGTAATTCTCACATGCAATCCAAAGCAAAGCCCAGACTCTTTATTCTGGGTGGTCCCTCCCCACTCCTTCCCCTGAACTGATGGATTCAGTGCCAGACAACCCGACATCAAGATACACAAATGTACTGATATGTCAAGAACAGTGCCTATTGCACTAGCAACTGAGACACAAATATGGCACATAACCAGGTACAATACCAGGATAAGCCAATTTGTTCAGGGCACTTAATTTATCTGGTTAGCATTATTTTCCATAGTACATAGGCAACTGGAAAGAATCATCAAATGCATTCACTAAGAATTTATTGGCAGGAGGGCTGGGGATTTAGCTCAGTGGTGCCACTGCCTACTTTGCAAACGTAAGGTCCTAAGTTCGATACCTAGTACCAAAAAAAAAATTATTGGCAGGGAGTTTTATCTGGTCCCTAACCAGAAACCTTTGGTAGCCAAGGAACTAAGGCAACAACAATCATAGTAAAATTCCTGCGAACCTGAAAATGTTCACCATCCTTCCTGTTCCCTTCTATCCTTTGTTTCAGACCAGTGAGGGATGTAGAAACTAGTAGCAGAAAATACTCACAAAACTTCCAGAACAAAAAGATCAGATTGGCCAGTTCCTTGACAATCACATTAAAACAGAAACCCTGAATTAGAGGCAATACAAATGGTAGTTCAAACAGAAAATAGAGTCAGACTGCTTGGGTTCATATTCTGGCTCCCCCACACACACATTTACAATCCCACCAAATTGCTAAATCTTTCTCTGTCTGTTTCTTCATCTGTGTATGAAAGAACTGACAAGAGGGTGGTGGTGTGAAGCTTACAGGATTAATCACTCAAAGTACTAGACCCACACTTGACACATAGTAGACTCTCAGTAAATGTGAGCTCACTACTCTTCCTATCAGGTTGTGAAAAGGTGCTATTATGAATATTAATAGCTAAGATCTATTGACTACTTATAATATGCCAGGCAAAATGTTATAGGTTCCTTAGTTATAGAACAAATTATTATAAAAAAATTATTATAACAACATTTTATAGCCTTGTTTCCATCTCTTCCTATGTCCTTCTACCCCACTTCCACTTGGCATTTCCCCATATCCTCAGCCCACAGGCCTTAATCCACAGACCATGGAAAAATACTGTAAGCCTGAAAGGCAAGGAGATTAGATTTACAATAGAGGGAATCCTGGCAGAATAAAAGATTATCTCCAGGAAAGCATGGTAGAGGAGCATGGCAAGGTTCTGTTGAAAGAAAAGAATGGCCTAGGAGAGCTTTTCAAGGGCAGCTATTCTTTGTCAAAAGTGAGGGGAGGACTGGTGGAACATTGCTTTTATTGTCCAGATTTGCTTTTGTTATTCTAGATCTCTTCAGTTCTATATGAATTTTAGGATTCTCTAGTTCTGTGGGTATGCTGTTGGTATTTTGATTGAGATTGCATTAAAACTGGATAATAGTTTTGGAAGTATGGCCATTTACACTATATTGGTTCTGTCTATCCAGGAACAAGGGATGTCTTTCCATTTTCTGATATCCTCTTCTCTCTCCTTTCTCAGGGTACTATAGTTCTCAGTGTATAGGTCTTTCATTTTATTACATTGATTCCTAAGTATTTCACTTTTCTTGACACTACTGTGAAAGGTGTTATTTCCCTAATTACTCTCTCAGTGAGTTTATTATTTATGTACAGAAATGCCATGGATTTTTGAGTACTAACTTTGAAGCCTGCTATGCTCCCAATTTGGTTAATAATTCTAGGAGTCTTTTGGTGGAGTTTTGGGGGTCTTCTATGTAGAGTATCACATCATCTGCAAATAATGACAGTTTAACTTCTTCCTTTCCTTTCCATATTTCTTTTATTTCTTTCTTGTGTCTAATTGCTCTGGCTAATATTTCCAGAACTATATTAAACAGGAGTGATGATAGTAAGCGTCCTTGTCTTGTTCCTTATTTTCGAGGGAAAGTTTTCCTTTTTTGACCATTTAGTACGATGTTGACTGTTGGCTTTTCATAAATGGCTTTTATCAGATTGAGATAAGGACCTATTTTAATTTTCTGTAGGATTTTTATCATGAATGGGTGTTGGACTTTTTTGCATCGCTTTTTCTGTATACACTGAGATGATCATTTTTTTTTTGTCCTTGGCTCTGTTAATATGGTGTATTACTTTTATAGACTTGCCTATGGTGAACCATTCCTGCATCCCTGGGATAAATCCAACTTGGTCATGGTGTATGATCTTCTTGGTGACTTGCTGCATTCTGTTTCCCAGTATCTTATCGAGGATTTTTGCATCTACATTCAGAGAAAGTGTTTTGTTTTGTTTCCCAGGTACTGGGGATAGAACCCAGGGCCTTGCACATGCTAGGTTTGTACTCTACCACTGAGCCGCACTCCTACCCCTAAGGCTGTTATAAAAGTTTAGCCATTCCCTATGCATATACTACTGCCATGGAATTTTCTTAAGAAACTACAGTAAACACTTGAATTGCTTTTCACAAAGCTTCTTTGTGAACATTCTTTGAATGTGACTCTGAGGTAAGACAGGACCACATGGGGATGTGGCTTTATCCAGGTTATACATACATTCTTTTATTTTATCCTCACAACAATCCCCGGAGTCAGGTACAGTACTACTATTGTTATTCATTTGAAAAGAAAACTAAAACTTAAAAGGATAACTTGGCCACAGTCATACAGAAAGTACCAGGCCTGAATGCAAATCTAAACACTTTGACCTCAGCCTGTGCACTGACCACTGAGTTATGTCAATCAATAAACTTTCTTAGCCTGCCTCCCAACAATTCATGCCTCCCGTTTCTCCTGAGATTGCTGCCTAAGGCAATGAAGTCCACCTTTTCTCCCAATAAATAAAAATCTTTCCTTTCCCTAAAAACAAAAGTATGAGTATTTGGGTGTATATCTTTTAATTTAATTAAAAATTCACATTGTTTAATATTCAAAAGGTATATGAGGCAGGGGATTTAGCTCAGTGGCACCGTGCCTGCCTTGCAAGTGTAAAGCCCTGAGTTCAATCCCAGGTACAAAAAAAAATTCAAAAGGTATAAATAGTATCTATAGCAAAGTCCTCACCTAACCTTGTCCCTCCAACCATCTGGTTCTCCTTCCCAGAGGCAAACAATGTTATCAGCTTCCACTGTATATTTTCAGATAAAAGTGCTACATGCGAATGTGTGTTTTCTGTTTTTAATGTCAGTACAAAAAACAGAGGGTCCTGCACTTTATTTCCACTCCCAATGTATCTGGAAATTATTCCTTATTGATATAAAATAAGCATCCTTCTCTTTCTTTATAGTTAAAATTATCCACTAAGACTCTACCAGTGTTTCTCTAATAAGTCTTCTAACTGTTGGACAATTAGACTAAATTTGTGCCATTGAAAATGATGTGACAGTGAATATCCTTGTACATAATGTCATTTTGTACCTGCTCGTCTATCCTTGATATAAATTCCTACAAACAGAATTACCAGATCAAAGGCCAAGTGCATATGTACCTTTAAATAGATCCTCCCAAACTACCCTACATAGATTATTTTTAACAAAGTATACTCCCACTCACAGTGTATAAGATTGCTGATTTTCTCACACCCTCTTCAACACAGAAGACTACTAAACATTTTGGTCTTTGCCCATATGATAGATAAAGATGGAGAATCCATTTTGTTCTCTTGCCTCAGGGTATTTGATTTCATACTCTATCTTGCTGCGCTTACCCCTATTATTCATTCACTCAAACAGTCCAAGTCATTGGACTTGGTCTGGTCCCAGGTAGCATTTTCCCTATAAGCAAAGTATCTTTCTCCACAATTCTACGTACCTTAGGGTTCCTTCCGCTGGCTGGAGTTGAGTAACTACAAATATCTTAACAATGGAGTAAAGGAATAATTATCAGAGGTTTTGAAGAACAGACAAAAAAATATTCCTGTCCCAATTCTCTCTCCACCCTCCACTCCATCTAGCTTTAAGTTGAGACTGATTAAGAGAATCAGAGTCAGACAGATGGAGATCAAAATATCTGCTTTATTTCTCAGGAAAGCCGATTGGCATCCAAGGCTTAGACCTGGAAACAGATGGGTTTTCTAGTATCTTCCCCACTACAAAAGAAATTCATTACTAAACTACCACCCAATCCCAGCAGGACTGGGCAGGTGGATGCACCTTGGAAGCAGTGGACACCTAATGTAGGGTCGGGGAAGACAGTGGCTTCCTGAGGTCAGCCTTGCCCAGAGGACGCACTGAAGGGCCTGGCCACAGGGTTCACCTAGCCAGAGCAGCCACCAGGGAGCACTGACCAAGGGGCCAGCCAGGTGGCAAGGCAAGGCCAGGTGTGTCCCCCACACACTTTTCCCTCCGGAGGCCAGGAAATTGTCAACACTCTATGCAGACATAAAGAGAGAGGGATACTAATAGCCCACTGATTATTTAATCTTGAGGGACAAAATGATTAAGAAAATGATGTATTTTTGGAGGGAATGAGAATTTTAAATGTAAGAATGAAGAATATACTCGCTCAACAAATAGGTGATTGAGGATTTACTTTGTGACAAGCTCTTGGTAGGACTGGGTTCTACAAGACACAGAACTCAGAACTTGCCTTCTGTAGAACTAACATGGTAGAAGACATAACCACATAAATAAACCACTCTTCCACCAACTCTAATTGAAGCTCCCCTACCCACCCGAAAAAGGAACCAGAAAGGCTTAGAAAGAAGGGGCCTTGACTGATGCTAGGGAGGGTGGCCAGGCAGTGAACACCTTTGTAGATAATGTTATTTTGTAGAGGGGGGGTTGTGGGCTAGGCAGGAGGGAAAGGTCCAAGCTGAAAATCAGCAACTGTGAAAGTAGAAACTGGATCCTGGTGGTGCCGGAACGTGGAAGATACTTCTGTGTGCACAGGGACCTGCATGGAAGGGAGGGAGGACACCAGGATGGAAGATGACACTGGTCCCCAGGCAAGAAGGAAGCTCTCATGCTTTGTCACCAACAGTGACATGATCCAATTTTTTTTCTAAAAACAACCATCCTGGCAGTAAATAAGGAGATAGGTTCAAGGAGGAGAGGGAAATTCTGATTAAAAGCAGAAGGGCCTAACAGTTAAGAGGTAACACACTGGTCCAAGAGGAAGAGGTTAAGAGACAAAATTGGCACAGATGTAATGAAAAGTAAAGACATTCAACACACATGTAAAATGGTCAAGGCATAGTGACTGAGTAACCATGGGAGGTGGATGAGAAGCAGTCAAAGGCAAGCAGATGCTCTGCTTAAATAATAGGACTATAAGCAAGATCATAACCAAAAGAGGAGCAGATTTGGGGAGAAAAAAATGAATTTAACTTGGAGCATGTTGTGTTAAAGTTGCCTGAAAGATACCTAGCAGGATATCATGTTAGTTTTCTGTTACTGTAACAAGTACCTGATAAGAGGAAAGGTTTATTTTGGCTCATAGTTTTGGAGGTTTAAGTCCATGGTATGTTGGACTCATTGTTTGGGGGCCTGTGGCAAGGCAAAAATGTCATGGCAGGAAGTACACGGTAGAGCAAGCTGCTCACTTCATGGCAGCCAGGAGAGAGAGAGAGAGGTGGAGAGGGAGACTACAGTCCCACAATCCCCTTCAAGGGCACATGTTCAGCAATCTGAAACTTCCCATCAAGCACCACCTTGTAAGGCTTCCACCACCCTCCAGCAGCACCAAGCTAAGGGCCAACCTTTTAACACAAGGGCCCTTGGAGGACATTCTAGATCCACATTCTAGCAGATGCATCTATCAAGTTCCTGAAAGTAAGAGCTAGGGCTCAGGAGAGAAGTCTGGAATGCAGACAGATTTGCTCATTACTGGTGTAGGACTGAAAGGGAAGGTATGGGATATTGCCAAAGCAGTCTGCTGAGAAAGCAATGACATAGCTTAGAGAAAAGGGACAGTGCAGGGGATCCACAGAGACAAGTATCCAGAACAAAGAGTAGATCAACTAGGGAGTAGAAAGTATGAGATCAGCCTCAGTAACTTCATGACTTTGTGAGAAACTGTCTCAAGTTAAAAAAAAATTTTTAAGAGCTGGGAATGTAGCTCAGTGCAAAGACCCTGGGTTCAATCCCCAGTTTTGGGGGGCAGGGGTGTCAATAGGAGAAACGTAGGGAGGATGCCTCAGTTAACCACAGAGAGAGTAGAAGTCTTCCTCTTCCTTGTGTGTGGCCACTCTGCCCCCTTACAATGTTAGGTAGGTTTCTCAGCCATGTTGTTCCTATAATAAGTATCCTCTCCTCTGAGACTGCCTGGAAAGCTGGATGAGAGAGAGAAATGAGGACAGTCACTCAGACCCACACCATCTGCTCCCACCAACCACACCACTGCCTTCCCCTCTCACCTCTCTTTAGACATCAGATCTTGGCATGAGCTAATCCATGGGCCAGGAACATCTTCACTCCTTTCCACAGAATTTCTATGGATTTCATCAAAACCATGCTGAACTCATACCCAGTCTGTGAAGCTTCTCTTCAGTTCCTGACTGTGTACTTAACACATGGCTCCCATCGGTGTCCTTTAGCTATGGAGTTGGCCCATATTAATCTTTTCTTCCCCCAAATCATTTCATTTGTCATAATTATGTAAAGATGTAAGCAGATTTTTCTAGATAACCAATGCTCTGCCTCTAAACATTATTATTTAATTCTTTGAACTGACCAATATTTATTGAGCATTTACTTGTTACATACCAGCCACCATGCTACATGTCAGATTTTAAGTAAATGAAAGTAAATAAAGAGAAAGCATTCCTTGCATGGGCCAAGAAACAAGCATGAGACTTCTTTAGGGGATGGAAAGTTTATATCCAAATTCCTTCCACTGCCTTGTTCCTTAGATCTTGCTGAAGTAGATTATCCTCTGCCTTCTTAACAGTGAGGAATGAGCAGAATCTGAAATATCTGTGTCAAGTCAGGAGCATCTTTGTGGGTATCTGGCTTTAAATGAGGAGCTTTGCTTTTCCAGGCCAGAGGTGCTTCTGCAAACATGGTGGACATTTCTAAAACCAGCCACGCTTCCTGGAAGAAATGTTTCAAGCACCAACCCCACCAAATGACACAGTACAAGAAAGGCAGGGATTCTCTGTGTGGCCAGGGAATGTGCCTTTTCAACAGAAAGCAGAGCAGCAATGGTGGGAAGACTAAGCTGATTTTCCAGAAAAAGGCTAAAGTACCAAGAAGCTTGAGCTGATGCATGCACTCACTGAGCTCACCATCCAGGCAGTGACAAGGGTGCTGGCTTATTTAAGAGACTCGCACAGGGAGGAAGGAAGAAGGGGCAGTGCCATGTGACCCAGTACCAAGCTTCATCTTCTGTCTCATCTTGAAGACAATGAAATCTTGAGATTATGATCACTTCAAGAAATAAATTAATAAAATAAAACATACTTCCTCTTTTTCAGAAGAAAACTCCTAGATCCCTGTGGAAAACTGGGAGAAAAAATGTTCAATCACCCATGGTCACAACCACAAAGCAACCAGCACTAATATTTGTAAATCTCTTTTCAGGCTTTTAAACAGGCCATTTTTAGAGAATCTTACCTTAATAAAAATACCATACATTAAACATAAAAGTTCCTATCTTGCTCTTTTACAAGTTAATATCACAGTATAAACATTTACCCAGTAAGCACCCTTTGGGAAAAAGGTCTCTAAGACTCCTCTCCCCCTCTCCATTTCCATCCTTCTCAGATGTCCCCAAAATGGCAGAGAAATCCTGAGCCTATGCTGTGTCCCCTACTTCTCTGCCTCCCTCCCACTCAGTCAGGGGTTGGAGCTCACATCATCCTTTGCTGTGACAGCAGGAGCTTGAAAGAGCAGAAAAGTGGTAGACACTTCACAAGTGCCAGAGGCTGTGAAATGTTTAGGATTCAAGAATGGATTAAGAGATAAAGATGTCCTTATTTCTATATAGAGGATTTGTAGTCCAAGGAAATAGGGTGTGGAAACAGAAGGCTTAGACATTGAGACAGGAAAAATAAATAAAGAAGAGTTGTGGATAGAAAAAAGAAATGTTCAACAAAAGGGGGTACTGATGTATAAAGTCCTATGACCAGTTGGGGGGGTGTCTGTGCTCTCCCCCAATCATGGACAGAAAATGGCAATAGCCCCTTGTGGACCACACTGGACTAAAAAACAAGGACACCCCTCTGAAGGTCATAATCCAAGCACATAAGTCTATAATACACCCTATCTTGAAGACTGGCAAGGTCTCATCTTTTCCCTATCTAGAAGACCCTTGGGGTCAAACCCTCCAAAGACAGAAAGGGAATCTTTCATGTCTTTTATATTTGTAATGTGGTGATGCCTCCTAGGACTACCAGTTAACAGGGAGGGAAAGTACATCTCTTTGTGTGATGTCTCTCCTTCATGTACCTCAAGGAAGACGTGGATTTTCAGAAATGGTGATGGTAACTGCCCCTACACAAAACAGCCCAGAGCAATACCCCCTAAAATATCCACCCATCTGTTTTTCCTGGAGTCTGAGGCCCCTCATTGTCTGCACACTACAAACATGTGAGCAGCTTTGTGTTCCTGGACAGAGAGCATGATCGCATCCATTTGGGGAATAGATTGGGTTCAGAAATTGGTAAAAGATGCCCAGTCAATGCTAATGTGTGTCATACAAATTTACGAACCATTGCTTTAATGTCATTTCCTAAAAACTTACTTCTCTTTGTAGGTGGTCTGTGGATGACCACTGCTCAATACACCCATTTCTACAACTCTAATCTCGTTTGCTCTAGAAAACTATCTAGAAGATATGCACAATGAGTGAACATGCACTGGGGACAATACAAGCAAAATATATGAACTGCAAAACCATAACACAAGAAAACACCAAACGCAAGTACTCAGAAACATCAGCTTTTTTCCTAGCTGGCTGAGCTGGCTGAATTAGTGACCACAGAGACCAGGTAAGTGAAGTTTTATGGCACCTCAATGCATGTGATAGGTTGTGTATTCATCAATATATGCATATGCTTAGAGGCTCAAAGCCTATGAGAGAAGTCTCCAAAGAATGTGTTCCCATTTCTTCTCTGATCTTCATCCAAACTGAGAGTTTAAGCAAATCAAGAGCAGAGATCATGTGTTCAATTTGTCATTGTGTGATATCTCTAAGAGAAACATCTCAGTAAGTGTCTGCTGCTGTGTAACACACCCATTGCTGTTGAGTCTCCCAGAGCTGGCTAATGGGCCAAGAAGCAGCCACAGCTCCTAAGTGACAAAGCACTTCTTATCAAAGTGGTGCCTGGGGTCCTTCTTCAGGATAGCGAATAAGATCTCTTCCCAATTAAAATGTTCCAGATGAGAACCATGGCCTGTTCCCCAGGGAGAGCACTGACTGTTTGAGAACTAAAAGCAATGTGCTCACCTCATAGCTTCCCACTCAACTGCCCTTTAAATGGGAAGACAATTATTTTCATCATTCCCAGCAGGAAGCTGCCCAGAGCCAGAACAGCTTCTCTAAGCGTCCTTTAGAGACCTGGACCAGGGAGAGAGCTGGTCCTCAGAGCTCCTGGCTGATGCAATGTGAGCACATTGCCCAGGAGACAGACCCCTCACTGCTTAGTTCAAGAAAATAAATTAAAAGTTTAGGAAAACAACCCTAAACATCACTCTAATTTGACTTCCGAGGCAAAAGGAAGATCTAGCCCAGGATCGCTCAGCTCAGCATCCAGCCAAGGTAGAGTCCACGCACACAGGGTCCCACCACTGGGGGAGGGAGATATGCATTCTGTTGGAGCCTCTGCCAAAAGCACACGCAGCAAACCAAAGCACTCTTGTCCTCTGCTTTGTCTTTTCTGTTTTATGTTTCCCCATCTTCTCCAAAATCCTTTTATTCTGTTATATCATAATTCTTCAGAGACTGTCCAATAATGTGTTTAATTAACAGAGCACAGAATCCAATCACAGTTGTGTTTTGCCTCCATGTGCTACAGGAGACCCTCAAAAACTCATTAAAAAGAAATCTCTTAATGCCTGGTGAGGCAGGCCTGTAATCCCAGGTGTTCTGGGAGGCTGAGGCAGGAGGATCCAAGTTTGAGAGCAGCCTAGGAAGGTTAGTGACTTAGTAAGACTTTGTCTCAAAATAAGAAAAATAACTTAAAATGCCCTGGGGATATAACTCAGTGAAAAGGCTCTGGGTTCAATCCCCAGTGCTGCAAAAAAATTTTTTTTAATTTAAAGAGCAGAATTAACATTTAACTCATGCTAATTCACTTGACACATCTGAGGAGATAGATTTGTTGGTAGGGAGAGAATGGTTAAAAATATGAAACAAGTGGTGCTTCTTACAAGATTCCAGAAGAATCAAAAGGATGCTGGTGTCACAGTGCAAACTGCACCTGCGGTCGTCCTGTGGGAAGATCATTCTGAGAACAGCCCTTCTGCAGAAAGAAGGAATCCTCTGACCATTTCTCTACTGTCTCCGCTCCTCTGTTTTCCATATCCTTCCTAACGGTGGCATTAGTGACCATCTGTCCTCTGAATGCTCTTAATTTCCACAACACCACTCTTTTGAGGTCCTGGTCTCAATGATCCTTCATTGTCCTGCTCATGGCATCTCAGTGCTGGATTCCTTGGGCTCTTTCCTTGGCCCTTTTCTCATACATTCTTCCTGGGTGTCCCCATACTCCCACCACTTCAACAACTGTGTGCAAGGAGACAGTTTCCAGATGTGTCTCTCTAGTCCTGACCTACATCCCATTGCTTCCTGGACATACAAAGGACCTCACAGAGATTTCCCTCTAGCTGAGTCAGCCCCCTTCCAGAACACAGCCCATCTTTAGCTTGTTTCTTATTAGCTACCCCTTGAAGGGAAGGGAGTCTCCAAAACAGACTTTTAGCTGGACCCTTTATTCTTCCCAATAATATATGAAGTCCATTCACCAAGAGAAAGATGGCTATCAATAAGGCAAGACAGAAACCAGGACAACCTGTTCTACTTTCTTAATATCTTTAAAACTCAACCTCCTAACATACTTGATTCAGACACTCTTCATTTCTCCTGAGGATTAGTTCAATCACCTTATTACACCCTTTGCCCACCACCTCTGCCCTCACAGCCCTTCCTTACACTGCCACCATCATTATTTTCTTAACTATGTATATGTTCTGGTCAATGCCTGCCTAGAATCATTCAAGGATTCCCCTTCAGCCTTTAAAAGGAAACTCAAACTGTTTGGCATAGCTTTAAGCCCTTCTCAATTTGGGAAGCCAAGGATGAAACCCTTTTGCATCCAGAACAACTCAGCTCTCTCCTGTTGTCCCATCTTTACAAGTATGGTCTCTGTCTGCAAAGCAGACATTGTCAGATGTAATCAACAATTAAGGATTTGAGGAAGTGCCCCCACAGCAAGGCCACCTGTTCACAGAGTAAAAAATAGTCAGCAAAATATGTTCTTTGTTACACATGTATAAATATCACTCAAAAACACAACAAGCCTGCCTCCTCTATCTCTCGAAATATTCAGAAGATCCATATTATAAAAGATTAGACTATGCCACCCCAAAATACGGCAAATCATTGAGTCTCAGGCAAAGAAGATGGAGAAAAGCTCCATCCTCTATTCAAGCTTCCTCCATCTATTTCCTGAAACCAGAAGGTATCCTGCACCTCCTCCTCCCAGGGGAAATGAAGCTTAACCACTGAAGACCACTCTGGCCCCCTCATCAGATGGGAGATGGTACTAGAGGACTCTACATTAACGAGCTTTACTTGAGTAGCCTTTAGCTGTCACCTGCCTGTCAGAGGTTGCTGCCCGAAAGACCCTAAGTCCTTTGTATTGTCTCATCACTTCTCTAAAAAGGTACTGTTTTTTACTGAAAATGCTACATTAGATGGAATTCAAAGCCACCTCTTGGAGGACTACCCCTTTCCTGGGTATCTGTAATATATGTGTGAAATATACATGCTAATAAATTCCTGTCTGCTTTCCCTTGATAATCTGCCTTTTGTTGCAGGGCTCCACTCGAACTAAGAACTTAGAAGAGTTAAACAAAAAATTATTTTTCTTCCCCTATACTATCAAGAAAGAGAGATGTGGGGAACATTTACCCATCCATTAGACCTCCATAGTCTAATTAATCATGGGAGTCCAGACTTCCACGCATCTAACAGGAGAGAGGGAAATACAACTTCTCACTTGAGGAATTTACCTTGGCAGCAGAGACCCCCTTACACACATAAAAGCAGATGAAAGAACAAGTGTAGAATGATGAAAGGCAAGGAGAGTAATGATGAAAGACAAGCTGTATCCTAGATACATATAATCTTCTGCAAAATACATTCACAGCCTAGATTCAGTCCTGAGATGTATGGCTGTCGACAAGAACAGAGAGAATGGAGAAAAAGTGAGAAGCTGGCTGAAGCTGGAGGTGATGGTGCTTTCCCTAGTTTTCTCAGAATCGAGCTGCTTCCCTGCAAAATCAAGGGAAAAAACACACAGTCTGAGTTACTGCTGGGCAGACAAGGTTGAGAGTAACACGAGATGATGGGTTTATAACATCCTGAGCACAGATCCTCTGGCTATTTGGACACCCCTGTAGAAAATGGGACCTTGAGTCCATTTTGCCATCTGTCGACTGGCTCCTTCCTGGGAGCTTTCAGCCCTTGTCCATGCCAGTCCAGTGTGGTCCCTTTACTGTAAATAAATGCTACTGGCAGGGAGCTGGCCTGTCACCCCACCTGGTCCTAACACTTAGCTGCTTTTTTCAGCATGCACGTCACCAGAAATGAGATTGGTAAATGAGTCAAGTATCCTGGAGAGAGAAATATAATGATCACCAATGCTGTCTGATGAAAGAAACTGCTCAGAACACACATCAGCTGTCTGTCAATTTATGTTACTGTAGCTCTGTGGGAACATTCTTTTTAGAGAGATTGACAGGAAAAAAAATCTCTAACCTTTTTGGGGATCTTGGTCTTTCAGCAACACTTCCTCTTGACTAGTTACTGTTTCTCTACTCCATACTCTTAAAAAAAACAAATATCCTACAGTTTAGGTACAAATGATGAAAGAGAAATAGAAGAAAGGTCAGGGAAATGCCAAAATTCTTCTCCATTGCAACCCAAAGCGATTCTTTGAAATAAGGACTGGATAAATTATGGAGAGAATTAGCTCAATGGTTTCACCACCTGCTGTGCAAGCGCAAGGACCTGAGTTCGATCCCCGGTACCAAAAAAAAAAAAAAATTATGGAGAGAAAATGAAATCAGGGTTTGGAGAAAAGGGAGATTGAGTCACCAGAAGCACAAGTCACCTTAACTTTCCCTGACACGGATTGCAATAGTCTTCTGGGTAGCCAAGAGCTGGCCAGGAAGAATAGAACACTGTAGTGTGGGTCAGGGATAAGGGCATCCTCAGCACACCACCCATCAGGCCCCACGGATGAGTGAATCACCCAGAATTACCCACCCCTTTCTGCCATGACCAAGGTGCAGAAATGGATTGAGGTTGGCCAACTCCAATTGGCCAAATGCACTGGCCGTATTGCTGGCTTCCCACCCTTCTTTTCTGTTGGTCACCTCTAATTCTTCAATAATCATCAACAAATAACATACCAAGGAAGTCCTGCAGCTTTAGAGAACAGGGATGTGAGGGCTACTGTACTAGAGGGGAAAAATGATTTTTTTTCCTCACTCATCTCTAGATTCATGATTGAGGCACCTATAACAAAAAAAATGGATTAACAAGAGAAAAGCATACAAATTTATTTAATATAAGTTTTATGTGATGCAGGAGATTTTAAAAAGAAATGAAGACCAAAAAAAGAATGAAAGACCAGATCAGCCCGCTGTAGATAGGCAGGTCTGTGGACACAGTCCCGAGGACACCAGTCGCGCTGAAAACACCGAATCAGCCCACACCCCAGCTGCAATCCACTGGACCCCCCGCCCTGCTCCTTTGGCCTCTTCTCTGTACAGCCACCTGGTTCCACACTGCAAAGACGCAAAGAACACCGGCCCACCAGACCACTGTACTGGAGCTAATCAAGTTCTCAGCATTTAAAGAATTCCTGCCGAGGGGTAGGGGGTTCTGAGCCACCATCCCACTGCTCCTGGTCCGGAGGAAGGGGCTTCCAGGCTGCCAAACGTCCCACCACTCCCAGCCCACAGGAAGGAGCTTTCAGGCCACCATCCCTACCGCCACTCCCGGCCCCTGGCCCACCTCTCCCAGCTCAGAGGAGGTGAGCGGCGTGGACACCAACAGCACCCCCCCTGGCCCCCCCAGTCGAAATGAGAAAACACGTAAATAAGTCTCAAAACCAGACTTCCAGATCACCTACAGCAACCCCAAAGGAAAATGACATGGAACACTCTGATACTCAACCACCTGGACCCAATGAACTGGCAACAAAAGGGGATCTGGAAAAAATGAAATCAGAAATAATTTCTCAGATAACAGGAGAAATTGTGCTCTTAGAGC
>NW_004624756.1:11471058-11503849 GCF_000247695.1 Heterocephalus glaber | reverse complement strand
ATCCCCGGTACCAAAAAAAAAAAGAAATGTAATTGTGTTGTATACCTAAAATGTACCAATAAAAGAATGAAAAAAAAAAGAAATGTAATTGTGTGGTATACCTAAAATGTACCAATAAAAGAATTCAAAAAAAAAGAAGAATGAAAGACCAAAGAAACAAGGAAGCCTATTCATATCTTATATACTTAGGTTTGATGAAGCAGTGCATAATCATGGAGGACGGTGAACAATCTCATGGTAATAAATGGTGAGGGGCAAGTTAACAACGCCTAGTTGTTCAGATTCTTTACTTAAGGGTCCTTTTATGTTTAGAAATAAGGAGCTGCCTCTAATCTGAATATAGCATGAGAATCTCTGAAATGAGGATCTTTGACCTGCTGCAGTGGGAGGTGAGAAAAATCCTGCCTAGTTTTTGTAATCTGCTTCAAGGGAAACGGATGGGAGAGGGTGAAAGTGACCTTCCTGCTTTTGTAGTTTTCTCAGATTCCAAGTTTTCATACTCTGGGGTAGTATACCCTGAACCCCAAGACTTATCTAGCACAAAATTGGCTCATCTGATATCCCTGAATTATAATGATACTTCTATGCCTATGACGATAACTCTCTACTTCATTATCATTTGCTTGGAGGCTTGTTGCCTAGTAGTAAGGATTTACATCAGTCTTCATTAATCTTTGGGAATGCCAAAGACATCAATGAAACTGTAATTTTAAAAACTTGGACTAAGTACCACAGCAGTCAGTGCCCCAGTTAATTATGTGTGCATCTAACAACAATTTTGGAACAAGACCAGGTATAAATCAATAAAACACAATAGATCTTGAATTTTCTCTCTTCTGCAAGCAATTCCCTACTGTCTGGAGAGGGAGCTTTCTTTCAAGTGAAGTTCTCAAGATACTCCATATGTGTGACAAAAAAAGTACAAAAGAAAAAGTTACAGAGAAGTATTTCTTAACTTTTAAGTTTTCCTTTTATTTTTCATACACTCAGGAAAGGTGAACCAGACAAAGTCTACTTCCCTAGGACCCTGGTTGTGTCAGTCCTGAAGTCAGGCACCTAAGAAAAGCCTCCATCTCTGGATTCCCAGCTCAAAGGTGGCAGTTTAGTGGAAAGCGAGAGGCAGCACAGGAAAAGAACAGCCCCGTGGGTTCTTAGTTACACTGGATCCCTCCAACAAAAGAGAAAAGCAAATAGGCTTTCATTAAGATGTATATTTCATGTATACATGAGATACCCAATGAATGAGAAGTTCTCAAAGAAGTGGCTTTCAATTCCAGCTTATCTGGCACCTTCAACAAAGAACAGGATGTTTTTGGAAAAGTAACAAGAGAAAGGAAAAGGCAAGCTGGGTAAAGGTAAATAAAAGGCAGCTAGAGGCTCATTAGTAAAGCTTGTTGCTGTAGATCCTCCAAGCCAATAAGGTCCAAAGTTATTTTCAGCGGATAACATTCGTTCTCCCTGGGAGGAGGAGGTGCAGGACATCTTTTGGTTTCCAGCAACTAGGGGAAGGGCAGAGAGCTTTCCTCCTTCATCTTCATCTTCTCAATTATCTCCAGCTCAACAATCCTGCATATTTTGTGGTGGCATATTCTGGTCTTCCATAGCAGTGGCTGGGAGCAGAGGAAATGACCTGAATAATAATAATGTTCTTCCTCCCCTTTGCCTACTCAGTGGCAGACAACTGACTATTCTCTTGATTTCTTGGTTTTAGTCACTATTTTAAAGAAAAGCATGCGTAGGTGAAGGAAAAATGAGGAATTGTGCTAGCCACACATTTTCCTTGATTTTCTAATGAAACGGTGGGAAGCAACGTAGATATCCATCAGTAAAAAGGTACCTGGTCTATACCACTCCCAGATTTTTACATATCAATTTGTTTTCTGGTATGGTTTGCACAAACATCCCCAGGGAAGCATTTATTAATACTTCATTCACCACAGAGAATACAAACAAAGCAGGCAAAAGTTGCGTCTGATGCAACTTCTTTTAGTGTTGAACTAAGCACTGATGTAAAACTCCTGGGAGTCTCATAGCTAAAACACCAAGGATGGTCAAATGAAGGGAGAAACTTAATTCCTGCCACCAACATTTTCTCTTTGCTTTGAATCCCTGGGCCTTTCTTTCACTTGGTTATCTGCTAGTTGCCACACTTACATTAGAAAACTAAGACAACAGAGGTGTGGGACTTTTTGCAGCTGAGCCTACAACACTGGGAACAAAAGGATATTTGCAGGATATAATTCCACGTCCATCTTTGAAGCATTCACTGCTGCAGTTGCACCTAGACTCTGCATCCCCCCATCTATCTGAGTCACATTCTTTGGGTGAGGACCACAGGAGATGGTGAAAGTACAGCCAATCACTACACATTCAATGACATTAATTCAAGCTCCTTGGAAACTTCTGAGCTGGTCTGCTTATTTGCCCCATCCAAAGAGAAGCATTAGAGGCATTTATATCCCTCTGACATGGCTACGGGAAGTTATGTAAAGACTTCTGAGATGACTGGACACCAATTACGGTACTACCAATGTTTTCCACGAAAGCTGTTCACCCCCTCATCAGTCACAGTCATTCTGATGAAAAGCTGAGATACAGAGAAACATCACTGCTGTATAAAAAGGTCACTGGATCCTTGATGTCTGCAGCCTTCCCAGTCAGAAAGAACAGTAGAAACCATTCATACCGAGTATTGTTTTTACTCAGCAATGTCTTAGGAGGCCTGCTTGAAACTGACTATTGACTCTTAGCATGGAAAGTTCCAGACATCAATTTGTTTTCAAAAGAAACCAGATCTACAGGCCAAGTAATGAAGTGTTGGGCCACAAAATGTATCACCTCCCAGGAAAGCCCCTTAAACTCAGGCAAAATTCTTTTCTCTATTCACCTGGTCTTTTCCCAGAACTTGCAACAGTCAAACATTTCTGACCAACAGCCCCACAGGAATGGCCCTTGGACTAGTTTTTGATCTACTGCTGACACACATCCAAGTGGGAAGAAAGGAGAAAACACATAAACTATGTGGCAGCCCAGGTGAATAATGGGGTTTTTGTTGTTGCTGCTGTGTCCCTATATTTAGCAGACATACTACATCTTCCTTTTATTTTCCTTTTAGAAGCAAATTCCAATTTTATCTCTATGGCTCCTTCACTTGATGAGTCATGAAAATTCATTCGTGGGGGAAAAATCCAGTTCAGATTGATTTTTTAAAACTAGTGTTCTAAATGCAAGTGATAATGACCAAAGAGTTAAAAAACAAAAAGGAAATTCATTTCCAAATGATCTCATCATTCACTCTGAACACATATCACTTAATTCCATGCTTTTCAACAGGACCACACATCTGGAAACATTCCTACATCCCTCTATTGATCACCACTGGCATCCCATTAGTAGGAAATGGGGGAGCCAGAATGTCTCGCTTTAATTTTTAAATCATAAATGGCCTGTGGTGAGAGTGAAACGGAGGCCCATCTAGAAAAGAAACTGCCCCAGTAAGTGGCAATTAGGAAAAGGACAAAAAGGGAAATAAAAAAGGATTTGTCTGATGACCCTCTCCCTATTATGTTGTGAAGGGTGCTTCCTTAGCACATGCGCGCGCGCGCACACACACACACACACACACACGCACACAATGGCACCTTCCTCACCTAAATACAGTATTATGAGGAAAGCTCCTTTTGATGAGTCTTGGAGCCCAAGAGTTCTGCTCTTCATCTAGGTCTCCCACCGCACATGAAGAGCCCAGCCAAGCTCCCCAATGGGTACACTCTGCACATAGCACCCAGCTTCCTGGTTATGCTCAAGCTGGAGAGCACACATTTCTGTCAGATGTAGATATTGAGAAACACAACTATTCTGTGCCTTTCAAAAATACAGACATACTAGGGCTGGGGATTTAGCTCAGGGGTTCCGGAGCCCACCTCGGAAGCTCAAGGTCCCGAGTCCACCTCGGAAGCTCAAGGTCCCGAGTTTGATCCCCCGTACCAAAAAAAAAAAAAAAACTGTAGTCAAAAACAACACATAGTCATTCTTTGATATGCTATGAAGTTTTGTGACACAAATCAGGGCCAGAAAAACCATGAAAAAATAAGTGGAATCATAGGGCAAGGGCCACAAGGCAGAATGAGTCATCTCAGCTTTCTGCTAAATACAGGAACCCTACAAAAGCTTTTGCTGGTGGTTTCCTCCTCGATTCAGCCTCAGATTTCTATAACTCTCCCTTTCCTTCTTTTTATTTTTCCCTATGCATCACATTTGTCCAAGATTCTTGTTGGTCTTTAAATAATGTTATTGTGTTATACAGGACATTGGGTTTTTTAATGCCAGCATCCCACACACAGCCTCACAGGATGAGATAACATGCAGTTTTCTGCATTCCTATGGCATGGAACTCAGTTTGTTAGCTGTTCAAAAATGTGTAAATGCTGATACTTACATAACCCTAGGGGTGGGGTGGGGGGCAGAACTAAGTTAATAAATTTTTCTTAACTAGGTTTTCCTCTAGTATATTTCCTTTAAACTTGTAGCCGTTGTGACCTCTGTAGCAATGGAAAGGGGCGATATCTCCCCTCCTCCATCATAAAGGTCTCAGCTGACTCTTCCGTTATCAGGGTTCTAAGGTGCTGCGGGATCCTTCTAGAGATTTTTTTCTAGGTTCTTATTGTGCTGAACAAATAACTGGATGGGAAATGAAGAGCCAGGTTTTACACTTATTAAAGGTAAGAAAAGAAATATGTTTTGCAAGTGAGTGCAGGCCAATTAAAAGTAGGAAAAGTATACTCTGCAGAGTGAATGACTAAAAGAGCTTACAATGGGGACAAGATTAATGGCTGAAAACTTTTGTCTCCCCCATTCCTCAGGCTGACATAAGATCTAGGTTATCCTACCAAAACCTGCTTGATCTCATGCCAAAAGAATTGAAGACAGCATTTTCTGATTGATCTCAAGTCCAGGGTTTGGGAACTGTCTTCTGTGCATGTATCCTGCATTTCTGTGATTGACAGATCACATTCACTTGCCCAGCCAGTTTGCCATACCCTAATCTCCTACTCCACTCTTACACAAGACCAGTTAACAAGAGAAAAGGAAAGCTAATTTATTTAACCAAATTTGTATGTGACATGGGAGCCTTCAGAAATATGGACCAAAGACCCAGGGGCAATTGTGTAGTTCATGCTTAGGTTCCATGAAGCATGGGCAACAGTGCGGCAATGTGATGGGGCAAAATGTGCTTTCATGACAATAGGCTGAGGGCAATTGGGCAAGGCTGTCTGTTGAGATTCTTCTCTGCCTCTCTCTGTAGCAGTCCTACCCCGAGGTATAAGGAGGATTCCTAAGGACCTACTTTTAGGCAAGGTAGACCAGAGCATTTCTCTATGGCCACTCCAAGACAGAAAGGCAGAGGAAGGTCAGAGAGCCCTTCTTGCTTCTGCATCCCTCCTAATCTCCTTCAGATCAAAGCACTTGGGAAGCATTTTTGCAGCCTTGACACCTCTTAGCCTAAGAGAATATTCTAAACAAACAGAAAGGTTGGGAAAACATGTTAGTCTGTAATATGAAAAAGCAAAAGTGGGAATTTTTATTTTTCTGAATTAAATTTGCTCTACCTTGGGTCCCTACTTGCCTGGCTGATGGGAAGTTCAGTCTCAATAATTATTCGGGCCTCTTTCCCAGCTCAGAGGCATTGTGAGTGTGATATGGCTCCAGAACATGGAGAAGCAAAGGGAAGGAAAAGAAGGTGCCAGGAGGTAGAGCTGTGGGTGCCACCATCATGACCAGTGCTCCTTCTGTTCCTGCTGCTGCTGACCACTGGTTCCTTGGTAAAAGCTGGACCTTCATCTCTGTAGCCAGGCCTACCCATGGGTCACTGATCTGTACTCTACAAGCAACTCGCCAAAATCTTCAGAAGGCACTAAGCACAAAAGAGACTGCCAGGGAGGAAAATAATTTTACTTCTATCCACGTAGGGTCCTTAACTGGGGGTGCAAAAATTAAACTGGTGAAAGCTAAATTAGCCTGGAGAAGTGGGAAGGGACATATTTAATTATTTATGTTTGCACTGGAATTCACCAAGAAGTGTAGCTCAGGGAGGCAGTTAGAATTGAAGGCTTATATACCATCCCAAAAAGGGATGGGAAGGGACAGAGGGACACTGGGAGAAAAAGTGGCTTCTAAGAAGGGGAGGAGGAGAAGGGCACTTATGGAAAGGTAAAGGACCTTTTGGAAAGATAAATGAGCCACTTAGGAGATACTGTACAAGAGTTTTGTGACAATATCTGTTTGGATGTGGTGCTAATTTCTATCTCTAAAGAGAGATTAGAATTGCTTCAAGGGAGGGAATTTGTGACAATTGAGTTCTCTGGGGAGGCTCTGCTTTTAGGCAGATGAGAGAGTTCCGGAATTTTCTATGCCACTGTGGTTTATTCTAGACCCCATCAGAGCCCAGGGCCTTCCCTGCTTGGAAACCTTAAATCTAATCATGCCTCTTAGTTCTGAGGAATCTCTCATTCCCTGCCCAACAACACCAAGTCCATTCAACTTCTCCACTAAAAACATTTTCCTTCATTCCCTTCCTCTCCTGGACCACCAGTCTAATCATACTCAATACATCTTTAACCCTAAGCATCCAGTGGCCTTGTCTTCTATATACCAACAAATTGTTCTTTGTCCTTGAAACACAAAGGCTTGCTTTCTCAGAGTGAGGAAGTAAAAGTACAACAGAGAATAAAAATAAATACTCAATGAATTTTCTGCCAAACGTATCAATGTAATGTATAAAAAAATCATGGTCTTACTTTGGGTATAGGAGCTTTTCTATTGCCATGTTTTTGTTTTTTGTTTTAAATGCCTTCAAATATCATCATATTTTTTAAACTGCTGGTAAAATCATTTCAAATTCATGACATTCTGCCAAAAGTACCTTATTTCCAAGTGTTGTATCCCCCGAACAAATTGTAAACCACTGATGCTGTATATGTGAAATGCCTTGTGTCCCATCAGGCATATGGTAGATATGTAACAATTGTTTGTTGATTCTAAATGATATCATCTGAGCCCAAGAGAGGGAAGGAAAAATGACAACGAAATGTGTCTTAGCCATGAAATGATATAATCATGGACCCTTGTGCTACAGTCAGAGAACTCATCAGAGGATGGGATTGCCAGATAAAATTCAAGATGCCCTGTTAAATTTGAATTTCAGAGAACTAATACTGTTTTTAGTGTACATTTGTGCATAACATACAATATTTGAAATTTTTTTCTATTGTGTTTATTTGATCAGATTTAACAGGATATCATATATTTTTAGTTGCTAAATCTGTCCACCCCAATGACAAAGCACTTTTAGAGCACCTAAGGAACGCAGATACTGAGTCTGGCAGAAGGCACCTTGTTTAAATTGAGCCCTAAATTAGACCTCAAGTAAGGAGGCCACATAATCCAGCAAGTCACACAAATAGCACTGTTGATTTCCAGACTTGTGTCCTTCTTCCAGCAGCAGGTTGGGGCTGGAGCTGTCCTGCTAGGAAAGGATGCTGTGCCCCAGCAGCAGGCAGGAGGAGGGACTTTTGGAAAGATAAACGGGCCCTTAGGAGGACCAACTTCCTCATCAACTTGCAATACAAGGCCCAGCCCTGGGCCCTTGCTCTTATTTCTTCACTCCCTCTAGGAGGACATGTTTTCAGGCTCAAAGTTCTTTTTTGATCATCACCTCCAAACAGTTTTTGTCTCTAAGGCTATAGGTGGAACCCCACTTTTAAGTTCCACTCGGGTTTCTCATCATTTGGTGGGGGGGGGAGTACTGGGGATCGAACTCAGGACCTTGCACTTGTGAGGCAGGCACCAGAACCACTGAGCTAAATCCCCAGCCCTCTCATCATTTTTTAAATGCCCAAACAAAACTCACAACACTCTCTCCAGACTAGCTGCTCCTCACTCTGGTCTCCAATGACCCAAACCCCTGGTGGCATCTCCAACATCACTTTCTTTCCCTTCCTATAACAAATCAGTATCCATGTCTGACTCTCTTTTTCTGAAATTACCACTTGCATGTAGATCTTCTCAATGCAGCCATATTTACCTGGGCTACCCTTCATGTCTCAAATCACTACATCCTCCGATCCAGCCAACTCGGGATTTTCCTCTCCAAATCTGTCTGATGATTGTCACACCCCTGTTGAAAAAGTTTCCATGGCCTCCAGCTTCCTGTTGGGCTAAAACTAGACATCTTTTCCTGCTTTTCATAACCTTGTATAATAAAGCCCCACTCTGCCTACAAACTTCCGTTTCTACTATTTCCCTCACACATCCCCTCTTCAACAGCAAGGCCCCTGACCTCTTGTCTCAGGAATCAATCATTCTCCTTCCCACCTCCATATCTTCCCTCATGGAGAATGTGTTTGCCTCTGGATGCCTAAATCCTGTCTAGGGGTTAGAGACAAGAGCAATTTCCTTTTCCATTGCAGATTTCCTCAGCTAATCCAGCCCAGTGGGATACCTTTATGCAGTCCTTACCTTACCACTAAGTCCTAGAAGGATAAAATGATGAAACTTTCTTTGTTTGATAAACCAAACTCCTGGTCTCCCTCACTTGGGACAATATCCTCAGCATTTGCATGAAGAAGGTTTTGCAGCTGTGTCCCCAACATCCCCTCTCTACCTCAGCCTCCAACATCTCCCCGCACCTGAATCTTTACATCTAGTAAAAGATAGACTAAGCAAAGAGCTGCAACTTTATTCACTCTTCACTTCAGAATGAAAGCAATGAGAAAAATCTAAACTGTATTCATTAGGATAAAATTATTTCCTAAGTGTTAATTTAATGCTTAGAAAATGCTTGTGATTCTTCCTGGTTTTAGCAAAACTTAAAAACCAGAAGGCAATTATTTTTGTAAATGTTTTACACTATTCAATATTAAGAGCCAACCCTTCAAGGAATTCTCACTATCTTGCCTTTTGTAAGTTTCGTGCTCTGGTTCATTCAGCGCCACCTAATCAATACCCCAACTTCTTATAACCCCCCTTGTCCAGTGGTTTCCATTAGTACCTAAAACTGATTTGCAGTGGCAGGATAGCATGCTCCAGCAAATCCACTTCAGATGTAGACCTTAAAGCTCATGGTGAATATACTATAGTTATGATTGGCTTAAATCCAATAACCATAAAAAGGAAAGTATAGCAAATACACAAACTAGCAACATAGTCATTTATTATCATTACCAAGTATGATGTACTGCACATAACTGTATGAGGTGTGATCAAAATATACAGTGGATGTTTAAATTAAATTTTATTACAGTAAAAGACACATTGCTATTAATCCCCCTCAAAATACTCCCTCTTATAGGGAGGAGTGCAGGGGCTGAAGTGGGGCCAAGGGAATGGGGAAAAAATAAGAACCAAGATATTTATGTAAAGGTACAAATTTTCAACCATGAATGTCATTATGTTGTATACCTAAAATGTACCAATAAAATTAATTTTAAAAAAATACTCCCTCTCACTTCGAACACATTTATCCCATCATTCTTGCCACTTTCTGAAGCAGTTCTGAAAGTCCTCTTTTGTGTCCTTATGAGATGTGATCAAAAATATGTGAATGTTGGGCTGGGGATTTAGCTCAGTGGTGCCACCGCCTGCCTCCCAAGCATAAGGTTCCAAGTTAAATCCCCGGTACCTAAAAACCCCAAAAATATGTGAATGTTGCTGTCAAGTGCCATCTAAAAGAAAGGCTCCCAAAAATAGGACATCCACCTAATTCACCAAATGTGACACCATGTGACTTCTGCCTCTTCCCCAAAGTCAAAATGTCATGAAAGGTAAGCATTTTGAATCAATTCAGCATATCAAGCCAATCACAACAGTGCAACTACAGACACTCACGAAAGAGGATTTCCAGACCTGCTTCAGAAAGTGGTAAGAATGATGAGATTAAGGGTGTTAAAAGTGAAGGGGGTGAGGCTGGGGATTTAGCTCAGTAGTTTCGCTGCCTGCTGCGCAAGGGCAAGGACCTAAGTTCAATCCCCAGTACAAAAAAAAAAAAAAGTGAGGGGGAATATCTGAGTGGGAGTAATGGTAATGTGTCTTTTACTGTAACACATTTATTTTTTAAAATTCAAACATTCCCCACATCTCAGTCATACCTTGTTATGGCTTGTGACTAGATGTCCCTTCAGAGCCTCAAGTGGTCTTAGGTGAGGCTTTTTAGAGGTGGCTGATCTAGGATGTATGATGCTGGAATTAAGTGTGTGATGTTGGGATTAATGGTATGTGATTACTAAATTAGTCCACTGACTGGTTTGGCATAGTTTTGAGTGGATAGAATATAAGGGACAGAAAGAAGGCTGCTGTCATTGCTTGCTGCTACTTTGCTACTTCACTGCTTTGCTGCCTTCTGCTTGCCATGAACTATTTCTCCTCTATGATGCCCCTCTGCCATCCCAACCTCCCTTGAAGCAGCCAACTATGAACCAAAACCTCTGTAACCTGTGAGCTACAATAAACTTTTCCTCCTTTAACTTTGGGTGTCAGGTATCTTGTCTCAGCAATGAGAAAAGTAACTAAGACATACCTTGTACATGCTATACTTCCATAGGACTGAAAGCACAGGAGGTTTGTTTACACCAACATCACCCAAACCCATGAGTAATGCCCTATGCTATGATGTCATGATGGCTTTGATATCATTAGGTGATAGGAATTTTCAGCTCCATAATAAATTTTTATTTTTAGCTTTATTTCAGTTTTTATGGAACTGCCACTATATGTGGTCTGTTGAAACATAGTTATGCAACATATGACTATACAAAAACAGTCAAGAGGCAATGTCATTTTAATGATTTCCTGGGACAGTACTCTAACCAGTGAAAGGAATTCTGTACAAGGCAGATAGAGACTAGACACCCCTGCACATGGTCACTTATTGAAGTAATTCTGGGTACAGAGAGGAAGGGAGCAGAGACCAGAAGCAGCAAAGCCAATTAGGAAGCTATGGCAATGTTCCAGGTGAGGCCACAAAGGCCTGGAGTAAAATAGAGAGAGCAGGAGGAAAAGACCATGGGGACATTAAATGTGCACATGCCTGCAGAGCAGGCATCTGTCTAAGGAGGAAAAAGTGGGAAGAAAGGCAGTGAAAGATGCATGCAGTTACTCAACAGCAGTGCTGGAGATCCAAGACCCTAGACCCAGAACTGGCCCCTTGGACTCCTGTCCAAGTTCTGCAGAAAGACAAGCTGTGGGCAGAAGCCAGAGGAGCTGTTTTCTCAGGGCTGTGTGAGGCACAGAACCCCAGTCACACTGTCTGTGCCTAGATGATGAAATGTGGCCCAAGAGGTGAGTAACATTCGCCCCTTGCCACCCAGGACTGAGGTTGGTCACCTCAGGGAGGTCAGTGAAGACTGAGGTCTCTGTGGGCCTCGGGGGGCATCAATAGGCAAGCCTTTGTAAGAATTCCCAGGGCCATGGCGGGGAAGAGAAAGGCGAGGTCCAGGAGTGACTCTAGGGACAAGGACAGCACAGGGGCTAAGCCAAAAGACAATAAAGAAGATCCCCAGGGACTCGCAGAAATACAGGCTGCTAGAGCTGAGTTCTGACAGTGCGTTTGACCTCAACTGTACCCACAGGCTGGGGAGGCCTCAAAATAATCATGTTGCAGATAGATTCCCACTGCACTTACCACATTTTGTGACAATCCGCAGTCCACACAACTGCCTCTCTCCCTGACATTAAGGAGTCTCGTGTATCTTTGTGTTCTCAATACAGGAAACACAGCTCATGGTAGTTGCCTGGTCAGTATTGGCCTTTAAACAGGTGAAATACCCAGTCCCCCAGCCCTAAAATAAGACTGCAGAACTTCAGCATTAGAAATAAAAACCAGTGATAGGCCTCCTATGGAAACCATGAATCCTGAGGTGACTGTGGGGTCCAGGAAGTGCCTCTCTCCAGGTACTGCTGGAAAATTGCCTCTGTTTCCTACTCCTTACAAATCCAAAATGATATTTGAGCTTAATAAAATTAGCTGTGTGACCAAGAATTAACCAGCAAATTCAGAGAGGTTAAAAAGAAAAATTCCTTTCCTTTCCATGTTCTCTTGGAGACAGAAGATTTAAGGAACAGCCACACTTCTCAATGTGCCTGCCTTATAATCTGAGGGGTGTCTGCCCAGCACTGCTTCAGCCAGGAGGGAGGAACAGAGAGATACGTTCCAAATGAGGGGCTGGGGCTGGGGGTATGGCTCATGGTGGAGCAAGTGCCTGGCACATGCAAGGGCCTGAGTTCCATCCCCAGCACCACAACAGATAAAAAACAAAAACAAACAAAAATGCTTTGCTGCTTGTGGTGGTGCCTGCCTGCAATCCCAGCCCTCTGGAGGCTGAGGCTGAGGCAGGAGGATCATGAGTACAAGACCAGTCTGGTGGGCTACATGGCAAGTTCAGGGCCAGCCTGGACTACATAGCAGACCCTATCTCAAAAAAGAAAAAAAAACTGAATAAATGAATAAAATGGGGGTCTGTGAAGAACTAAAAGAGGAGCTGTCATCTGGAGCCCCACTCCAGAAAGGTCCCATGGAAGCAAACAAGGCCACCAATTAGATCTGCTGCCCAAACTCTACAAAGACAAAGCTGGATGAGAGGAAAAGGAGAAGATGGGCCAGAGAGGCCACTCCCTCCCATGCAAGGTCAGCCAACTGCCCCACATTAGGAAGCCCCGAGTCACTAACACATCACAAAAGCCATAATGTGGTGTGAAACTTTTCCAGCTGACAGAGTGCAGAACAATTTTAGTGTCCCTGTCATTGGACACAGAGGCTTCTCCCTGACCGGTTTGCTTGGTAGGGGTCCCAACACAGGGTGATCTCATCCAGTTCCAGCTACCGCACCCCATCCCCTGTGACTTACGGTCCTGCTGGAGCCAAAGCCTCACCAGTTAAACTACATTTAAACCAGTCGTGGTGAGGAAGTTGTGTGCAGTGAATTAAACAGGTGCCTGCATTTAGGATCCAAGATATAAGCTGTCTTCTCCTCTCCACTTGTTCTTCCAGAATCATTTTCTTTAACTGCTCATCAGAGGTCCACACTTTTTAGAGCTCTGTGCCCCTTGGCCACTGCTGCTATGGATGGGTGGGAACAGAACAACCTCCAGACTCAGGGAGACAACATTCCCAGCACAGGTTCCTACCAGCTCTTTTCAGGAACTGGAGAGAACTGTTTCTAAAGTGAGAAAAACAAGGAATATCCAATATAATGTTTAAAGAATGTTAAAACACCCATTTGGCATTCCAGCTTGAGTTTCTAGTCTTAGTGCTTGAGGGGAAAATATCCTATATTTTCAGATACAAAACTATGTGACTTCTGACTTTGAAATGACCTAGTGATATTTGTACCTGGGATCTACATGGTACAGCAAATGGCAAATCTGCCCATCACAGCTACACAAAAAGATTCAAGAGTAAGTAGTAGCTGGAATGAGACAAAGACAGGACGTGAAAAGCAATTCCAGGTCTCAGTGAGTCTAGCTTAACCCTGATGTGGTTGAAAAGCACAATAACTTTCCTCCACCCATTGAATACAGTTGGTCCTCCATAGCCACTGGCTTCCTATCCATAGACCCAACCTACTATCAAAAGAAAATACTGGGGGAAATGCATCTGTACTGAATATGTTCACAGAGAGGGAGAAAGTTTCATTCAAGGAACTGCCCCAGGTGGCCTCAGCCAGGACTATGTGCAAAGGGACAAGAGAGTTGCTCTGTTTGCAGGAGCCACCGAGAAGCTTCATGGGTAGGGCAAACGGAACTGTCCATTCGGACACTGACATCTAACCTGGTCCCTTTATTAAGATCCTCTGACAATGGAACAGGGTCATCACCCTTAAAAGGATGAAAGATGCACTACCCCCAGTCTGCTCCCTCTGCACCCACTGCCAACCTCCTGGGAATGGAAAGAGGAATTAAAAACCAGGTTGTATGAAAGCTCTGTCAGTCTCCAGGCAGGATGTGGCCTAGGGTGGGTAAGGCAAACTTGTGATCTGCCCTCAACCATCCAGTGGAGTGAAACGAAAGCAATGAGAGCCCTCTAAGTTCCTCATTCATGGGAACTCCTACAGCCAACAAAATGCCAAACACAGCAGCCAGGCCAACTGTGCTGGTTCTCCTGTGGGTAGCAGCTGTGGTGTCTCCACCTTCACCACAATCACTTACAAACACCAGTGGACAAGCATTTGGTCCCTACTCCTCCAAGAAGGAGTGGGGCTCAGCAGGAGGAGCATTCCAGCCATGGAACCAATGGAGGAGTCAAGGAGCCACTGTGGCTCCTGTCACTGGGATGACTTATTTTGCCACTCAGCCTGACACTGTGTAGAAACACCCAGCAGTACCCTTTAGCTGATGGGTCAACTTAGAGCTGCAAGGAGGACAGGGATTTGAGCTGGGCCTCAAAGGAGGAGGTAAATTGGGACATCTGGATGAAGGAGGAACATGCCTCCCAAGGTCTCACACTAAGGCCTCTAGGAACAAAATAAAGAGAAGAAATTATGCATTTCCAGGAACGAAAGCCAGCTGCAAGGCTGTGGGTTATGTCAGTGGTAGAGTGCTTACCTAGTATGCATGAGGCCCCAGATTCCATCTTTAGCCTTGCACACGCACACACACACAAACACAGAGAGAGAGAGAGAGAGGGAGAGGGAAACCAGTTAGGACACTGTTAAGGCTTATATCTAGATGTCCCCCCAAAGCCTCACGTGCTCATTGGAGGGGCTTTTGGGAGTTACTGGATCATGGGTGTGTGATACTGGACCATGAGTGTGTGATACTGGATCAGTCCACTGATTAGTTTAGCATAGTTCTAAGTGTGGATGATGGACTTACTTTGAGACAGGGTCTCACTAAATAGGCTCATCATTCCAAAAGGCTTGCAACCTTGATAGAATAAAAAGGAAAAGAAGAAAGTTCCACTGCTTCCTGCTGCCATGCTATGGACTGTTTTTCCTCTGCCAGGCCCCTCCACTATGCTGCCCTGCCTTGGAGTTAACTAACTACAAACCAAAACCTGTACAAACTGTGAGCTAAAATAAACCTTTCTTCCTTTACCTTGGGAGTGTCAGATATTTTGTCCCAGCAACAAGAAAGCAACTAAGACAGACACATATACATAAAGATACACATAAGCATCTGTGCTGGGTTTTGCCTTCCCTCTTGCACTTTTCCATACTTTACATCACCTCAGGGACGGAGCTTTGACCTCCCTACAAATATTTCCTGCACCTCAACTCTCTCAGGTTCATTCATCATAAACATTTTTTTAAAACCATTGAAGTTCTTAAGACATTCCAAAGCAATGCAACTATACTCACCTCCTCCTGCTGAATATCTATAACTGACCTGGCCTTTTTTTTTTTTTTTGGTACCAGGGATCCAACTCAGGTCCTTGCACTTGCACAGCAGGTGGCAAAACCACTGAGCTAAATCCCAGCCCCAATCTAGCCTATTAATTGTTCTCATTTTAAATTCCCTGCACACATGCCCACATCGCCCTCCTGCCTCCTATGACATTTGTTCGCCTAGACTATGGAAGTCATCAAGGGATACATCTTTTGACAGGGCTGGTTGGAGAGGCAGGAGGACCAGGGATCCCTGTCTCAAAGTCAGCACTTCCCTCTGGGATGAGGCAGGCACTGGAGACTGCAGAAGCATGGGAGGGAGCCAGTGGCAATGTCTTGTCTTCCTATTAGAAGTGTAGTTGGGGGCCCGGCATCAGGATCACTTGGGCAGTTACTAAACATGCAGCATCTCAGGCCCAGCCCAAGGGATGGGCTCAAAGAGTGTGCATTTGAACAACATGCTGGAAAATGATTTAGAGCTATGCCATCAAGATGACCTAATATCTGTGATATTACCTAAAATATCTAATGGATAACAGACAAGCACTGCACATTAGAGAGCCAAGTTGCCTATGTTATTTCATTTTTTTTTTTTTTTTTTTTTGGTACTGGGGATCAAACTTGGGTCCTTGCACTTGCACAGTAGGCGGCGAAACCACTGAGCTAAATCCCTGGCCCTATGTTATTTCTTTTAATCTGCAAGGTAACCTTCATAGGTTTTCTGATCTTCTTTTGACAGATGTAGTAGTGAGATTCTCATTGCTGTAACAAAATATCTGAAAAAGTCAACTTAAAAGGAGGAAAGGTTTACTTCCACACATGGTTTTAGAAGTTTCAGTCCATGGCCAATTGACCCAGTTGCTTTTGGCTGGTGGCAGCTGAATCCATCATGTCAGGAGAGCAAGGCAAATGAGGCTATCACCTCATGGTGGCCAGGAAATAAAAAGAGAGAGGAAGAGGCTGGGGTCCCAATATCCCCTCTAAAGCCACCTCACCGGTGACCTAACTTCCTCCCATTAGGCCCTGCCTTCTAAGGAGTCTACTATCTCCAATAATACCACAAGCTTTAAGCATATGGGCCTTTATTGAACTTTAAGATCCAAACCACAACAATAGATTTTTTTAAAACTTTGGCTCAGAGAGGTGAATTAATTTGCCCAAAACTGCATAGCAAACCATGGAGTTTAACCCAATCTGGCTGATTTCAAAGGTCATGTCTTTTCTACTGCATACCTGAGTCCATACCATACAAGAGAAGGAAATGGAAATTTAGCAACAGGCCCTTTGGGGAGCTATGGGGAGGTTGATAGGTAGGTTGCTATCCTGGCATCTGTCTACAGGTTACAAGCACAGTGGGCTAGGAACTAGGGGAAAGGGTCCCTTTCTGAAGGCCACAGGGAGATGGCAAGCATAAGACTGCATCCAGTTCTTGGGGATCGCTGCACTAAGCAAGCATCCCAGGGACAAAGCTGTGCCACTCTGCATTGAGGGAAGGCAGCATTCCAGCAGCCAGGACTGCACCCAATGTAGCAGACAGGTTTGGAGCTGCATGGCAAAGCAACACAACAGAGTTCTCTAAATTCTGCCTGCCTAAACTCAAACTCACATGTACACCTGGAAAAGGAGGCAGCTATGGCCAGAGCTCCTGAGGGCAGGAGGCTGAGAAGATACTGATGAAGGCCACTGCTGTGCTCTATGATGCAGGGTCAGCAATGTTACAGACAGCTATTGGGGTTTTGCTACACAGTGCGGGACTAACCTGGAGACTGGGCAGTGGCTGCAATGCTCTACTAGGAGTGATCCCAGGGTGTAGGGAGGCCCCACCCCAGTACAGCTCCCATGGAGCCCAAGAGCCTCCTGACTTCCTGCAAATGTGCCATTCTTCTCTGTTTCACAGGGAGGCCCTCTGCCTGTACCTGCCTGTTGTCAAGAAAAGCCTATTTGAAAACTGCTTCTTCATTTCTAAGAGGCACCTAGAAAGTGACAGAGGGATGGTAGGAAGCCATGTAACAGCCATTTGGCAAAGCTTTTCAGAAGTGCTTTTCTATTTTTCTGTTTTGTAGGCTCTAAGGCTCCATTGAGACTTCCACAGCAAGCAAGGATCCTGTTTCTTAACATTTTGCAAGTCTTCTTTGCAAATGCCAGGCAGCATGCCTAGGGCAGAGCCATTGACTTTCTGAGCTCTGTTTTCTAAATCACAGATTGCAGCAGCCCCGAGCTGGTTGTTCTTGTCCAATCTGTCCTTCACATGGTTACCAAATCCATCTTCTTAAATCAGTGCTTCCACCCTGGTGCTGCCTTGCTTAAGGGATCCTATGGCTGGCAGGATCAAATCCAAACTGAATGTGCATTCATGGCCTCCTCGGCAGGCTCTCCCCCAGGGCAGATTTTAGCCATGTCCCACTCCTTGGAGCCCCTGAGTTTTTCTACTGCAGTTGTTCCCACCAACTATGCTGTCTTACAAAAGCCAAAACTACACAATGGTAAAACCAAGCCAAGGCCAAAGTCATATTGCAACAGATGCATGAACCAGGTGCCCTCTGCCCAGCTGTGGGTATTTCATGGAGGATGGGGAAGTGTTGTGCTGGTAAATGTTTAACAACTGGCTCTCAGGGATAAAAATGTGCACATATGTATATAGACACAGGTTTATTGTACACTTTACTGTTCTGCAATAAACACAATCTGGTAAATTCCATATAGCCAACTGACTCTCATATACGCTACTATTGATTTTTGTCAAACTCTATCTGTAGCCAACCTATGGTGGTGACTGATAAACAAGTGTAGTTCGATGTGGCTGTTGATTGATGTTTTCATTTATATAAACAAGAGGAAAGCAAAACAACAAAGATCTATATCAGAACTGCACTCATTGGCCAGTAATACGAACAACTTCTTTGCAGAATTAGAGACCAGTTTTCAAATACTGTGAGATTTATTTGCTCCTACTTTTGTGGTATTTGCAAGGTAATAGCTATAGCCAGGCACACTTTCACATTTTATCTCTATTTTTCACATTATCTGCATTGCTTTCTTACATCTGGACCAAGGGTTCAACGAGGTTTAACTTTAAGGAGAGAGTGAATACTGTTCACTTCGTGAGCCACACAGTCTCTGTTGCAAGCGCTTAACTTTGCCACTGCACTGTGAAATCAGCCCCAGACATCACTTAAATTAAGGAGTGTTGTAGCTATGTTCCAATAAAACTTTTACAAAAACAGGCAGGAGCCCAGATTTGGATCGCAAATGGTAGTTTACCAGCTCCTTGTCTAGACAATCAACAAAACAATAAATCAAGTCTTGATGTGTAGCATTTGATTACACATTGGCCACGGTGCCTATTTCAAGCCATCAGTGATAAGTCACTTGACCAGGAGTGGGAGGCCCAGATGTGCCCCACCCATGGGACAACAGCCTTTCCACCCATGTAAGTTTCCTGGGGCTGCCGTCCCAAAACACCACCAGCTGTGGGAAAGTATGTCCCGTGCCTCTTGCCCACCTTCTAGTTGCTGACTGGTGATGTTTGGTGACTTGGCTGCTGCTGATCACTCTTGTCTCTGCTGTCATCCTCACCAGGACTTCCTCCTGTGTGAGTCTTTTTGGGTCCAGACTTCCCCTATTTATACCAGCAATCCTGGGTTAGGGGTCCACCCTAATGACCTCATCTGAACGAATTACATCTGCAACAATCCTATTTCCCAATAAGATCACATTCTGAGGCACAGAGGTTTTGACTTTAAAACATGAATTTGTCAAGAGAAGGGCACAATTTAACCCCTAAGATCATTTATTGGCTACAGTAGTCTATAAATAACTTCTAGAGCATAAATAATGCAAAAATTAAGCAAAAACACTCAGGAAGTAATGATTTTTGAGTATTTATTTATCACCTTTGTTTTAATCTAACTTATTTAATGTTATATTACTCAACTATATCATTATATAACTACAAATAGTTATAACTATATATCTATCTATCGCTCTCTGTGTGTGTATATTGTAACAAAGTACCTGCAATAATTAACTTATAAAGTGAAAAGGTTTATTTTGGCTCACAGTGTTGGAGGTTCCCCCACACCCAGCTGAGAAAAGTTCTTTTGTGTAAGCAGGGACCTAGTAAGTATCGCATCCGGCCATACTCAGTGTTCCTGATACTCAGATCATGGCCATGAAGAAGTTTCAGTCTCCTAATAGCCTCTGCAACCCAGCCAGTCCACAGGAATCTTTCCTTTGCTGAATTCCTACAGAATCTGTTCACATATGGCATCACCATCCTCTAGTTGATGTCCATATGAATCTCTTGATTCCCTACTTAATTTGTAAAATCTTTGGGAAGAGATACTGGTTTCTGTTGTCTCAGTCCCAGCCTCGGGCTCACCAGATAACAGGGAGCTTAATAAATCCCCATCACAACCAAGGATAGCAGAGTACATCTGTAATCCAGGCTACCTGGGAGGATGAGAAAGGAGGATGGAACATTCAAGGACAGCCTGGACAACTTAGAGACCCTGTCTCAGAAACAAATAAAAAGGGCCCAGAACGTAGCTTGGCTATAGAGTACTTGCCTAGCATGTGGGAGGCCTTAGGTTCAATGCCCTGATACTAAAGAAAAAAAAAAAAGGAGTTAATTAATTAATTCATCTTACTTACACAGAGAATACCAAATAGTCATCAAAAAAAATTTTTTTTGGTTATAGGCCCAGATAAGAAAGAACAAGGGGCTCAGTTCACAGAAACGATATCAGAGAAAGATAGAAATGAAACTCTAGGATAGCAATCATTTCTCCTCTCACACTTTACTAAGTCTGAAAGGAAAAGAACAACCCAGACCAAGAGGAGATATCAGCAAGTGTGGCTTCTCTGTGTCTCCTGACAGTGCCTCCCAGAAACATGCCAAGATGGAGGCCGTAGAGTATAAGGTCAGCTGCCCATAAGTACAAGGAATCCCTAGGTATTGGTTAAACTACTGCTGTCCACCATAACTAGTATATTCCAAGTTCTTAAGGCTTTGATGAAATAGAATTATTTAATTTTCCTCATATCAATGATAGAAACTAGGAGGGAGGGGAATGAAGGAAGGAAAATCCAATGCATACAACCAGTTGTAGACAGCTGACAGAGGCTCTGCCATCTTCCATACTGTCTCCCATGCCCTAGCCCTAGGAAGTGACATCCACTAACATAGAGGATCATGTAAGAGGGTTCGGGGCCCAGGCTTGGGAGTAGTTCCCTTACTTGTACCCATATTCCACTGGCCAGATCTCAGGCTCCTGACCTCCATTGTCACTCCCCACTCCCAATCTAGATGGGTGGGAAAGAAACAATTCTCCAATGGAAACACAAGTCATCAAAGGGCAAGTGCCCTCTCTGCCACTTCCCAGCTCCAAGAAAAACCCAGCAATGGGATTTCCTGGCTTCAACTCTTCCTCCATTCCTCAGAAAGTCCCACAGGAGCTTGCCAAGACAATCTATACTGCCATGTAAAGCAATGATTTTGTTGCTCAGTAAACCCTGTTTCCCAGGCCTCATATCCAGATTCTGGGCCTTAAAATCCTTGCTATTCCTGCTATTGAATGGGTATCTTTTTCTCCATCTCAGCCCCAAGTCATGCGACTTTTTGTGTCTAAATCTACATCACACAGCTTAACATTTTCCATATAAATAAGCCTCGCCAGGACCTCCCACAAGGACAGGCCAATATGGCAGCTTAATCAACCATGCTGTGCAGAATTTGGCATGAACATCAAAAGGGGTGCTTAAACCCCAGCAAAGTTGGAAATCATTCATGAAATTGTTCTAAGCCAGAGAAGAATCTTACTTAGCTGGAAAGGGCCAGTTAATAAACGAGAATGGTCTTGATATCTTAAATTCCTTTCAGTCCTGGGAGAGTCCATGTCCTAATGCCATGTGGTTGGGACAACTGTCAGTTGTTCTGTTCAAGCCTTGAATGATCACATTGTCATGTGTGCTTTTCCCTTCAAATGGTTCTCAAGTGCAGTAAGCTGGAAACAAACCACCTCACTAAGAGTGGTAGTGATTTGGGGATTGTGGTAGGCACGATCTTTAATGACCTCTTTGGCAACCCATTCTGCAGACTGTCAGGAATGCCAAAAGCCACAGGAAATCTATCATCATTCTCCAATCTTCAGTATCTCCAAAAGAGAATTTGACACCCAATTTTTATTTTCTGGATAAGAACAAAAATTTGACTCACTGTTTGCAAATAGCCTGGAAACCTATTGGAAGGACTCATCATTTGACTTCAAAACATTCACTACTAGGAGTTACCAGCAATGCCACACTCTGAAATGTTTTGTTTGTGAACCATGAAATGATAATTAGAGAAACAGCTAAAGTGGGGTGAACACATCAATAGAATAAATTCCCCCCAAAATGCTAAGCTAGAAGATAAAAGATTCAGAGCACAACTCAGACTGATATGTGGAATGAGAGGAGAAAGAGAATAAAAATACTAAACTTAAAACAGCCTCCATATGTGGAGCTGATTGAGTCAACTGTTGTGCCAAAGGAAATGGAAAATAAAAATAAATACTCTCACACCCGCTAAAAGAAAAATTTTTACATAATGTTAAGAACGTTGAGCTTGAGAAATTTTAACCTTGAGGTTTAGGGACTTGAATATGTCCAAACTAATTTTACACTAGAAGGGAAGAAGGAAAGAAATGGAATGAGGATGATACATTTTATAGGAAAAAGATATCAATTTTCAAGCAATTACATTTACAAAAATTTAAAAAAGGAAGGAAAGAATACTTACAACCAGTCAAAGAAAATGGATCACCCCCTGCGAAAACAGAGAATGATATTTATTAGTTGAATAGCACAAACATTCTTAGATGAGGCCACTGGGTGGGTAATAAGTGGCCTCCCTTCTGATGTACTCTCCTCTTTGCCCCCAGCAAAATGCCCAAAGTAAAACATATGCTTTGGGTGTCTGGAATGATGATGAAATGTATGGCACCCTACTATGGCTTTAAACAGACAAAGCTCTCAAAAGAAAACCTAAGGGGAAAATTCAAGTCAAGTAACTTAATATTCAGTCTATGTTTTTAAAAATAAAATAAAAATAAGCCCCATACTCCAAAGTGTGCATCTGGGACAATTTATATTGAGAATGCCAGGTTTTAATGGAAACTGCAAATGTCATTAGCTGCAGAGCTGCCAGCAAATTTTGCTGTAGCTATGGCCATGCAGCTACACATTCCCCACCCCCAGTCCCTTGAGGGTCCATGGATGACAACTCTCACAGGACACTGCATCCTCAATTGGACTAACTGTGAAGAGTATTTATTTCAAAGAAGAGCAGGATTTCAAAGGGGTGGGGGGTTCCTGCTCCTTGACTTATGATAGAGTACTTTCTACATCGGTGGAAGGGATGAAAATACTCTTGTAGCTACACTGAGCAGTCTCAACCTACTCCTTCCAATATTCACGGCCTTCTGTAGACTGGGTTTACATGAGACTTGCCTTGGCCCAGGAAAATAGGCAAGAACAACACTAGCAGAGCCTAATACATTTGGGATGCTCGTTCCTGGAGGCCAAGGCCACCACATGTACTGGTCCATCTGCCCCACTGGTAAGCCCATGTGCAGAGATAAACTCCTACCAGCAAGCAGCTCTTCCAGCCACCCCATGGAGGCCCTAAGAACATGGGTGAGGTTCTAATCCCCGGAGACACCCATGGAACAGAACAGCTGCTCAGTCATGCTCAGCCTAGAGAGCAGAATTGTAAAAAACCATAACCTGTCATTGTATTATGCTACTGTTTGGGGTAGTGTATAATATGGTGATAGATACAAAGGAGGGGTTCATACTTAGTAATGAAAGGATTTCTAGTTGAATGATTATGATCTTGGGAATCAAGTGAACCTTAGTTCAAATCTCATAACCACTACTGACTGGTGTGTCATTGGGGTGATTCCCTTAACCACTCTGTTCATCTCTGCAGTGATAACATGGGCCCCTATGGGTTGCCACCCACCTTAGCATCTGTGCTTTTCCCTTCCAGGAAAGCCTATTCTACCAAAGCTCCAGAGATGGACCATGTGGCCTAGGGAAAACCAGTTAGTGTGCTCTACCTGACAAAACCATGATTCAGAGGCTAGGGACACAGCTCAGTGGTATTCTGCTTACCTACCATGCAGGAAGCCCTCAGTTCAACCCCCAACACCACGGGGAATAAAAACGTTCAGAGTTAGACTTGTGACCTAACCCAGTCCAATCAGAATGAATTTCAGGACTTCAGCTGAAGAGATGAACAATACTTCTTGTTCTAGAAGCTAGCCTGATCATGAAACCAACAGACACAGCAGGAAACATGCAACAGAAAGAAGTCATGGGGAAAAGGAACTTAAACAATCAAAATGCTTCTGAAACAGAACCTATCTTGAACCTTTTCAGTTACATGAGCCAATTTCATCATTTAAATTAACTCAAGGTAGGAATTATTACCAAGAACTCAAAGTATCTGAACAGAGACAGTGGATACCCAGTGTTTTCTCTGGCCAGCTCCCCTTTCTTTTTATAGAAACATGACTGCTCTTTTTGGGGGCGGAGGTCTGTTCCTTCCTTCAACTTCCCCACGAAAAAAACATACTTCTAAAGAAGGACAACAATTAAAATGCCCTGTCATGCTTTCTCAAATCACAAGAAGTCCAGAGCCCAACCAAACCAATCAGGGCCTTTCCCTGGGCTTCAGGGACTGAAGGAAGAGAGGTGATCTTCTTTTTGAGATGCCAAGCACCATCCACATCCCACTTCCAGTTTAGTGAAGAAAGCTATCTGAGAGAGAAACCCTACTGGGAAACAGAAAAGAGAGTTTCAGAACATTTCTGACTCTGGTTCCAAATGATACCGATGTCCCCTGGACCTTCAAACTTTCTAATTAGCATGTATCCCATTGGATTTTCCCACCCCTATTCCTGCATCTCTGGGTGGGGAGTACTTCTTTCTCTTCTCTCATCAGGCGTCCTGGTTTTGCCTTTCTAACCCAAGACAGTCACCTAAGGCTTTCCAGAGACAAGATGCAGAACTCTCTGGGCTTCCAAGTACTCATCTTACAAAGGAAGGGGTTTGATGTTTGATGTAGCTTTCTAAAGTTCCTCTTGGCTCTGTTACATTCCTGAAGCCCTCCCTGTCAAGTATAGGCCTGCTATGGTCTCATTGCTTGACCCTAAAATTCAGATTTTAACACTCTAACTGCCAAAGTGATGGCACTAAGTGGTGGCTTTGAAAGGTGATTAGGTCATGAGACTGGAGCTCTCATGAATGGGATTCATGCTCTTTTAAAAGAGGCCCAAGGGAAGCCATTCAACCCTTCCACCATGTGAAGGGACAGTAAGATGGTACCATGTCTGAAGCAGGAAGCTGGTTCTCATCAGATATCAAATCTGCTGTCACCTTGATCTTAGACTTCGTTATAGTTTATATCTAGATCTGCTAGATCTGCTCCCCCAAAGCCTCAGGCACTCATATATGGGGCTTCTGGGTAATGATTGCTTATAGCTGACTTGCTGTTAGGAGTCAGTTTAGTTGAAAGAGGCAAGTCACTGGAGGTGTGACCTGGAAGATTGTATCTCCCTTTGTGGTCCTCTCCTCACTCTCTCTGCTTCTTGGACACTGAGTTCAGCAGCTTTCCTCTACCAGATTCTTCCACCATGCTGCTTCTGCCTGGAGCCGCTGACCATGCAAGGACTGAAACTTGTAAAATGTGAGCCAAAATAAAACCGTCCTCTTTTATGTTGCAGTTGTCAGATATTTTGTCCTAGCCATGAGGAAAGTAACTATGACAGACATCTAACCTCCAGGACTATGAAAAAAAAAAAAGCTATTGTTTATAAGTCACCCAGGCACCCAGCTTTTGACTGGAGTAAGACAAGACCTCTATGGGGTCCATAAGAATGATAACAATATAACTTTTCAGACATCTGTCTCTTTCTCATCACCACATTCCATTTTTGCTAAATGTAAAGATTGATTCATAAAGTTGAGATTGGTTATTCAGCATGTGGCTAACAACCTGATCTGCTTCTATTTACTGGATCTCTACTTGGTGCTAGGTTAGGTGTTTCATATATCGTTTCCAATTCTCATAACCCACATGTCCCAGACTTCTCCAGAGTAAAAGGGAAGGCAAATTTATAGCCAAACACTCACATTTCAGTCCACAGATCTGTGTTTATACTCTCCAGGTGTCCTTCTCTCCAAATATTTCTGAAAATCTTCTGTCATGAGCCCTAAGGCAATTATCATAAGGACTTGTTCCTCAATTGGCCAGTGTAAGTTTCCCAGTCCTCTTCATTTGTGTCTTCCCATGAGTTCTCAAAAGGGGAGGGGCTCTAAACTGAAAATTGCCTACTACCCGTCAACTATGACACTTGTCTTCATGGGAATACCGTGCCGCAGTAAGAGTGAACAAGACCTACCTACAATAATAAGGATAAAAATCACAAACATGAAGCTGTGCAAAGGAAGTAAGACATGAAAGAGTATACAGGAGTTATTCCACTTATATAACGATGGAAATCAGGTAAAACAAAACCAAGGCTTAGAATGTCAAGGGAGTGGTGATCTTAGGCAGAGATGACAGGAAGGAGGGTGCTGGCTACATTTTAGTTTTTGATCTTGCTCATGGGTTGGGTTTAGCGTAGAAATGTTCATGGGACTGGGTATGTACGGCTTGTGAATTTTCCTCTTCCTTTGTTAGGCCCCAGTACAGAAGTCTTAAAAGCTGAGAGAGGGGATGTGCTGTCCCAGTGTCTGCCCACAATGCTTGGCTCTTAGCATCCTCAGTTCATTGCCAAGCTCACTAATGCCAGAATCTACACAGCTTACTTCCAGGCTCAGTACTACATCTGGACCACTGTGCAAGGCCTGAGTGCAGACACCCGGTGTCCTGTGCCATCTCCACTGGTGCTTTCTGGAAGCCTTGTGTTCTCTGTCTGCCTCATGTATCTCCTAGACTTTCTCTCCATCCAGTATGGAGAAGCACCTTTATCCCAGGGGGCCCAGTGCTTTTGATACAAACACAGTGGGGCCTCCTGTGCTACAGCGCTTCAGTTTTACTCACCAACTCTCTGAGAAAGCTTTCCCCAGGAGAGTTTATTCACTTTCCAGTAATAAAGAGCTCTATTTTCACCCTCACTTCTCCTGCCCAGGATGTGTTAGAGCTCTGCTCTGTCAAGAGTGGGTTTGATTAGAGCCAGATGGTGTAAGAGTTAAGAGCACCGTTCAAGACTGCTCACTCTCCATCGCCACTCTGCCACTTACTGGCTGAGTAGCCTCAAGCAAGTCGGTTACATTCTCTGGGCCTTGGTTTCCTAACTCAAAAAATGGCCTTCTTCACAGGGATTGGAAAAAGTAAAAGTTTATACATGTTAGTTGCTTAAAACAGAGTTTGGCCTAGAGTAAGATGTCAGCCAATCTCAGCAACAAGAACTGTGTGTACCTCACCTGTGACCTGACTTTCATTGCTTTTCCTGCCCTGTGGTGCATCAGCCACGCCTATTTATTTCTCAACCCTGGCTGTGGGTAGAATTCATGTTCATTCCCAATAAACTCCTGGACCTCATGTAATGAGAGGACTGGGCTTTTGTCTATGTGTCCCCTCATACTCCATTCCCATTAAGAGGATTATACGAAGTGCACACACAACCCCATGATGGGTCACCTACCTCTAAATGGTGGCATAGCCATGTCTTGGGTCTGAGCTGGCCAACATACTGTCAAACTCCCATATGCCCCATGAAATATGGGATATAAGTCTCACACAGAGTGATTAAGCAATGTGCCCAAGCCACCATGGCAGGTTAAGTAGCTGAGCTAGATTTGAGGCTTTTCCCACTAGGCCACTGCACTCTCAGACACCAAGGGTAGCGAGTAGATGATGGCAAGGAAATAAGAGCCACTATTTATTTACTTCACACGAATTATAAGCTCGTGGGGCAGGGAAGCCATATGCTCACACCTGAGGTTAAACATTGGCGTACATGATAGATTTTTATGCCTAAATAAGCAGGAACCTGAGAGGAGCTGTCTTCAACCAACCAACTGAGGCTGAGAGAACAATCCTTAGGTGGAACAGAGAGAGCAAGATCAGTCAGTGGGTCCAAAAGTCATGCCTGGGCTAAAAAGGATGATCAAGCCAAGGGTCAGAAGGAGGGCAATGGTGGAACCAAATGCAGTCTGGATCAAGCACCAAGCAAGGCATTTTCCCTACTAAGCCTGTTCTGGGCATCCTCACTGTGACCCAGAGGCTCAGTGATTCACAGGAAGGACTCACAGAATTTGCAAGCCTGTCTTACTCGCAGTTACCACTATTCAGCAAAAGGTCACAAATTAGAATCATCAAACATAAAAGGTGCACAGAGGAAGGGCCAGGACAGACCATGCACAAGCCCCTAGTTCTTCTCTCCCAGTGCTCACAGAGTGCTTAACTCTGTCCATCAAGGCACGCTCAGCAAAGCTTCTGTAACCATGGTTTTTATCAGAGGGAATTCACAAAGACATGCAGGGCTCACATGGCCAACCCCAGTTATTCAGCCCCTACTGCCTCCAGAGCTCAAGGTGATATGGTGTGACACAGGCCTCCACTGTAAATCATACAGTAGCATTAGCTCTCTGGCATGGTCTAAGGCTGCAAGTACATAAGCAATCCGTTGGCTGAGGCAGGAGTACTGCCACAAGTTCAAGGCCAGTCTGAGCTACTTCGTGAATTCAGGCCCAGTCTGAACTACATAGTGAGATCCTGTCTCAAAGAAAAAAATTCTTATCAGTAGGATATTCTAAAAGCTGAAAGTAGGATATTCTAAAACCTGAAAGAAGCTAGCCAAGGGCCAATTTCTTTGGAACACGAAGGGTTTGAACATGCCACACTTTCTGAGACCACCCTTTAATCCCACTTAACCTGCATAGCAATTTTCTGAGTTACTCAGCTTTCTTTCACAGAGACTCTTTCATGAGTGTCTTTAGTTGTGTGGTGTGGCTGCCTAAATGTCCAAAACCATTTATCTTTCATTGTCATTTTGATTTTAGAGAAGAGCCAGAAGTCACATAGTGCCAGATCATGTAAATAAAGTCAATGAGGACACACCATAATAGTTTTCTTTGACAGAAATTGCCATAAATGTTTTGAATCAATTCAGACATTAAGACAGCCATGAAAAGGCACTCACAAAAGAGGACTTCCACAACTGCTTCAGAGTGTGGCAAGGAGACAAGATAAGTGTGTTTAAAGCAAGGAGGAGCATCTTGAGGTAAATTGATGGCCATGTGTCTTTTCCTGTCATTAATTTTCAAAATGTAAATATTCACCATATCTTTTGATGACACCTTGTATCAAAATATATGTAATTCATTAATGAGGGACCAAAGGATATTAAAGTTGTTTAAGAGGAGAATTTAAAGAATGAAGTTTTATATGGTCAATCAAAAAAGATATGCCAAACAAGTACCCTGAGCCAGAGATCAAACTGACCAATGACCTATGGAGTAATAAAACTGTAAGCATTTGACCTTATCTTTTCTACCACTCAGAAGCCATTTATATGCTTGGAACAAAAGTCTCTTAAGTCAACATGTAACTTCACAGCACCTGAGCCCAAATCCATAGTACAAAAATTATGTTCTCTAAAGAATTAACCTTGGGTGAGAGTGTTGCACAGGCCCCAGGATGGCTCTGAAAGTTTTAGTTAATTTTTTCCTACTAATTGTTATGGTCTGGATGTCTCTTAAATTTGTGTGCTGAAACTTAATTGTCACTGTGTTAGTATTAAGAGGCAGGGCCTTAGGAGGGGATTAAGTCATGGGGACAGAGGTGAGCCCTCTGTCTAGGCTTTCCTGCCTCTCCACCTCTTCCACCCATGAGGACACAGCAGGTCCCCTCTGGTAGACGACAGCAGAACCTGGGCCTCACAAGACACCAAACCACCAGGTACTTGATCTTGCACTTGCCAGTGTCCAGAACAGTGAAAAATAAATTTCTATTGTTATGAATTACTCAGTCTGAGATATTTTGTTATAGCTATTCAAACAGACTAAGAGAATAATAAGGTTGCTTAATTTAAAAATAGTTTAGAAGCTTATATTAACAGATCACAACTAGACTGGATATCTTCAGATTCTCTATTTTATTTTTTTCCATTAAGTTTATTGGTACATTTTGGGTATACAATATAGTTACATTCATCATTGGGATCTTATACCTTTACATGAGTATCATGGTTCTTATTTTTTTCCCCATACCTCTGCCCTCCCTTCACTTCCTCCACCCTTCCCTATTTACAAAGATTTTGTTTCTATTTTTTTTCCATTTCTAATATTTTTTCTTTTCCCTTCTTTCCTTTCCCCTACCCCTTCCACTTCCCCTAGTCCTTTAGACCTTTTCTTCCTATTACACAGTATCAATTAAATATTTTTTAAATTACAATATCAAGATTTAGAGGACATCACCACAGATTTTACAGAATTTAAAAGGATACAGAAAGCATATTACAAAAATCTTTTTTGAAATAAATTTGACAAATTCTATGAAGTACCTTGGAAGACAAATTAATGAAACTGACTCTGGAAGAAATATAAAATTTGAATAGCACCCATTCAAGAAAGTATATTCCAAACTTGAAAACCTACCTATATGACAAAAACAGGCTCATACACATTCTAACTGATGAATTTTATCAAACATTTAAAGCAGAAAAAAGAAGGAACACTTCTCCTCCCATTTTAGGAAATCAACATTGTGCTAATACTAAAACCAGATAAAGATAATAGAAGAAAAAGTATGAACATAGATAAAAATTTGTTTAACAAAACAAACTATTAGAAGTCAGATCTGGCAGTATGTAGAAAGTAGTTTTATTATAGGGGTGGCAGTGTTGGTTTAGCATTGGAAGATCCACCCCCATAAGTCATTTTTTTTTTTTTGCCATAGCACGTAATGGTTTTATTTTTTTTAATTATTTTTTTGTATATCCTTTTATTGGTACATTTTAGGTGTACAATATAATGACATTCATCATTGGAGATATCCACCTTTACATACTCTCTTGGTTCTTATTTTTTCCCCCTTCCCCTGCCCTCCCTTCAACCCCTCCATCCCTCCCTATTTACAAAGACCATAAGTCATCATTTTAACAGAGGAAAGGAAAAAGCCATATGATCCTGTCACTAGTTGGAGAAAAAGTATTGGACTAAGTTCTACAGCTGTTCATGGTAAAAGCTATCAGGAGACCAGAAGTAGAATAGAACCTTCTCAACAGATAAAAGACATGTACTCCATACTTCCAGCAAAAAAGCCTTATGTTAATGGAAAAGATACAATGCTTTCTCCCTAAGGTGGGGAACAAGGGCAGATATGCCTACTGTTCATCTGTCCATTGAACTTTGAAACATAGGCCCAAACTAAAATAGTCTGGCAATAAAAAGAAACAAATAGCATAGGATTGGCAAGGTAGAAGTAAATCTTTACATATAGATGAAATGATCATCTACAGAGAAAATACTAAGAAGTCTCTAGGAGCCCTAGAACTTGTATTTGAACTTAGCAGGATTAGAAAACACAAGATATATATATAAAAATTCAGGTCTGTGTATACTTGCTATAAATGCAGAATTGTATATTGAAATTTAAAAGTTATGTAGGAGAGGGGCCAGGGATTTAGCTCAGTGGTTCTGCCACCTGCCTTGAAAGTGCAAGGACCAGAGTTCGATCCCTGGTACCAAAATAAATAAATAAATAACAGTGTTGGAAGACATTACCTAATTTAAAGACTTCCTCTAAAGCTACAGTACTCAAGGCAATGTTGATATAAGGAAAGACATATAGATCAATGGCATAAAACAGAAAATCTAGAGATAGAACCACACATATATGGTCCACTGAGTTTTGAAAGATTATTTAACATTAACATTTCAAAGATCATAAACTCAACTCAAGAGCAGAAGATAGTTTTCAACAAATGGTACTAGAACACCTGGTATCCGTATGTAAAAAATTAACCTCAACCCTTTACTTCCATACATAAAAATAACTTCAAAGGATCTATGAATCTAAATATGAAAGACTAAAACTATAAAATGTTAAGGAGAAATTATAAGGGAAAATGTTCATGAATTTAAGGTATGCAAGAATTTCTGAGGATACAAAAAACATGTTGTATAAAAGAAAAAATTGATAAATGAGATTCCATCAAAATTTAGAACTTTAAAAGACATTGTTAAGAAAATGAAAAGTAGTCCTTAAACAGAACATATTTATAACACATATAACCTATGACCAGAATATATAAAGAATTCTTACAGCTCATTAATAGACAACCCAATTAAAAAGTAGACACAACACAAACCCAGACTTCCACCCCACCAAAGGCAAACTCTGGGGGAAACGAGGTAGAAAAGTCTGATAATCAACCACCTGGACATCCTAAACTGATACCACAGGAAGTAACAAAATAGATGAATGAGGCTTTAGAAAAATTCAAAACAGAAATAATTTCCCAGATAACTACAGAGATGGTGAGCAGAGGGAAAGACCTGATTAGAGGCTCTAGAACAGAAACAGATAAAAAAAAAAAATAGATGAGCTCAGAACCATGCTGGAAGCCATGAATGCCCAGCATAAGAAAGAAATGAAAACCACGACTGCTCAACATAGGAAAGAAATGGAATCCATGAAACAGATTCAAATAGATGTCCAGGAGATTAAAAACTCCATTGAAAGTATTCACAGCAGACTGAGTGAATGTGAAGAAAGAATATCAGATATAGAAGACAGAATTGTGGTTAGTGACCATGAAAACAGAGATTTCTTAAAAATAGTAAGGGACCACAAGAAATCAATCCAGCAACTGCTAGATGATGCAAAGAAGAATAACATAAGACTGATAGGACTCTACGAAAAAGCAGGAGAAAGTACAAATGACATTTAAAAAAAAACTATTCACAGAAGTAATACTAGAAAACTTCCCAGACAGAGGTAAAGAATTGGACATACAGATAAGTGAGGCATATAGAACTCCAACTAGCCACAATCAAAGAAACTAGACACAAGAAGATGATAAATAACCAAGACAGCATAAGGAAAGGTGTACAACACTAGAAGCAGAACAATACTAATCAGTAAAATAATAAGACTATATTATACACTCATTAGGGAGATTAAGTTAAAAGTTTTAAAAGAACAAATGTCAGCTTAGGTGTGAACCAGTTAGAACTTTCTAATACTGCTAATGTGAATGTAAAATGATAAAATCATTTTGGAAAACTATACAGAAATTTCTTGTATTACTGTTAAGAACCAACAGTTCTGTTCTTAAATTTGTACTTAAGAGAAATGAAAACACATGTTCACAATAGATTGGTACATACAAGTTGACTATCCCTTATCTGAAATT
>NW_004624756.1:11444908-11470098 GCF_000247695.1 Heterocephalus glaber | reverse complement strand
TCTTATCTTCTATATCTGAAATTCTGTCCTCACATTGGCTCATTCTGCTGTGTAAACTTTCAGTGGAGTTCTTAATCTCCTGGAAATCTGTTTGCATCTGTTTCATGGATTCCATTTGTTTCCTATGTAGGGATTCCATCATGTTCCTCAGCTCCTCTATTTTTTTATCTGTGTCCTCTCTAGACTTGTTAATCATGTCTTGCACTATGGGCACAATCTCTGCTGTTATCTGACAAATTATTTCTGATTTCATTTTTTCCAGATCCTCTTTCATTGCCAGTTCAGGGAGTTCAGGTGGTTGAGTATGAGATTATTCCATCTCATTTCCCTTTGGGGTTGCTTTAGGTGATCTGGAAGTCTGGTTTTGAGACTCTGTTTACATGTCTTCTCATTTCAAGGGGGCAGGGAATATGTGCTCCTGGTGCCCGCATGGCTCACCTCCTCGGTGCTGGGGGCAGCTCTGCTCCTCAGCACTGGGGGCAGTGGTACAGCAGCCTAGAAGGTTCACCTCCTCCACGCTGGGGGCAGCTCTGCTCCTTGGCACTGTGGCCAGTGGTACAGCAGCCTAGAAGGTTCCCAGATTCTCTATTTTAGCTCTAAACCAATTTTTTTTTTTTTTGAGTCAGAGATCTAGTTCAGGCTGCCCTTGAACTCATGACAATCCTCCTGCCTCAGCCTCCTGAGCACTAGGATTACATATGTACACCATCATGCCCAGCTCTAAAGCAACTATTTTACAAATGACTATTTTGTTATTTCCTAATCTTAGCTGACACATTTTTGCACTACAAACAGAATTGCATATTCTGTGCTGCAGTAATATTGCTAAAATCCAAGAGTAAAAAGACTACTTTCAAAACAAATAGAGCCATCAACTTCCAGGGAAGACAGAGATCATCAAAGAATGTCAGTTAAAACTCTACTTAAAATAGAGCTCTTCAAAAATACTAATCCCCTAGTATTTGTTTAAATACATTTAATCCATCAAAGCTACTATTTAGAGCATGTCACTTGTCCTTATGAATAAATAGAAATGAGTTTCAATTTCTACAATAATTTTTACTCTTTAATTTAGAGTTCAACAACTGGCATTTTTTGAAAATCCAGCAGAGGCTGTTCTGAACTTGACTTTTGCAGGATGCATGAAAAACTAGTTTGGTACAAATCTCAGTAGTGGCAATCAAGTTTGGATTAAAAAGAGCATTCTGGCTACTTATTAACCTTTAAAATATTGTGAGCCCTTTAGAAGCATCTATTTACATAAAATCCGTGAAGTAATTAGAGTTATTCTCATCTCTTCATTCAGATAAGTTTTTTGAGAATCTCTTTTCATCATTTAGTGCTAGTCTGTCCTCTGGCTTCATCTGAGAAACACCTGGAAAATACTTTAAAAACAGTAACATAACCCACCCCACCCCTGAGATGCCACTGCAGCAGATAAAGCCCAGGAACATTTACTAGAAAATGACACCAGTGATTCTAATGCACACCAGGTATGAAGACCACTAAGCAGGAAGAACAATTTCCTCTGATGGATCACTTTAGACGACAGTGAATTCTTAGGATCACTGGCCACTGGCTCCAAAATACAACTTAGAAAAGGCATAGCCTGATATTCTTGTAGAAATTCTCCCTACATATATCTCCTACAATTCTCACTTTGAAATGAAATGGACTGGTCTCACCCCCCAGATAAGTGTAATTAATGAATTTTTTTACTCTTGATTTTAGTCTTGCATCTCACAGAAGGAACGCAGCCAGGCTTGTCCACCCTATCCAGTGCTAGAAACTAAAACCAAAGCCAAGGATTGGCAAACGACGGCCTATGGGTCCAACCCATCCCTCTGCCTGCCCTTATAAATAAAGTTTCACTGGGACACAGACATGCTTATTCATTTATATATTGCCTATAACTGCTTTCATGTGACAAGGGAAGAGTTGAGTGGCTGGGGCAGAGACCATGTAGCCTATTGAGCCTAAGATATTTGCTACCTGGATCTTTACAGAAAAAATTCAGGGACCCCTTACCTAAGTCTTCACTTAAATTAACACATATATTCTTTTTCCTCACAATAAAATACAAAGTTTTTGAACCCAGAACATAATTCTTTAATTTAATAAGAACACAGCCCAACTTTTGAAATGAGCAAAAGATTTGAACCCAAACTGCATCAGAAAAGATATATGAATGGCTAACAAGGACATGAAAAGATGTTTTTAAGTCATCAGGAAAATGTAAATTAAAACGAGACACCAGAGCATATTTCCTAGAATGGCTAAAAGGACAGCAGCAAGGACTGACAGGATGCAGCACAGCTAGAACTCCTATACCTTGGGGATGGGGTTGCAAATTCAAACAACATGTGAAAAACAGTTTTTCCATTTCTTTCAAAGTTAAACATACAAGTGTGCCAGAATGAATCCCATCATTCCGTATAACTAATATGCACCAATAAAGTTAAGCATACACCTAATATCTAACCCAGCCATTCTACCCTGTGTTTACTCATAAGAAATGAAAGCATATGTCTATAAAAAAGCTTGCACACAAATATTAGCAGAAGCTTTATACTGTAGCCTAAAACTGGTAATAACACAAATGTTTGCTAACCAGTGAATAAACAATAGAGTATCCATACCATGGAATACTGCTGAGCAACAGAAGTGAATGAACTACAGATACAAGCAACAACATATGGATGAACCTTGAAATAATTATGCTGAGAAGAAGCTAAACATAAAGTATATTCTGAAAAGGTAAAACTGGAGACAAAAATCAGAGCCTCATCGCAAAAGACTTTATGAACAAAACCTCAGTAGCACAGGAACTAGCACAGAGAATCAACAACTGAGATATCATCCTATTAAAAAGCTTCTGCACTGCAAGAGAAACCACCAACAGAGCTAACAGACAACCTACAATGTGGGGAAAAAATTTTTACCAGCTGTTCCTCAAAGGACTGCTATTTAGAATATATAAAGAACTTAAAAAATTAGACCCCCAAATTTAAAGACCGAATTCAAAAATGAGCCTATGAAGTGAACAGACATTTCTCAGACAAAGAAGTAAAAGCAGCAAATAAAGATATGAAAAAATGTTCAACATCACAGTCATTCAAGAGATGTAAATGAAAACAACACTGAGATTTATCTCACTCCAGAAAGAATGGCTGCCATCAAGAAATCAACCAATAACAAATGCTGGCAGGGCTGTGGGGAGAAAGGAACCCTTCTCCATTGTTGGTGGAAGCGCAGACTGGTGCAACCACTGTGGCGAGCAATATGGAGATACCTCAAAAAACTAGGATTAGAGGCTCCATTTGTCCCAGCTATTCCCCTGCTGGGTATCTTCCCCAAAGAATTAAAAGAATCATACCACAGCGATACATGCACACCCATGTTTATAGTGGCACAGTTTGTAATAGCTAAACTTGGAAACAACCCAATTGCCCATCAACTGGAGATGGGATAAAAAAGATGTGTTTTTTTATAAAATGGAGTACTACTCAGCCATAAAGAATGAGAAACTAGAGGCATTTATCACTAAATGGATGCACATTGAGGCCATACTCTTAAGGGAAACAAATAGGTCACACATGAGTAAATACTGAATAGTTTCTCTGGTGTGAGAAACTGAAAGTGTAAACAAGAATCAAAATTTACAATAGACAATGTGAAAAAGGAAGAAAAGGTATAAAGGGAAGGAAGAAGTGGGAGGGGCAGGGGAAAGGAAAGAAGGGAAAGGAATAAATATGAGAAAAAGAAAAAACAGAAACAAAGTCTTTGTAAATAGGGAGGGCTGGAAGGGTTTAAGGGAGGGGAGGGAAGGGGAAAAAAATATGAACAAGATGCATCATGTACAGGTACAAATTCCCAACGATGAGTGTCATCGTATTGTACACCTAAAATGTACCAATAAACTTAATGAAAAAAAAAGTCAGAGCCTTGGCAGCCAAGAGCTGGAAGTACAAGGAAGAGTCAACTGCAATAAGGTGTAAGTGAACTTTCTGGAGGGACTGAAACAATCTATATCTTGACTGTGGTAGTGGTTATACAAAGGTGCATGTTTGTCAAAACGTAGCCAGCTATTCTCTTCAAAGGGATTTAGCACAGTAAAGCTGACTTATCAAAGCACTCAAGAGCCAGCTGGAAGGGGCTCCCATCAGCCAAATCTGGGATAATTTGAACATCAAAATAAATAATGATAACAACAGACAGCAAGCCACTAAATAAAAAAGGAATCTTTATGTTGTGGTTGGGCCTGGAATGTCCCCCAAACTCACACGCCTTCAGAGGCAGGGCTTTTGGAGGGTAGCTGCATCATGGGAGTGCTGTACTCATCAGCAGATTCATCCTTTGGTGAGTTTGGTGGCTGAGAGTGCTGTTGGGGTGTGACCTAGAATGATGTACCTATCTAGCTCCTCCCTTCTTGCTTTCTGGTTCCTAGTTACCCTGACATGAGCAGCATTCCTCCACACTAGGCCCTTCCACCATGCTGTTTCTGCATTTGTGCCAGCTGACCATGGTCTTAAACTTCTAAAACTGTGAGCCTAAGTAAACCTCTCCTTTAAATTATGGGTATCAAGTATTGTATCTCAGCAATGGAAAAGTGACTGAGACACTCCTAAGTCCATATTGATATAAATAAACAAATAAATCAGTGAGATAAGACAGGGTTCTTGCTAACAGAAAGATGTGAATAATAAAACTAGAAAACATGCATTTGATTATTACCATAGTAATAACTAACACTCTCAAGGGTCATCACAGGATTCTAAAACTGAAAAAATGTCTTAGTTATTTTCTCATTGCTGGGACAAAATACCTGACACCCACAGCTTTAAGGAGGAAAGGTTTATTTCAGCTCACAGTTTATAGAGGTTTCAGCCCATAGCTCCCTGGCTCCAAGACAGGGCAGCATGGCACAGGGACATCACAGAGTAGATGGTATGGCAGGGCAGACAGACAGCAGCAGCAGCAGTAGTCTTCACTTTCCCTTTTACTCCATTCAGGCTACAAACCTATTGGTTGGTGTCACTCACACCCTGCGTAAGCCTTCCCATTATTCACACCTAGAACTATGCTAAACCAATCAGTGGACTAATTTAGTTATCACAACCCCCCTCCCCCGAAAAGCCCTATGAGCACATGAGGATTTGGGGGACATCTAGATACAAGCCATAACAAAATGTTTGTAGAGAAATGAGACAGTTTATAGCAATTTAGCACCCCGTGTTATACTTTTTAATGAAAACTTTTAAAAACTAAGTTTTGGGCTGGGGATTTAGCTCAGTCGTTTCACCGCCTGCTGCACAAGCACAAGGACCCGAGTTCAATCCCCGGTACCAAAAAAAATATGCAAAAACTAAGTTTTCAGAAAGGAAACTTGGTAAACAAATGCCTTAATGAAGTGATTAGAATTGTTTACAATGAGACAAACTGACATGACAGATCTCCAATAGAAAACACTAATAAAGATATAACATCATTTCTATGGTTTTACTATCAAACATGAAAACCCTGAATCTAAGAATGATACCAAATCAAAGAACATTATACAAAATAAATAGTCTATACTGTTCAAAAACATCAAGAGGGGCCAGGGATTTAGCTCAGTGGTTCCAGCACCTGCCTTGCAAGCATAAGATCCTGAGTTCAATCCCCGGTACCAAAAAAAAAAAAAAAAAAAAATCAAGAGTAATAAAAGAGTAGGAAAAAAAAAAGCTATTCCAGATTAAAGGATACAGCAGACATGAGAATTTAATGAAACAATTTACTGTATTACATACTGGACAAGAAACGACATTATTAGGACAACTGGCAAGTTTTGAATAAAATCAAGAGATTACATAACACTACTGCATTAATGCTAATTTCCTAGGTTTGATAAATTATTGCAGTAGTATACAAGAATGTTCATATTTTTTACATTTTGTATTATTTAAAAGAACAACATATTTACAACTTGATCTCAGAAAAAACTAATCAGCTTTCCAAAAATATGTGCACACATATGTACATATATAAATTAGGTACAGTTTTTACTGATATAAAAGTGCATAGAACAGTTGTATCCTTGAGTTCTGCTTCCAAGAATTCAATGAATTATAGATTGATTGAAAAAGTCTGGAAAAAGATATTACATCTGTATTGAATATGTGTGGACTCTTCCCTTGTCATTATTTCTTAAGCATTACAGTATAACAGCTATTTACAGAACATTTACATTGTGTTAGGTGTTACAGGTAATCCAGAAATGATTGAAAGTATTCAGAATGATTACGAAAATTATATGCAAATAATTTTCATTTTATATAAGAGAATTGAGCATCCACAGATTTTGGTATTCTATGCCGATCCTGGAACCAATCCCTAGTGGATATCAAAATACAACTGTACAAAGTTTACCAAAAAAATAGTAAATATACAATATATATGTTCATGTAAAGGCTATATATGAAACTAATTCCCACAGAATGCTTTCATTGATTCTTGTCAAATTTTTATCTGTAGCTAACTGAGGTTGCACTTGAATGATTTAGTTCTGACAGAACGATGGTAAATAGTTTCATTTGCATTAAAGAGTAAGAGGAAAGTAAAGCAAGTTGGATTGTCAATCATCCATCAATGACATGAAAGACACTGGCGCTGAATCAGACTTTTGTTCTATTCACAATTTAACATCTACAAACAAAATACACTCTAATCTACTCTATTACCATACTGTCATCATTTTCATATATCTAGACCAAAAACAAAACAATAAGTCAATCCCTGGTTTAAAAAATTTACCAATTTCTTTAGGGTAAAGTTTCACCATGGCCTACTTTAGGCTAGTTATGAAATGTCATTGAATGAGGAGTTGGGAAGTGTGCTTGGTAGCACTCCATGATAGAGTTCTACCATAGATATAATAGAAGAAAATCTCCTTCGGTACAGAGATAATAGTAAAACAATTGGGAACCAGCGAGTCTTGGGTATTTAATTATTGAGTGTTTATTTCAGTTTGTGATCAGAGGATGCATTCATAACTATGACATTTAATGTAATTTAATTTAATTTACATTAAATTAATATAATTGATTTGTGAGCTAAAATAACTTAATGCTTAACAAAAGCTGTGTTAAACAACTAGCTTACAGAGTTTCAGAAATCTCAGTTAAGTGTCTCTCATAGGCTAAAACAAGCTGGCTCTAGCACTCTTCTGTGAGAGGGAGAAAGATGAAGTAAATAAGGGAAAATTGTAATATTCAGAGAATCTGGATAGACAGTATGTAGGATTCTGTCTACTGTTCCTATAACTTTTCCATAAGTCTGGAATTGAACCCAAATTCACAAATCTATTCACAAACCTATTATGATTTTCTCCCTGTATAGACATGATACAAATAAGGTGAATTTTTAAGGCACTACTAAAAAATTATACTGAAAAAAGTGCATTCGCGATAAGGTAAGCCCCAGCATTCCAGGCACTGTCTCTGAAGCCCTCTGCTGCTTCATAAATCACACAGTTTTAAAGAGAAGCCAATGACAATTCGTCTATGTTTAATTTTGTCCCATAATGCAAGTACCAGGGAGCTAGGTAGTGACTTCTGCCGTTGTTTTCTTCTGCTCCTTCATATATCCTTTTGCATTTTGTTTCCTTTCATTCATGGAAGACATAAAATGATCAGAAAGCATGAGTGGTAGGTGACAGTGGGTCAGCATGTAATGAACAGGTCTGACCACCTTACAGAACATCCATGTCTCACCTGTAAAATTGAAATTGTGATTTGGGCCCTTCCCAGATTTAATCTCTTAATGCTCTACTTTAGACTGTAGGTATCAATGTCCAGATAGCTTGTGAGTGGAAACATAGATTCTACACCACAAACACAAGTTGCCCCTACATCACTGCAGTGCACTGAATAACATGCCCCCTTTCCCAGCTGGAAGTCAGCCATGCCTTGATGCGAAACAGCTGTTATATGGCGTAACAATGCAGAGCAGTTTGGGACAGGAAGTAAAAGATACCACATCCTCTTGAAACTGCAAGGAAAATTTATTAGCCCTATTATCACGGCTTCACAGTTGTTAGGAAGTGGCAGTTGGACCTCCTATTATGCCAGAGTTTGGATGAAGCATTGACCACGGTGGCATCTGCCTCTTGACTTCAATCCAGAGAGGAATGTCAATGCCCACCCCAGTGCCTGACTGGAAAGCTTCCAAGGCAATCACTCTGAATGCCTCTAGAGAGTGGTAATAGTAAACAAAGACTGAGTGCCTGGCATGCCCTTAGGGGCCTGGGTGCACATCAAGATGAAGTCACCAAGATCATGTCAGACCACTGAAAATACTTAGAATGAGGAAATCCTGGAACTATTTGGAAGTGATCATAGAGCTCCTTTTACCTTCTGCAACAATCTAGTTGGAGACAAAATGTACACATTGGCAAAAATCTCTTGCAGTTCTAGGGTGGAAATCAGTGGTGTTAGATGCATAGGGGAAATAGTGTGGGATAGCACAGGAAAAGGTGTGATTATCATAATCTCAGGACTGCAGTCCTCTACCTAAAAAGAGGAAATAGAGAGACCTTTCCTCCAAAACCTTAATTTCCAGTACAAACCCTCCACCTGATAAAACAGGAATCACCAAGGAATAAAGATAAAAGAGTAAAGGGACTCAGGATCTTACAGTTAGGATATAGGAAAGGAGCAGGTGGCAAGTTGAGAGAAGGTTTAATAACACGAGATTCTGTTGTTTCCACAAAGAATTCCTAATCTTATGATTGAATCTCTATGCATGTGGGGGTTATAATCAGAGGTCCAAAACATTCCTTAATCTCTAGCCTCCACCAATTCAAATTAGGTGTATGGGAAAGGAGGAAGTAGCAAAGAAGTGTTTGCCTTTGTTTCAAGTTTGTTTTTGTTTTGTTTTGCCTTCTTTCTGCCTACCTGAGTCTGTTTGTGTATTCAGCCCTTGTCTGAGGGATGTTGGTACGCTTTCCCCTCTGGATTCCCCCCACCATTACGGTCCCCTCCGTTTTCCATCCAGAGTCTATACACAGGTTCACTAGGTAGACAGAAACCTCACAGTACCTACCGTACAGCACACACAAGAAATGGAGCCTGTTTGGCAAGCCACCAGTTCCGGAAAGGGAGATAAAAGGTGGCTTTTGGAATGAAATGTTTGTGGACTTTGTCTCAGATTCACATGGCAGGCAGTTCTGTGGAGCGGCCAGGACACAAAGCAGTATCGCGAGTCCAGCTCACTCCCAAGCTCTGCCTGGTACTGCAGAGGTGAAGAATCACGCAGCACTGGCCTCCAGTGGTCTCCGGAGCATTCAGGGTCCACCAAGGGCCTGGAGACAAAGCTTGCTCCTCACCCATGGCGGTCACACAGGTGACACCTGACAGAGGTCCCCAGGCTTCAGACTGCTGCCTGCAGGCGTCCCTGTGCTCATCAGCCCACACACCAGTCACCAGCCAGCTGGGGATGGGGGCCTCTAACTTTCAGTCTGTGTGACTCAGAGACAAAAAATCTTCCTGAGTTCTGAAGTTAGCAGGTTCCTGGTGATGCGTGCTGAGATTCTTCTATCCTCACTGTTCTCAATGACCCCCACCCCAGGGCCAAACCTGTCAGAAGCACTAAGGTTAGAAATGGGTCACTGAGAGACTGGTATCAATTACAGCTCCCTTCTCCCTGAAGACCTTGCGACAAGCCACTCAAGACACAGCTGGTTCTGACCTTGGGGGCCCCTCCAGCAGCGCAGCCTCTTTGCCTCACATTTGCCTTCTGTTTGGTTGGTTTTGGGGGTGTTTTTTGGGGAGGGTGGTGTTTGGAGGTTTTTCAGGACTAAGGGTTGAAATGAAGGGTCTCTATCACTGAGCAATATCCCGACTTTTTATTTATTTATTTTTATTTTGAGGTAGAGTCTTACTAAGTAGCCCAGACTAGCCTTGAACTTGCAATCCTCCTGCCTCAGCCTCCCACATAGCTGGCAATATAGCCACACCACTGTACCTAGCTTTTTAAAGCTAGGGATCAAACCCAGTACCTCATGCATGCCAGGCAAGCTCTCTACCACTGAACTACATTCCCAGTGTACAGCGTCTCTGCCTCACAAAGCCAGCATGTCACCTTACCTCTGAGTTATCTGTCCCTAGTTATCTGTCCACTGTCAGATCGGGCCCAGGTCCAGTAAAAACACCCAGTCATCATGCCCTGACCTCAACCCTCCACAGCCTGAGTTCCTGAAATCACCAGGATTAAACTGATTCATAATCAGATAAAGACAATTACCACCTAAGCTGTGAGGACCTGACCTGTTCACACTTTGCAAGTTAATTTTTCAAGAAGAGCTTGATTTTGCTCAGTGAAGACCCAACGAAATTACAGAGAAATGGGTACATTTTGTCAAGGGCGCAGGAGAGAGGGATCTTTGGGGAAAAGGAGTAAAGCAGGGATACAGCCAAGAAGAAAAGATGAAAGCAGAAGGGACAAGGAGATAACACAGCTAAGGATATATTGTTTACCTCTTACAATTTTTGCTGCAGTCAAACTTTAAAAATGAAATAAACTCCCAACTACTGATACATTTCTCATCCCTTTGCTTAAAGTAGTATTTGGAAGGAAGTAATTTGTCCTTGCACTCTGAATAAAACATATTACATCATGAGTCTATAAAGCTCAAAGACCTTGAACAATCTCAGAGCTACTCTAAGCCTGCCCTGCCTTCATCCTTCTGCAGATTCTGAGTTGCAGTCCATTCCCAGGCCAAAGGTGGCCCTCTGGCTGGCCTACACACTCATCCTAATTAGTACTGGCCACCTTCTGGGAAAGGCAGAATAGAATAGAGGGACTAAACTATCATAGAAGGCTAAACTATCTGCCTTAAGAAAACAATTCTATTTACAATAGCATCATAAAGAATAAAATATTTAGGAAAAGCCTTAACCATTTAGGCAAATGATGTGTATAATGAAGACAATAAAAAAATTGTTGTAAAAGAAACTAAAGAATATACAAATAAACAAAAAAATCCATGTTCTTGAATTGTGAGGCTTAATATTGTTAGGATATTCATACTTTCAAAGTGATCTAGAGATTTAATGCATTCCCTATCAAAATTCCAATGGCATCATTTATAAAAACAGAAAACTCCATCCTAAAATTTTTATGGAACTTAAGGGGATTATGAATAATAAAACCAATCTTCAAAAAGAAGAACTAGGTTAAAGACCTCATATTTTCTGATTTCAAAACTTATTACAATGCTATAATAATCAAAAAAGTATGATACAGGCATTCCAATTAGATATAATTGAGAATCAAAAACTAAGCCTTTATGTATATGATTAAATGAATAAGGAAAGGATAATAAATGAATAAGGAAGTTGGATAAACTGCAAATACACATGAAGGAGAATAAAGTTGGACCCTTACACCATATACAAAAATTAACTCAAAATGGATCAAAGACCTACATGTCAGACCAAAAGCTATAAAACTCTTAGGAGAAACTTTTAGAAAATGAATTTGGCAATGATTCCTTGGATATAACACCAAAGGCACAAGGAACAAAAGAAAAAAGAAACAAACAGAACTTCATCAAAGGACATAATCAGCAGAGTAAAGAGGTAAGCCACAGAATGGGGAAAATGTTTTCAAATAACATATGAAAAGGGATTAGTAAAGTTCTAAAATACAGAAGGAATCCCTAAAAGTCAACAGCTACAAAAAGCAACCCTACTCAAGATGAGCAAAGGAGTTGAATGGATTTCTCTCTAATGAAGATATATAATGGCCATCTTTTCACACAGTAGCAAATACATGAAAAGGAGCTGAGCATTACTGGTCATCAGGGAAATGCAAACCAAACAAGGAAGAAATGTCACCTCACACCCATCAGAATGTCTACTATCCAAAAATAAAATAAAATAATAGCAAGTGTTGGTGAGGACATGAAGAAATAGGAACTCTTATGCCTTGTTGGTGGGAATGTAAAATGGTGCCACTGTGGAAATGTGGAAAATGGTATGCTGCTTCCTCAAAAATTTTAATATAGACTTAACATATGACCTATCAATCCAACTTCTGAACACATTCCCAAAGGAATGAAAGGAAGTCTCCAAGAGATATTTGTACACCCACATTCATAGCATCGTTATTCATAACAGATCAGGATAGACACAACCCAAGGACTGATGAATGGGTAAACAAAATGGGGTATGTACAGACAGCAGAATATTATGAAGCCTTCAAAAGGATGGAAATTCTGCCTAGCAAACAAGTCAGTCCATTGTAAGAAGCTTCATGTTCCTGAAGGAAATTTTATCGGACTAGTGACAGCCTATTACTCTTCAGATTTTTTTCTGGGTAAAACACATGTGTTTTTAAGGTGAAGGATGAATTGTGACCTCTGTCATGATTCACTGTTCTATTACTCACATGATCTCGCTGTGTTTGCTCTGTGAATGCTCTAGACATTGTGCCACCCTCCTGCTGGCTCTATCTTTGTAAACAAGAACTGTGCCCTGATTAATGGGACACAAGACCGTATGTGTGGCAATATGGAGATTCCTCGTCTGATTTAATAAAATGCTCAAATACTCAAAAAAAAAAGAGAAGGAAATTCTGACACACAGTTCAAATGAGTAAACCTGGAGGACATTATGCTAAATGAAATAAGCCAGCCACAAAAACGACAAATATACTGTAGGATTCCATTTGTATGAGGTACCTGCAGTAGTCAAATTCATACAAAACAGAAAATAGGTTGCCAAGTCTAGAGGAGATAAGGAAGAAGTAAGTAATGGTTGCTCATGGGTATGGAGCTCCAACATGCAAGATGAAAATGTTCTGAAGATTGGCTGCACACAACAATATGAATATACGTGACACTACTCATCTATACACTTAAAACTTGTTAAAATAGGAAATTTTATGCTATGTATATTTCATCACAAAATCAATTTTTAAAAAACCCCTGCCCGTGAGGCTATATCTGATTCAAGACAATGAGTTTTGCTGCACCTTAAGGATCTCCTACAGATAGAGCGTCCCTTATCCAGAATGCTTGGGTCTAAAAGGGCTTCGGTTGTTTTCAGATCTGGGAATATGTGCACATACATAATGAAATCTCTTGGGGAACTCAAGTCTAAATATGAGACTTATTGATGTTTCATATACACTTTATACACATGGACTGAAAGTAATTTTTTTTACAATACTTTTAGTTCACCTGCGTTTTGACTGCAAACCCATCACTTAAGGTCAGGTGTGGAATTTTCCACTCAGGGTGCATACAGATGCTCAAAATGTTTCTCATTTGGGAGTATTTTGGATTTTGGATTTTTGGATTAGGGATGCTCAACATGAATAACCATGTCACTCCCCTCAAACCCACAGCAGCCCCCTCAGTTTTATCAACTTGGCTTAATCCAAGTCTCACCTCCAGTTGATTTTCAACCTCTTCTACACTTCATCTCATCATAGCTCTTCCTGGACCCAACAGCGTCTGTTTCCTGGGTATGTTTTGCAGCCATCCTGACTACTTGTAGTACCCTCTTTCTAACCCATTCAACTTCCTTCCAGCCAGCCCTCTTCAAGACCTGGCTCATCCCCTCACTTTCTACACACAGACTACACCAGTTATGGCCACTTATAGCCTTCCCCACTCTCTTCACTGGATTAGAATCAGCTGATCTCCTTTTCTATGCTGAGCACAAGGTTAGAGACTAAAGTAGAGCCATCGAGTATTACTCTCCAGTTGACTCATTCATAAATCTTGCCTGGACTCCCAGATGGTTAGTATCCTAAGGATGAGACCATGCATATCTTTCCAGGACATGATGTCAGGGCCAATGTAAAGGGTTCATTGGTTTCCACTGAAAATATATTAACTGAGTGAGTGTACTAATGACAGAACTTTAACATCTTAGAGTTTGAACAAAAGTTGTTCAAGAGTTTGAGAATTGGCATGTAAGTATTTATGCACAATTCCTCCTGATACCCCCCAAAATCTCCCTTACAGTAGGGAAATAAGGGCAAAGACATGAAATCAAGAGAGGTGCTCCGGAGAGTTTGTCATATTGCTTTGGAGTTTGTCATATTGGCTTTGGATTTCATATACAGGCAGAATGCTGACAGTTGGCAAAGGAAGAGAATTTGAGGACAGAAAAGCTGGGCTGAGAATCCTTCCCTATTTGGATCACTGGCCATCAGCTTAACCTCTTTCAACAGTAACTAGCTGTGCTGCTGTTAATCCAGCCAGCCACCAACCAGCTCACCTGAGCACATCTTCCCAACTGAAAAACCGCACCCCAGCCCCAGTGGGCTTCTGACAAAGCCCATTTTAGAGCTTGAACTTGAACTTGAGATTCTTAGCAGAGCAGCATCCCCCCACACACTCAGTCCAGTGAGTTTACACCTTAAGTAGAGTCTGAGCAAATATAATTATGTGTGATTTAAGATTTCTTTTTTCAAAAAGAACCAACTCATGAAAATTTCATAGCAAAGAAATCGAGAATCAAGGGCAGGAAGTGAAAATGTGAACCACAGAAGCAAATGTGTTAAGTAGGAACTTCCTAAAGGGTTTTTACTGTCTCTGGTTATATTTTCTACTTATCGCCAAAATTGAGACTAACAAGCTTCTGTTTTCCTTAGCAGATTCTCTGAAGAGAGGAAGCAAAGGAAGCAATGTTCAGCCTGTCCCTTCTGGAAGTTGCTCTGGGCACATTTATCCCTCTCCAACCCACCTGAAAGCCCAGCTCAGACTGCATCAATCCTGAAGGCTCTGGCAACAACAAAAGGTGTTGACTACCGCAATGAAAGGGCTACTTAGCCACAGCACTGCGCAAATAGAGGTGCTGTTGCCCTGCTCCTGTTTGCGCAACACCCATGCCAGGTCAGGACCTTCAAACAAGCTCTTTATGTCTCCAGGAAAGGTGCATAACAAGCCTAGGTGGGAAAGAGCCCATGTTTTAAAGTCCCCAATCCACCATGCCAGAGGGGAAGCCAGGAAATATTTAAATGACGACTAACCCATGGCAACCAGGCCAGAAGGCAAAGAGCCAAGGTAGCTGTACACTCCAGCAGCTGCTGGAAGCCTCGTTCTCCTTTTCTGTCTTCCCTCCTCCAGTGTCCTGCCTCACTAACTCCAGCTCTGTGAGATCCTCTCTAAACCACGTCAATGATACGGGGTGGGTACAGATCTCAGAGTTACACATGCTGTTGGGGGGAAAACAATCTGAACGTGAAAGACACATCGAAAGATACATCAGGCTGTTTTCCTTACAGCCCAGCCAGCTCTGTGGCTTCCATCTTATCTCCCAGGATCTGGGGGAGAAAGGAAAAACCAGAATGTGTGTTCATATTTCATTTCCTAAAGACCAGTAAACTCTTCATCCACAAGGATTCCTCTTAGGTCAAATAATGTTCCCAGGACCTCATGATTATTGTATTTTAATTTCCTTTGATGGGAAAAACATATAAGGACAACACCTACTATAAATTATATACCTTTAATTATAAAAATATATCCTTTTACAATAGCCTCTATAGACATTTGAAAAGCTTAGGTAGAAAGCATTACTCATTCACCACCTTCCACCTTGTACCCAACCAATGCCTCCTCCTATGCCCAGGCACCAGCTTTAAAAGGACAGCTTGTAAGCTGTCCCAGGGCCAATGCTCAGACATCCCAGCGCCAGTTCTCAGAGCGGACAGAGGCTTAGAGGTGGGAATATGAGCTCACCTGTAGCCCATCTCCATCTGTCTCCCTCTGCTGCGCTTCCCCCAAACAGAGGTCAGGAGCATAGCAGACACTGGCGGTCCAGCTACTGGAGATGTTTGCCTGGAACACGCTCCATTGCCTTGATCTACCAAGTGGCTGGTGGCTAAAAGTTGATGGAGACAGAAAGTTTGGGTTTTCAATGCTGCTTTCTCAAGAACAGAGTGACCAATGGAAGATGGTGGTTCTCCACTTACAAAACTAGGAAAATTAGCTGGGTATATACTTGTAATCCCAGCTACACAGGAGGCTGAGGCAGGAGGGTTGCAAGATTGAGGCCAGCCTGGACAATTTAGCAAGACCTGTTTCAAAAAACAGAACAAACAAATAAAAAAATAGGGATCGTGTGTTATTCTGTTTGTTTGTTCGTTCGTCAAAACTGTTTGGATCAGATAGCATTTATCTATGAAAAAAGCTAAAGCTTTCAGCTGGATTTTAAGCACCTAAAGAATGAAAACAAAAAAGTGTCTTCTCTAGAACCAATCTTTTTGACATCCATCAACACCAGAGGTTAGCTATTGAAACAGAACTGTCAACAACAACCCAGGCTTTTGTCCAGTCCTGAGCAGACAATCAATTAGCAATCAAAGAATGAATGAGAGAGACAAAAACAGTACTCATGGCCACCACCCCATGACAACACGGGAAAACTGATCTTCCTCACACAAGTCTTGTGGCCGCCTGCTTTGGGCACACCAGGGCCTCTGGACACATTTGGTCTGGAGGTTGGGTGACTCAGGGCCACACCCATGCTCACTTCCCATCTTTCACCCAGGCTGGTCCCAAAGCACTTGTCCAGCCAGGCTGATGGATGGGCCAGGAATAGCCTTGTTTGCTGCCCGGGCGAGGCACAGCAGCTTTTAACAGCCCTGCGAGTGACCCTGGTCAACACTTGCAAGGCAGGAAGCACAGAAGAAGAGTGTCCACTTAGAGCCACCACAGAGGTGGTGGGAGGAGGAACCTCCTCCCCTGTAAATAGGCCAGCAGGCTGGTCACTCTAATCCACACACACGGGGTCAGGGGAATGGTACACATGGGCATGAGGCAACATAAAATCCCAACCCAGTGACTGGTGTGAGGACCTTCCAGTCTGGACTCAATTCTGGCTTTGCCCGACCTGGTTTAGTGAAAATTTGTGAGACACTGGCTTGCTGAGTGCTGTGGTTTCTGACTACAGAGACACACAGAGGTGATCCCACATTTTGCAAAACCTAAAGTTTATTTAGCATTTTTAATGCAAAGCATATACAAAATTATAAATACAAATTAACAGTGAAGACTTGAAAGAGCCTATGAAGGGCCTCAAAACTTACATTTCACTAGCTTCCTGGTAAATCTGCCTCTGGGCCAGTGGAGGTGCATAGACCACCTTCTTCCTGACCAGAAGCCAAATCAACTGACCTGAATACAAAGTGGGTGGTAAGGAACCACTCATAGCATGTAATGAGTCAGGAGGAACCACCCTCTCTGTATCTTTGTTCTATGTTTTGCTTCTTCCCTCCCACCTAAATGGATGTAGATGTTTGTTTGTTGCGTCAGAGTCAGGGCTTGCCACCCTAAGAAAATTGTATCGGGTCCACATTTCCTGGTTGGCAAATGAGCCCAGCCTCATTGGTGAGCACCTGACGGGGAGGCAGCTACTCCTGGGTCACTCACCCAAGGAGACACTGCACAGCATGGCCCACTGCCGACTGAATGCACTGCATCCAACTAAGAGTTATGAAAGGAAAGCAAAAGCAGAAGAAAGAAGCAGCCCTTTCTTTGGTGTGGGACCTAAAACTCCTGAACCCTGGAAGCTCGTGACCCTTGGTTATACAGATGGGAAAAACAGGGAAAAGGACCTGGATTTAGGCTGTAAAAGACTTGAGTCCAGTACTGGAACTGTGATGTGGAGAGTCAAGTGGTCGCACTGCGCCTGGATTGCTTCATCCATGCAATGGAGCCACAGAGATAAGCATCTGTGAACTCACAAGATTTCCATCCCGGCATTCACTCTGTTCGCATGAATCATCGCATTCCTTCTACAGTTATCTGGGCCCAGCCCTCATCTGTCTCAGCCTCCCAGGCTCCCATTGCCCTCTCTTTCTCCCCTTCTGCCTTGAATAGGACTCCTATCTGATCAAACTGCAAACAGCAATGTTTTTTTTTTAACCAAAACAGGTTTTAGTGCACCAGTTTTCAGAAGGACACATTAGGATATAAATGAGAGACAGGGATAAAAACATAAGGGAAAAGGACCAAGAACCCACATCTTTTGGGAAGCTTGCCATGGTGGTACCATGATTGCTATGTTTAAGAAAATATGAAAGCAAAGAGCCGATGCCCAAAGGGGTCAGTGCCATGGGTGAGATAAGATGCCCACAGAACTTCTCAAAAGGGGAAAACCTAGACCAAGCCAGATGGGCAGGCTTCTCAGAGGCCAGCCAGGTGGGGAAGGTCACCCGGGGCAGGCTCAGTCACTGCTTCTCTCTTCCCTCTTAAAGCACACTGAACACAGGTTGTGTCCCAAGTCCCTGGGGGAAATCCCATACTGCCCCGAGTCCTAGCTGTACCTTACCTCTGCCCTGTAAGTCAAAAAGTGAGTGGGGCAAGCTCCGGCATCTGTGCTAGAGACTCCCAGGGCAACCTCCTGCCCGCAGGCCCATTCTTCATCCAGTCTGTGTATCTCACAGTCTGCTTCCCCTCTTCCCTTCACCTCTGAAGAATCCTTCAGAGCGGGACTGCATTCTTCCTCTCCCACAGCCAGGGACATAAAAAGCTAACCCTGGCCCCCAGGGGTTTGGGCTCTGCTTTCAAGCTCATCCTAGCCCATTCTCCAGCTCTCTTTCCTCCATCCCCATCCGACCACCTCAGGTAATGCAATCCCTTGCAGAGGATGCTTTTTAGGGTGTCAGTGAACAACACAGGGCATGACTCTGCCCCGAGGCCCCTTTTGACCGCGGTTGCACAAATTTGATTTCATAGGTTAGCGTTAAGTTGAGCATACAAAATTGCCATTATACAACCATGTTGACATTCAAAATGAATGACAACTTTGTAAGCGTCAATCTAATAAAGACGTGTGGTATTCAAATATTAAAAACATATTATCTGATACCTGCTCTCTTTCCCAGTGGTACCTCTAGGTTTGGAAGTAGAGGTGGGGAAAGGGAACACTGTGTATTGTTTTCTGCAACCATGGTGCTTCTCAGGTGGGGGCAATTTTGGAGATATTTGTAGTTGTCGAAGTGGGATGGGAGCTGCTACCAGCAACGTGGGGGGAGAGAAGCCAGAGATGCTGCTAAACACCCTAAAATGTACAGGGCAGTCCCCAGCACAATGAATTATGTGGCCCTAATGACAACAGTACAGGTGTAACCCTTATCCAGAATGCTTGGGGACCAGTAGCATTTCAAATTTCAGATGGGGTGCAGTATCTGCATATACATGGAGATATCTTGGGGGTAGAGTTCAAGTCTAAACATGAACTTCATTTATGTTTCATACACACTTTATACATATAGCCTGAAGGTAATTTTTACATTATTTTTAGCATGCCTGCATTTTGACTACAACCTGTCACATAAGGTTCAGGTGTGGAATTCTCACTTGTGGAGTTATGTCAACTCGCAGAATGTTTCAGGTTTTGGAACATTTTCGATTTTGGATTTTGAATTTTCAAGCTAGGGATTGTTCAACCTGGTCTGGCAAGCCTGAGAAAACCTGGTGTTGAGTGCTTTCTAGGCATCCAGAGCCTTAGATGTATACCTAAGCAACTACCCTGAGACGGGGAGGGCACCGTGCTCACCTCCTCCACTGAGTCCGGTCACAGCAGCTGCAGGGGGCTCTACCAACCCTCCTCTGAGCTGTAGCCACCTCTCCAGATTTCTCCCCCAGCTCTGCATAGTAGCCTGACTACATGGGTGTTCTAAACCCCCAAATCCCTTAACCAGAAAATGGACTCAATTCCTGTGCCCTTGAAGTTACCTGCTTCACCCAGCAGCGTGCAAAACTCACCACAGTCTGCTACCTCTGGGCTCCTAAACCACACAGTGCAGCCCTCCCACCCTGAGAGAAAGCTCCTTCGGACCAGCTATGGCAGGCAGCCTCACGTCATTTCCAGGAAGGGACTGTGTGCCGCTCAATCTCGGTGATGGAGAAGGGAATGTAAGAGGCCCCATAGCACGCTGCCCTTTCCTCCCCTGCCTGCTGCTGCTGCCTACCATTAGGCAGAGAGTGAGAAAGGGGCTGAGAAAATACAGTTCCTGTTCACTATACATAAGCTATATTTACCCTGTGTATGCAACCAACTCCTCTCTCTAGCTTCTTCTGTTGGCAGAAAGTCTGTATAAGGCTCAGGCACATTCACATTTATTTATGAACTTGAACCCGAGATACAGCCACAAAAAATCGCCCACTCAAAGAAATGGAAGGAATGTTGGGAATCATCTAAACAAGGCCAAATCAGAATTTCCAAAAATAACAGTCACAATATAGCACTCCAATGAAAGAAATTCCTCAGTCTCCTTGGAAAATCCTGCCCGGTATCACATAATCCCAGTCTCTCCCCACCCAGCTGCAAACAAACGCTCTACAATAAAATGGGGAGGAGTGGATATTTTTGAAAATGCAGCTGGAGATATATGATCCTGTTCCAGTATGTATTTAGCCTGTTCTTCACTTTTCGGAACTTAAAACCTGCCTGCCGTTTGCAAAATGACACAGAGTGCTGGCAGATGGAGGAGAGAGAAAGGGCTAAATGTATTGTAATGGGACCATTAGGATTATGTCAAAAAGTGAGAAAAAAGCATCGGCCTGCCAAGAAAATAAGCATTGGTCTAAAAGAAATAGAGTGTGTTCCATCTCTTCCCAATTCACTCTTGTCTGCTGCTTATGAGAACTGATTCAATAAGAGAGACCCTAGTTCATGTGTAGACAAATGTAAGTTTCTTAAGCCAAGGAGTGTGGGCAGAAATATATGAAGGCAGGAGAAGAGACGACACATTGGTTTTGGTTCAGCCAAATTAGTACAACTTGCAGACTTAACTGCACAGATGTAGCCTTACTTTTGACAAACCAACTATCCGTATCTTCAGCACTAGTGTTCATAAATAATCTTCTCTCTCTGCTTCATGGTACTGTCTATTAAACCTTGGAACTACATATAGATGTCCAAAGCAGAACAGAGATTTTCTTCTGAACCAGAACGTGTTCTCTTTCTGATTGCTTTCTCTGACCTCGCTCAACACCGCTGAAGGGAAGGCAGGACTGAAATCACTCCTTGATTGTGGCAGGAACAGGTGATTTAGTTGTCCAACCCAAGGAAGAGGCAGTTCCCTGAATGCATGGCTTTTATTTGGACCTTCCTCGTAATAACAAAAATAGCCATATTGGAATGGCTTTTTACCACTGCCAAGGCAATTTAACACACATTTTCTCCTGAACTCCTCAGGGGAAAAAAGAAAGCCAAAATGTGAGCTTACTGTTCCCATTTTACAGATAAGGAAACAAAGGGAAATGGACAAGGCACCATACAGCGAGCTCAGGGAGGACAGAGGCTCCTGCAGAGCAGACGAGGAGAGCCCACTTGATCTGGATTCCCAGTGAAAATCCAGACTCTGAAAGTAATCACAAGATCCTTTGGACATTTTTTTAATTTTAAAAAAAAAATTTTAAAGAGAAACTTATGTGAAGAGCCTAGTAGTTACTAGCATGCTGGCATAGTGACCTTAGCAATCCTCTGTGAAGATACAAGAGCCACAGTCCTGGTGGTGCAGACCTGTAACCCTAGCACTCGTTGAGGCTGAAAAGGAAGGATTGCAAATCCAGAGCTCAGCCTGGATATTTTCACAACTTGGTGAGACTGTCTCAAAATAAAAAGGGCTAGAGACAATCCACAGTACCACACACACGATACAAAGTGAAGGGACCTGTGGCCAAAACATGGACAATTGTCCCTATGGACAGCACTGTGCAGTTCCAAACATCTGACATTGCCTGTGTGGTAATGATGTGCTCTGAAATACTTCAGCATTAATAGTGGTGTGTGTGTGTGTGTGTGTGTGTGTGTGTGTGTGTGTATCTGTGTGTTGATTATAATCTATGACCTGCAGGCTATTAGTTACCATTTGATCTTTACTAATCACAAATCTATCAAATGTGAGAAGAGTGCATCAAACAACAACACCTGAGGGTTTGTGATTAACATGAAATTTTGTTTCTCTTTTAGTGAAGTGGTTAGTATGCAATATTTTATTGAGAGAAAAACTGCTTAGGTACTATCCACCCTGACATGAATACGGCATAAAGAATCCTATGGCCTTTAATGGTAATATTTTAGAAGCAACATGGTATGCCTTCAACTCTGCTTAGGCCTGTGCCATTCTATGCCTGGGAAGACTGTCACATGTCCCAAAGACACAGTTCACTATATCACTTCAGAATGAACCTATGCCTGGGTATGGTGATCGACTCCTATAATCCCAGCACTTGGGAGGCTGAGGCAGGAGGATCACAAGTTCAACACCACCTTGAGCTACATAGCGTGACTGTCTAACATAACGAAAACAAACCAGAAAAAGGCAGAATGAACCTAAGAAACAGAGCACTTGTCTATGTGCCTGAGAACAAGAATGTCATCTCAGCAGCCTACAGGACTTCCAAATAAATGTTTGGTCCAAGACTTGGCTTACAACCTGGCTGGGAGGCTGTGGGGGATAAACTGTGCAGTCTCCACCTCTGTCTTTTTGTTTTGTTCTGTGCTGGAGATTGAATTTAGACCCTTGTTCCACCTGGGTCTTCACTGCCAAAGGCTGCCCATATTTACCAAATAAATGTGAGAACAGCTAAAATGCCACATGGCTCAGGTGGCAAGGATATGAGGACCTTCATGGGTGATGACAATGGGCCAGGCTCAACCCCAGGGGCAGAGGGGAGTAAAATGGGGCCTGGCCCAGTTTTACCAGGATAGAGGATCTGGCGGCACAGGTATGCTGCACCTGAGACACAGCAGGATGCACCCTCCACCCAAGGGGAGGAGCCAAGGAAAGGTGAACAAGGGCCAGGCAAGGGGAGAGCATTCCTGGCCTGCTGTGCTCTTGTTGTGGGACTCCAAAACCTTTGTTCCTTTTCTCCAGCCCCATTGTGATTAAATGTGAGTTAATGGATAAAGATGCTTGTTAGTTTTGGGACACTAGATAAAAATCTGTAACAGACCTAAAGTCCCAAAGTAAACTACTCAACTCCTTGTTTGCCCGGAACTGATGTTCCGGACACCACAATCTATAGAACAAGCTGCAAATGTCTGCTGACCATCAATACGTGACAGTCGACCACTAACCTTTGTCCCCTTTTCTTTAATTCTATATGTTAACTTCCCCCTCAACCCCCTATAAGAACAGCCTCGGACTCTGAGTCAGTTGCCTCTCTAAGCTATTTTGCTTTGGGAGTGCCGTCTGGCCAGACTAATAAAGGTCTGTTTTATTTTCCAACTTGTCCGGTGTGTTCCTTCCCGGGTTTTCTTCGCTACAGTCAGCTCCTGGGAGCGTTTGGTAAGGCCCTCGGTCTTACACTGTCCCTCTGCTCATTCCAGCCTTCTGAGCCAAATAAAAGAGGAGTGGGCACGGGCTGCAGAACTAACAGCTTCACAAATAAGAACTCATCTCCTTAAGAAAGGAAACCTCCTAACCACAGAGCCTGGTGGTGAAGAAAAGAACAACTGACATGAAACCAAGATGCTCCCAGTGGGGTATGTCCCCTGAGAAAAAAAGCCTTGGATGGGCACAAGGACAATGCAACTGGAAAAGAAAGGTGAGTCCCTTAGTTACTTTTCTCTCATTGCTGAGACAAAATACCAGACACCCATAAAAAAGAGGAAAAAGGTTATTTAGCTCAGTTTGTAGAGATTTCAGTCCATAATCAGCTGCCTCCAAGGCAAGATGGCATGGCAGACAGGCATCACAGAGAAGGAACAGTTCATGGCAGGTAGAAGGTAGCAAAACAAACAAGAGACAAGACAAGCTTCTTGCTGTCCCTTATATTGTATCTAGGCTACCAGGATTAGGGCAGTGCCAAACCAATCAGTGGATTTAGTAATCACCCACCCTTATTACTACCACCCTTAATTCTAGTATTGCACCATGAGTCAGTCACACACCTAGAGTCAGCCTCTGAAAAAGCCCCACCTATGACTGCATCAGGCTTTGAGGGACACCTAGACACAAATCAGGGACCAATCTGAACCAGAGCCTCCACCTCTGTTGTGCTACACCAGGCCAGAGTCCCCATCTTGGACACACTTAGGACATGGTGTCAGTTCGTGACCTATACACCTGCCAGTCCTAGGAGCAATTCGGGGCCTCCTTCCCCCACAGGTCTCACAATCTCATCTCCAGTCTTTTGCAAAAAACGTGTTCTCTGCTGGGTGTGGTGGCACACGCCTGTGATCCCAGCACTCTGGGAGGCTGAGACAAGAAGATCACAGTTTTGAGCTCAGCCTGGAAAATTTAGTGACTTAGAGAGACCCTATCATTTATAAATAAATAAATACATACATACATACAAACAAACAGACAGACAGACAGACAGACTGGATAGGAATGTTGCTCAGTGTGAAGGTTCTAGGTTCAACCTCCAGTATCAGGAGAAAGGGAGAGGGGAGGAGAGGGGATGACAAGGAGAAGAGAGAGGAGAGTCGAAGAGAGGGAAAAGAAATGGAAAACAAAAAGGGAAAATGTTACAGATATCAGCAAGATACTAAGGGCTGGAAGCCTACAGGACTTGCTCCCTCTTTGCTTACAAAAAAATGGATGACAGGTCCGGGGATTTAGCTCAGTGGTTCCAGTGCCTGCCTCACAAGCACAAGGTCCCGAGTACAATCCCCAGTACCAAAAAAAAAAAAAAAAGAAAGGATGATAATGATGATAATAAAGAGGAAGAGGGCCATAGCACTGCTCCCAGTGCAAAGGAGGAGGCTTCTGGGCCACCACAGCACTACTCCCAGCACCAAGAAGGTGAGCCAACAGGAGCCCCCCCGCCCCAAACAGGCCTCAAAACCAGACTTCCAGATCACCTTCAGCAACACCAAAGGGAAACAAGATGGAACACTCTGATACTCAACTACCTGGACTCCCTGAACGGGCAATGAAAAAGGATCTGGAAAAAATGAAATCAGAAATAATTTGTCAGATAACAGCAGAAATTGTGCCCATAGTGCAAGACATGATTAACACATCTAGAGAGGACATAGATTAAAAAAATAGAGGAGCTGAGGAACATGATGGAATCCCTACATAGGAAACAAATGGGACCCATGAAACAGGTGCAAACAGATTTCCAGGAGATTAAGAACTCCACTGAAAGTTTACACAGCAGAATGAGCCAATGTGAGGACAGAATTTCAGATATAGAAGATAAGATTGCAATTAGTGACCAGGAAAAG
>NW_004624756.1:11431069-11443573 GCF_000247695.1 Heterocephalus glaber | reverse complement strand
ATTGAAGTTATCCCCTGTATATTATTAGACCATAGTGCAATGAAATTGGAGATCAATAGCAAAAGAATCTGCAAAAATTTCATAAACATGTGGAAATTGAACAACACACTTCTGAATAACCAATGGGTCACAGAGGAAATTAAAGAAGAAATCAGGGCTTCTAGGTGTTGCTGCAGCCGCAGCCACCAGCACCGCCACTGCCACCAGCACCGCCACCGCTGCCACCACCTCAGAAACCGGGCCTGGGGGTGGGTGGGGCCTCATATGGAGCCTCCGCCCCCCGGAGCTGCCAAAGCTGCCACCACACTACTCACAGGTACCCCTGGGATGGTGTGAGCGCTCCCCCCGCGATGGACCCATCTGTGACACTGTGGCAGTTTCTGCTGCAGCTGTTGAGAGAGCAAGGCAGTGGGCACATCATCTCATGGACCTCGCAGGATGGTGGTGAGTTCAAACTGGTGGATGCAGAGGAGGTGGCCCGGCTGTGGGGACTGCGCAAGAACAAGACCAACGTGAATTATGACAAGCTCAGCCGAGCTTTGCGGTACTACTATGACAAGAATATCATCCGCAAGGTGAGTGGCCAGAAGTTCATCTACAAGTTTGTGTCCTACCCTGAGGTTGCACGGTGCTCCACAGAGGACTGCCCACCGCAGCCTGAGGTGTCTGTAACCTCTAGTGTGGCAAATGTGGCCCCTGCTGCTGTACACACAGCCCCTGGGGGCAGTGCCTCCAGAAAGCCAGGCACACCCAAGGGTACAGGAATGGCAGGCCCAGGAGGTTTGGCACGCAGCAGCCGAAATGAATACATGCGCTTAGGCCTCTATTCCACCTTCACCATCCAGTCCCTGCAGCCACAGCCACAGCCACCCCCTCATCCTCAGCCTGCCTCGGTGCTCCCCAGGACCACCCCTGCAGGAACAGCAGTGCCCCCCTCAGGGAGCAGGAGCACCAGTCCAAACCCGTTGGAGGCCTGCCTGGAGGCAGAAGAGGCCAGCCTGCCTCTGCAAGTCATCCTGACTCCACCTGAGGTTCCAAACCTGAAATCGGAAGAGCTGAATGTGGAGCCAGGTTTGGGCCGGTCACTTCCCCCAGAAGTGAAGGTGGAAGGGCCCAAGGAAGAGTTAGAACCTGCTAGGGAAGCGGGGTTTGTGCCAGAATCTGCCAAGGCTGAGCCAGAAGTCCCTCCTGAGGAGGGTGTGCCGGCCCGGCTGCCCTCTGTTATGGAGACTACAGCACAAGTGGGTGGCCATGCGGCCTCCACCCCTGAGATCACTCAGCCACAGAAAAGTCGGAAGCCCCGGGACCTGGGGCTTCCACTAGCCTGAGCCTGCTGGGTGGACCAGGACCCAAACGGACTCCAGGATCAGGAACTGGCTCTGGTTTGCAGGCACCAGGGCCAGCACTGATGCCATCCCTGCTACCTACACATACACTGACCCTGGTGCTGCTGACGCCCAGCTCGCTGCCCCCAGCATTCACTTCTGGAGCACCCTGAGTCCCATCGCACCCCGTAGCCCAGCCAAACTCTCCTTCCAGTTTCCGTCCAGTGGCAGCGCCCATGTGCACATCCCTTCCATCAGCGTGGATGGCCTCTCGATCCCCGTGGTGCTCTCACCAGGGCCCCAGAAGCCATGACTACCACCACCACTGCCCCTTCCAGGGTCACTCCATCCATGCCGCTGGACTTCTCTCTAGCCAGCCATCTCAAGGAGAACCATAGTTCATCTGACAGACTTGTGCTCTGGTTGTGGTGGGGTGGGATTCCTGGGAAGAATGATCTCTTTTACTAACTCGTCCATGGAAAACACACTGTTTCTCTCTTCTTCGTCAGTCCCCCAGTGGCCACCCTTACACATCTCCTACTTCAGTAGTAGGGATGGCTTATTTATTTATTTTTTGAAGGCCACTGGGAGGAACCTGGCCCAACCCTTTTAGGGGGGTAGTTAAGACATCTCCCCCATCTCCCCACTTTTTTCCCCAAGGCAAGACAATCAGGGTCTGGCTTGAGAAAGACCTTTCTTTATTTATTTCTTGGCCTGCCCTTGGGGAGATGAGGGAGCCCTGTCTACATTTTGGGGTGTGGGTAGAAGAGCTAGTTTGTTTTGTTTTGTTATGCCTGGCCATACCCAAGGATCCAGGAAAAATTTGTATGGTTTCATAGTTTGGGAGTCCTGGCCAAGGAGGAATTAATTGCACCCTTGGAAGTTGAATTGCCACCTCTCCAACCTCTCTCTCAGACACCTTGTCCTTTTATCAACTAACATTTTGGCCAGAGATCAACACCCCTTTTGTTCTTCTCCTCGCTGAGAAGCCATTCCTTTGTCTGCCAAACTTCCTAGGGTCCTGCCTGTTACCTCCCAATGGAGGGTTTTCTTGGGAGGTGGTCCCTGTCTGGGGGACCCCTCCAGCCAATACTCCAGGTCTTCCTGTCTCCCACCCCCTGCCATTTTGATAGTATAATCTATTTTTAAATGGGGCTTTTCAAAAAAGGAGAGGGAGGTATCTCTTCCTATATCTGATGGGGTGGGTGGGTGGGAAGGAAGGGATTTGGGGGGACTCTTCCTGCTGCCCCTAAGTGTTTATTTTTGATATCAAACATGTATTTTTAGCTCCCTCCCTCCCAGCCCCCCAATTTCCTGCAGGCGGGTACAAAGGACCCTTTAAGTGTCCCTGGAGTTGGGAGGGAGGAATGGGGGACATAAAACCTGTCTTGTCTCAATTCCAGGCTAGAAAGGGTGGGTTGAAAGACTCCTGAGCTCACCTCCTGTCAGCACCAGCCCGGGCTGGGGACCTGGGGGTTGGTGATTTCGGAGACAATGCTGAGCTCATCTCCAATGTTTGTTTTATTTCCCCCAAATGGACCTTTTTTTCTAAAGAGTCCCAGAGAATGGGGAATTGTTCCTGTAAATATATATTTTTAAAGGTGAAAACAAAAAAGAAGAAATCAGACAGTTCCTTCAATTAAATGACAATGACAATACAACATATCGGAATCTATGGGACACAATGAAAGCAGTCTTATGAGGGAAATTTCTAGCAGTGAATACACATATTAGGAAAACCGTGCGAGCCCAATTAAACAACCTGATGCTAAACCTCAAGCTTCTAGAAAAAGAAGAGCAGGATAACCCCAAAGCTCATACAAGGGAGGAAATTATAAAGATCAGAGCAGAAATCAATACAATGGAGACTAAGAGAACAATACCAAAAATCAATGAAGCCAAGAGTTGGTTCTTCAAAAGAATCAACAAAATTGACAAACCCTTAGCCAACCTTATCAGGAAAAGGAAAGAAAAGGCCCAAATCCATGCAATTAGGAATGAAAAAGATGAAATTACAATGGACCCAGCAGAAATCCAGCAGATCATCAATACCTACTACAAGAACCTATATGCCAATAAGATGGAAAACACAGATGAAATGGACAGATTCCTAGATGTGTATGAATTACCAAAGCTGAACAAAGAAGACCTAAAAATTCTAAGCAACCCAATATCAATCAATGAAATTGAAAACGCAATTAAAAACTTACCAACTAAGAAAAGCCCGGGTCCTGATGGCTTCACTGCTGAATTCTACAAGACATTTAGAGAGGAACTGCTGCCACTACTGTTTAAACTCTTCAATGAAATTGAAAAGGAAGCAATACTTCCCAGTACCAAAAAAAAAGATGCTCCCCAATCTCTTACAGCTGTAAATTCTTTGATAATACATCAAGTGATTACATATCAGTTGGGCAGGATAGGTAGAAAGCCTTATTGAAGACCCATTTTTTAAGAAAGCAGGCATTATCAAGGAGTTGGGGTGGCAAACAGTTGGGCAGGACAAACCATAGGAAACATTGTTGGCAAAGGATAAAAGCAGACCTTCTGGGCATGGCTAGGGTAGTGGCAGAACCAACAGCAGACCAGGAGTAAGATTCAAATCACACACAGCCTCTCAGAAGTAACTGAATGGCCCACACATGGGAAACCTCAAACCTTACAATTACCTGTGCCCAACATTAGATAAGGAAAAGTCCTGATAGGCCCGTTGGCCCACTGAGACCTAGGCCAAGGAGAGGTGGATTAAAGGAGGCACACCTAGAACCACAGGATGAGGTGTGTCTGGATAAATTGCTAACATATTGACTAGGCAAACAACGTTCCCACACACACCCCATCTAGAATGGACAACTCAAGACCTGCACATGGAAATGCCCTTCACACAACCCCAAAACCCATCTGAACCCTTGTGTAATTAATACAAAAATTGACTAGAACACTTGCCCTTAAATGCAATCACCCAGTCACCAGAGCTTCTTGGCAGGCCTACTAGGATCTAGAGCCATGCTGGGTGCTGGCTGGTGTCCTCAAAGACTTCCCAACTGCCAAAGAGGAAACAGTAGAGGGGAGGAAAGCCTCTTTCCCTCTACCCTCCTAGGTCCTTTGGTCAGGGCCTATAAATGAGAGTGAAAAGACAGATTAATGAGAGGAAAAACAAACAGCAGTTTGTAAACTTGTACATCCTGCTTCCACACCAGAGCACTCAAAGAGGTGGTTAGAATTGGGGGTCAGTGTACCTGAAAGCAGGAGAAGGCAGGGGAGGGGAGCCCCTGGCACATAAACAAGGGGTTGTTAGGGAAGATAACTGGGCTTTGGAGAAGAGATCACAGACAGGATGGTCTCCTGGCATGCTCTGTTTGGGTGACTTGGAGACACAGAGATTACACAGTTGCTCTCCAGGAGGGAATTTATGATAATTAAGTTCTTTTGAGAAGCTAGGCTTTTAGACCCATAAGGGATTTCAGCAACTTGAATGCCTTCAGCTCCAAATAATTCTTATGCTAAAATACCACATTTTTGGGGTGGCATGTCCTGGGCCCCTTCACAGGAAATAACAATGCAGGACAGTCACAGGGCACTCAGTGCAAGAAGAGCCAAGGGCTGCCCACCTCAGGATCCCCACAGATGGTACTGCAAGATGCAGGCCCTTCACTGTAACTTCAGGCTCCCAGAAGCCTCTGGGACTACAACCTTGCCTAAACTCAGGCAGGGAGGACAGAGAGGCAGAAGGGAAGTTCCCAAGCTCGCTGGGCAAAGTATTGGACCCCTTCTCCCCTCAAGGTGGCTCTCTCATCTGCCTCATGTGTGACCGGGGGCGGGGTGGAGGGGGGGGCAGCCTCTTGTCCAGGACAAGAGACTCAGCCTGTCAGGCCAACACCTTCTGCCAGCATGAGATTAATAGACTTTTAAAAAGAAAAGAAAACCAGAAAGGCCACGTGCATGTCCTCCCACCTACCCACCCTAGGAAAAAGGGAAGCCTTTTATTCTCCTTTTGCCAAACTTTGTTTGGCTGGAAGAAGCTTCTTTTTACCAAAGCCTCCGGCTCTTTACCAGCCAGGGCCAAACAAAGAAGCTTAGAGAACCTGGGAACAAGTAAACCAAAACAGCCCTCAGAGAGCTAGGACAGGAAGGCCCCATTTCGCAGCCAACTTCCATCCTGCCTATCTCACTGAGCCCAGCCAGCGAAGCCTCAGATAAAGCCAGCAAGGTAGGCTCTGTCCGCATCGCATCAGGCTAAAGAATCCATCCAGAGAACTTGTCTCCCCCGCCCACCCCACCTCCTTCTTAAAATTATTAACATTCACTTAAAAGGAAGAAGAGGGAGAGGGGCTCAGAGCTCGCCCTCTTTTCAAATTGCGAGAGAAGAGCCCCACCCCCTTATCACAGCAGGTGCACCAGCCACTCACAAAACACAGAGGCAGTGTGGAGCTGAAAGGCTAAGAAATTACTTGTTCTCTTTGTCAGCTGCTCCTACAGCCCTTGCAAATCCTGCTTTGGAGAGAGATATTGTGTCCCTTGGTTTAAAAAATAAAACAGGGGCAGAAGGGAGGTTTAAAGTTGCTAGTAGGGGAAGGGGAAGGAGAACAGGAAGATTGGGAAGCAAGAGTGGGGAGGGCTTGTGTGCTGAAGTCATTTGGGACCTGGTGGCTAGATTAAACGGTCGGTTTTGAACTTTTTGGAAAACTCTGGGTGCACATCCTTGGCTGCATGGGCAGGATTGGGGTGGAGATGACATCCAGACTGGCTAAAACACACACCAGAATGACCAGAGAGCAGCCGTAAGAAAAACACACTCCATGTATATTAAAGAAAAATAAATTTAAACTCTTGCTCAGCCCCTGCCTTCTGCATCAGAGGAAGCTAATTGATTTCAACCTCCTGGGAGGTCCACCTTTGGGAGGGTGTGTCTTCAAAATGACATGTCAGCTGATTTTTCAACCTGCCACTTGGCTATGATGGTATTGGCCAAGTGGCCACCAGCATCTGAGTCTCAGAGTCCTCTAGTGTCTTCTTCCTCGGCTCTCAAATCTGCAGAGGGAACCTGCCAGCTTCAACAGCCCTCACGGTGGGGAAGCAGATCTGGTCCAGGCCAAGCATAAGCTGACTTGGAAAATGTGACTACACTGAACTTTCTTCTCCTTGCAAAAGTCTCCATCATTATCAAGGGACAGTTATTTGTTGTGCTTAAAAATAAAGATAAGACAGTGGAAGTAATGGCCTCAGCATGTCCCTTTGCCAGTGATGCCCCAAGGAAGCCATCAGAAGATGGGATCCCAGGCTACAAAGCAAGCTGGGTCTGAGAGTTTTGCAATGATCCTGCCATTGAAAGGAATGGCTCGATCTGAACTCAGAATATGCAAGGGCAACCATGACAGATGATTAATAAGGGAATGTAGGAATATGGCAGCATGAATCCCTTTTTTTGCTCATTTTTTAGTGTTTCTGTGAACTCTAAGAACTAAAACCATCTACGTCTACACACAGCTTTGGACACTGAGGACTAACAATACTCTGTCCCACCTCCGTGAGCCCCATCTAACATCCGACATCAACATGACTTCCCTACTCTACTCTTCATCAGTATGGCTTTACTGTTTCTGCAGAAGTTAGTGGCAACTGTCCTGGCTGCTCATTACAGGGACTTCCTGAAGGACACGTTGACTCTCCAGTGGAAAATAGACAGGCCAGGCCCTAAAAGTTCTCAACTCCTCACCTCAAAATCCTCACCCCACTGCTCCTGGGTCCCTGTGTTGCAATCCCCCTCCATTCTAATCGAGCCTCCACCCTGAAAAGATGTGACTTAAACTAAATGTCCAATTCTAAGCTCATTTCCTCCTGCCTTGCCATTCCTTCTGGTAACACAGCTGAAGCTGTAAGTGGGATCTCCCTGACCATGGTGAGCACAGGTTGTTTGAGGAACCAGCTTCTGCTAATCCAGAATAAAGGACTGCCTAAACTCTCCTTATCTGCCTAAAAGCAGATCCTCCCAAAAGAATGCAACTGCCATAAAACCCCTCCGCAGGAGTTTCACAATCAGCAAACACTGACTCCTATTACCAGACAGAAGTCCAGGACAGTACCAGGATAAGAAATCAAGGAAATGGACACTATTTTAGGACCATCATATCTCCCGTCTATTCTCCTAAAGGCCAATTTATCTTTCCTAAAAGCCATTTGTTTTCCCATAAGTGCCTCTTCTCACCCTCCCATTCCCCTATTAAGATCTTATTAAGCTCTAAGTTTTAACAACCTCTTTGAAATCATTTTCTGTGAATTCTTGTGTACTTAAATGAATAAAAATCTATCTGTTCTCTTGCTAATTGGTCTTTTGCCAGTTTAATTTTGCAGGTCTACGTTGCAGAACATAGAAGGGTACAGGGGAAGATTTTCTTCCCTTCAGTACAACAAATTAGAGGAAAGGCATGTGTGGACAAGACCAGTAGAGAAAAAGTGATACCCATGATGAAAGCCAGCAATACTAAGTAGTAAATATTAACTCACTCAAGTCAAAATTACTGAGCAGGTAACTTTTTGAATACTCTGGCATTGAAAAAAAGATATATTCCCAGATCTTTATGAATTCCCACATTCAATCTCTTCCATGAAACTTCTGTCTGCCTAAGAACTATATTTATTAGACCTCTTTGCTCCATAAGCAGCCCTAGCAACTACATTTCTTTCCTAGGCCTTTTTCTTTTTCTTCCTATTCTTTTTAAAAGATGAATAGACTTTATCTTTTAGAAGACTTTTATTTATATAAAAATTAAGGAAATAGTACAAATAGTTCCATCCATCCTCTACTCCCCATAGTCCATTTCCCCTACTATTCATATCTTTCACTAGTAGGGCACATTTGTTACAATTAAAAGAACCAATATTGATATATGATTATTAACTGAAGTCCATACTTTATTCAGATTTCCTTCCATCATTATTAACTAAAGTCCATACTTTTATTCAGATCTAGTTTTTATCAAATTTCCTTTTTCTGTTCCAGGATCCCATTCAGGAAACCACATTACATTTCACTGTATGTCACTTTGGGTCATTGTTGGCTAATGACAGTTTATCAGACTTTCCTCATTTTTGATGACCTTAGCATATTTGAGGAGGACTGGTCAGGTATTATGAAGATATCCTTCTTTGGGGATTTGCCTACTGATTTCCTCATAACTAGACTGGGGTTATGAGTTTAGGGGAAGAAGATCACAGGTACAATTTTCAACAGATCAGATCAAGGCTGGACTCTCAACATGATGTAGCACTGTTGAAGTTGACCTCAATCACCTAGTAAGGCGGCAGTTGACAGGCTGCATCTGACAAGTGCACTGTGAACTTACTCTTTTTGCCACTCTTCCATACTGTACTCTTCGGAAAGCAGTGTCTGTGAGCAGTGCACACTTGAGGGAGGAGTTACCTCCCATTGCTTGAAGACCCAAATATCTATATAAATTATTCAGAAATTTTCCACATAGATTTGTTCCTTCTTTCAATGTATTACTTTATTCAGTCACTTACTTACATAGGCATGGACCCAGATATTTATTCTATACCCCAGTACTATTCTATAACCCAGTACTACTCTTTCATAAAATAGCTCACATTGTTGCAACTTTGTCATTTGGAGCTCTTCTGACTGGGCCCTGTGTCTCTCTGAAATGCCCCCAGTGTTGTGGGACTTCGAAGATTTTTTTTTAAAGCATTCCCTTACTTGCTAGAGCTATAAGACATTCCCAGTCATCTTGTACACTTCCTGCGCCAGACATAGAATCAGTTGTTTCTCTAAGAACCTCCTAGACCATTTTTCATGAAGAAATTGAGTTTCTATCACAAGAGATACAGTGCAGAAAGAGCAGGAGAGAAAAAAGTCTAATTGAGAAGCTGATGAAAGCTGAGTGACTGAGAGGGGCTTGTTGGTGCCTGAAGGCCCAGGTACCCTGGTGTAAGTAAGACTCGAGTTCATGCTTCCATTTTTATTTGTAATATCTTACCATTCATCTGATTAATGCATTTGTGTGCAATTATTTTAGAACTGTATGCCTCAGTAAATTACAAAGTACTTCATGCCATTGTCATTCTAGAACCGTTTGGGAGTAGTTCAAACTACAAATGTTAAATTCAGAGATTTAAAAAGCCAACAACAAACAACTTAACATCTCAGCTGTGCTAGTTTTCTATACCCTGCTCTTAGCCAATGATCTGGGCCCGGAGGCCCCACTTTTTTGTTTTTGGTGATGGTGCTGCAGGTCAAACTCAGGGCTTCCTGCATGCTAGGCAAGCACTCTATCACTGAGCCATACTCTCGGGCCCAATACTGCCATTTGACTTGTCATTATAAACCCATCTCCTCTGTGCAATGTTACCTGACTGAATTCTTCCTACTGAGTCAATGACGAATATCCCACCATTGGCATCTTAATTACATATATATTTTAATAAAGGCCTTTGGAAATTTTAGAAAGCTAGGATTTAGATCTAGTCATTCTGGCTCCAATGTCCATGCTCTTTAACAATATAGTGACTCTGAATACCATAATTTTAATTTATTCTGCAAACATTCATTGAGTGCCTGCTCTTGGCCTGTTTTGTCTCCAACAGATGGAAGAAGAATGTATTATGGGGACATCAGAGGCAAGCTCAAAGGCTTATGCTCAGAGCCCTCACCTCGCTTTCCTTCTCGCCCTCAGACATCCCGTCTGCAGCTCATACACATTCACCACAACAACCCATGGCCATTCCTCAGCATACCCTCTGGTCTCCTGCCTCTCAGGGTCTGTTCAAGCTGCTACTAACAGTGAAATTCTTCTTCCTCCTGCTACCCAGTGAAATTTTCCCTCCATAAGGCTCACCCCTAATCCTATCTTCTCTATGAAGTTTCCAGAGCTCCTGGATACAATCCATCTCTCCTTCTCTTGTACATATAGGCACTTTCTTTGTGCATTTATTATAAAACTCTCACGGATGGTGTCTTAAAAACAGACAGTGTGCCTTTTCCATCTTCTACTTCCAGCACTCATACATATATGCACAATATAACACTCTATTGTGATAACAATATAACACTCTAAAAACACCTGTTGAAATGGATGAATGACATGTCTGGGAGCCCTCAGGATCCTAGCTCGATCCTATAGACACAGTTCCAGTTTTCAAGAAGCTGATGGTCTAATTGAAGAGATGCTGGAGAAAAAAACAACCACAAATAACACTGATAGGAAGGCAGGAGATGAGGTAGAAACAAAGCAACTGAAGACCTAGGATGGAGTCCTGGCTCCAACACCAACTCTGTGAACAAATAGTTCATTCTTCTGAGCCTCAGTTTCATACCCAGTAAGATGAGGACTGATGGTGTGCAGGTTTCTGCCAGCTCTAATAGCTATAATGAGTCTAGGAGTAGGTTAGAGATGCCAAGAATGCTTTCTCAACAGTGTGATAGGGCTCAGGACATGCTACCCCAAACTAAGGTGCCTTGACATTTAAGAAAACAGCAGAAGCAAGAAGGTCACTACTCTTCTATTCCCCCACCCCACATCTCTGCCTTGAAGCAGGTCCTAAAACACTCATGGGAGAGATGCCTCCCTATACCCAGAGGAAAGGAATGCCCTTATCTTGGGAGATACCAGGGTAGGGGAGAATCTGAACAAACAGGCCTTGCTAAGTCCCTGGAATGTTACCATCCTCTTACACCCCCTTTGTCCTATGACTGTCACCTCCCCCTCAACCTAAGCACAAAAACATACACGTTTCCCCATTTCTTTGGTTGTTCATTTCCAAAGGCTCCTGGTGTCCTATAAAGCTAATGTTAAATAATGTTGTGTCCTTTCCTCTTGTTAATCTAACTTCTGGCACAGGAGCCTCAACAGGATCCTTGCAATGGGTGAAGAGAAGAAATCTTTCCTTCTCCAAGTACATCCTACAAGATGGATGTCACGTTCCAGCCTCTCAGCCTCAAGCTGCAGATACCGCTCTCTGTGCCATCAAGAAGCCATGGACTAGGATACAAAATGAAAGAAACAAAATACAGATGCACACACTTTGGGAAAGTGTTGCAGTACTAGCAAGTTATAATGACAGATCCACTAGAGAGGGGCTGGCCCTGAGTGGAGCCCAGGAGGAGGGCTGGGAAGGAAGAGGTGATTAGGGCTTACCCATCCATGAATCTGGCCACCAACACCATCATTACAGCCACTCACTCAAGTGCCAGCCTGCCCTTTTCTCAGCCTGAAGTCTCCCTCAGAGCCATCCAATGAATCTCACTGATTCTCTGAAAACTGAGCAACATTCTAATGACTAGTTGGGCTTTCCAATTTGTGGTATAATGAGAGAGAGAAAACCTCCTTTAGCAGCTGGAATAAGACTTCCTCTCAAGGACAGTCCTATATTTACCAAGAAGCAATCTGTTGGTTTGCCACATGGGTTAAGAAATGAGAATCCAAGCAATAAAAAAATAGTGCAGCTCTGTCTTCTTAGGAAGTTAGTTTCCAATATATGACAGTCTTTTCTTTTGTGAGCATTCCAATGGTTCAAGTCTATAAGCTTGGCTATGAGTTCAGTCACAGTGAAAATTACCTGGCATGATGAATATGTAAAGAATTCGAAAATTATAGGAAAATCAGAATTAAGTATGCAAGGTAGAAGGAAAAGAGCAACCAAAGAGTTTGAGCCCTGGGTGGAAAGTGAGGGGAACTGGGAGAAAACAAAAATACCTAATGAGGTGCCAGCTATGGCCAAGGCCAGCCTGGGCTATATAGAGAAACCTTGTCTCAAAAACACAAAAAAGAAAAAGAGAAAGAAATATCTAATGGAGACTTTTAGTTGCTTGTTGTTGAGTATATGGCAGAAGTCTCCCTGGTTTTGCTCAATGAGCTAGCAGTAAAGATTCACTCTGCTGATCCCAGGCTCCTAGGGCAGAAAAGCTCAGCTGGTCCCAGAACCTGGAAGGAAGCTCCCCGCCTCCATCCCAGGCTCCTAGGGCAGAGAAGGTGAGCCAGTCCCAGCACCTGGAAGGAAGCTCCCTGCCTCCATCCTAGGGTCCTAGGGCAGAGAAGCTGAGCTGGTCCCAGCACCTGGAAGGAAGCTCCCCCACTGCCATCCCAAGCTCCTTGGGCAGAGAAGCTGAGCTGGTGCCAGCACCTGGAAGGAAGCTCCCCCACTGCCATCCCAAGCTCCTAGGGCA
>NW_004624756.1:11356302-11427115 GCF_000247695.1 Heterocephalus glaber | reverse complement strand
ACAAGGTCTTTCCAAATAGAGAAGGGTGGAGGGGGTAAAGAGAGGGCAGGGGAATGGGGAAAAAAATAAGAACCAAGATACTCATGTAAAGGTACAAGATCCCAATGATGAATGTAACTGTATTTTATACCGAAAATGTACCAATACACTTAATGGGAAAAAAAAAAAAAAAAGATTCACTCTGCTGTTCTTTTGAAGAGTCTTAGGAGGTTCTAAGTTTTGCCTCCAGTTTGGCCCAGGGACCATATGTAAGACCATATAATCCAGAGCAGAGGGGACAGTTGACAACCAGGCTTCACCAGGAGGAAAAAGGTCGAGGTCGGGCTCCCTTGAGTGGGACGTCCTGAGTGGTTATCATAAATATGTGTCATCCTAAAATAACACCTGGGCTTTCTGTGACAGGAAGCACCATGATGGCAGATAGACTGGATTGCATCAGTCTTCAGAGGATGATCACCTGGGGACAGACCCAGCTGGGGAACAGGAAGGGGAACTCTTGCTTTATCATCATCAGTGCAGATCATGCCACCAACTAATAATCTATAGCCATCTGAAGGTCCCTGGATGGATACATACACCCAGACTTCAGTGGTGACTTTGGTGAGAGAAGACTGCAACTATTCAAAATATTCATGCCTCCCCTCACACACCACTGTTCTCCAAAAACATCTCCAACTTCTTCAGAACAAGCAACTCCCTGTAGGTTTCTAACTGGTACCATGTGGACTGGCTCAGCAATTCCGTCATTGTCATAACTAGCCCCAAAGGAGGTGATCAACCAAGAAGAATGGACAATAGCTCTCCAGAAATCACCTCAGGATCTGAGAGTTTGCTGGCTTGTTTTGCAAGTAGACAAGAACAAGGAAGAAACAAGGCTAAAGAGAGCCACCCGAGCTGGAAAGCCCCCACCCCCATAGATGCATATCCTGCTCCACCTAAATGAGTAATTACTTTAAGGAATTAAAGAAAATGGCACATTGGAAAGGAGGAGAGCCAGGAGAAGACTATAATAGACACTGGATACCTCAGAAAGTTGGAGCATCTGGCTTTATGCATCCCTCTGGTGAGGGAAGACCACACCAACCTGGGCAGCAGCAACAGCAGCTGTGCAGAAAGAAGCCAACTTCAAGAAAATGCAACAGCAAAGAGCAAAGGGAAACATAAATCAAAAAATCCCCAGTAAGAATCATATACTGCTTTCCTGAGTGTGCACACATCCTCTGCCTAAGTGCCTGTGAACCAGTCTGAAACACAAGTCATAATAATGTAAGCCAGGTGTTTAAACTTCCTACCATACTGGCTGGCAAGCCCATCAACACAGAGTAATAATAACAACAACAACATCTGAAGTGCATCTGTGTTTCAACACATAACAAACATATTATCTTTCTTCTCCAAGTAGGTGCCTGTTCTACATTTATATTGTGATAGCATCAAGGAGACTAGGGACCATGATCCTTCTTAGAAACAGCCCTTCCAGCTCGGAAAGGAACACTGGTGTTTTGTTATTTTGTTCTAAAGAAAACAGTGATGACAAGTGGTGAGATGTTGCTTCAGAGAAGCAACAGGAAGTCTTAAATTGTGGAAGATATGGATGCTCAGAGGTAACCCCAAGTAAACATAAAAAGTAGAAATTTAGGAAGCACCAAGAGTAATCTTTCCCCAGATACATCCTTTCAGACTGCCCTCTTCCATTAAAAAGGGAGGAAGGGACCAAAATAATCCTCAGGAACACAGGCAACATTTTCCAGAAGATCTCAGAATTGAATAAAAATCCATTCCCTTTTTCGAGCGGTGTCTCCAGTCAGCCTTTTTGAGGTTGCAAACTGAGACTCTTAAAAGCTGGCTCCAGAGAGAGGGAGGAGAGGGTGTTGTAAGAATTCAAAGCGAATCACTGCCATTCACATAATTCAACAAAAGTACAACCTCACTAAACTCAACTAAAGTAGACCTTCCAGGGATGCAGTTTGGGAACTGGGAAGCAAAACCACACTTTCAGTCTCTCAGCCTCTCTCTTTACTTCGCTTTTGTTTTCAATTCTGCTCCACTTTCTGCTCTCTAAACAAATTTGCTCTGTTTGTTCATCATAATCCTGACCTAGATTGTCACTCCCGGCCTAAGTCTCCATGACCTTCCAGCTCTCAGCCCACAGGCAACTGGGACATCCCTCTGGCTCTCGGCACAAATTCCCAGAAAAGGTGCTGACTGGGCTCCCCATTGTTTGAAATGAGCCACGAGAGTCAAAGAGGCATGCTGGGCCTTTTGGTCAAGGGTCCCCCTGGTCTGTCACTCAATCAGTCCCATAGGTAGGGAAGACTTCCTCAGAAGCACACAGTCAGAGGAGGAAATGAAATTGGGACAGTCTTGTGCTTATTTACTTGACCACTTCCCTATTTATAAAAGCAGTGGAATTATCCTGTTATTAGTCATAAGCCCTTTAGCAAGATCACTGGACAAATGAATAACTACTTTCAGACAAAAAGTTGGGTTGGCTTTTTGAAGGAGACCTTATTAGTCAACTTTCTGTTGCTACATATGACAAGTATCTGAGAAAATCAACTGATAAAGAGACAAGGTTTATTTTTGGCTCATGGTTTTCAACCTTTCTGTCCATGATCAGTTGGTCTGGTTGCTTTGGGCCTATGGCAGCATATCATGGCAGGGAGCACACGAAAGAACAAAACCTTTCATCTCATGGCTAGGAAGCAAAAGAGAAAGAGAAAAGGGCTGGGGCTCCATTATCACCTTCAATAACCTGACGATCTCCTAGTAAGCACCACCTCTTAAAGGCTCCACCACATACTAACAATGCCTTTAACACATGGGTCTTTGGGAGATACTTGAGATCCAAACCATAGTAGAAGTCCTGTATAATTTTAAGGCCTGGACACAAAACTCAGACCTAGAGCCCCAATTCATCTGAGAAAAAGCAGAAAGGATCTTGTAACAAGTAACTACCTGGATATGATGTGATGGTTAAACTTAATTGTCAACTTGATTGGCTTGGAACCCACCTAGGGGATCAAAAAAGCACACTGCTGGTTGTGTCTGGGTGGGTCATGGAAGCATAACATTGGTTAGGATCGTTATCTGGTCCCTCACCCCTTTCTGTTGGTCACTGTTCCTTTGCTCTGCTTCCTAGCCTCCATTAACTTCCTGGATACCATTTCAGGCTTCCTTAACTACCATTAAGCAGTTTTGCTCCACCATGCCCTTCTGCCATGATGTTTTTGCCTTGAAGCCAGCTAACCATGGACTGAATGTTTTGCAATTGTGAGCCAAATAAATCTCTCCACTTTTAAGTTGCAGGTGTCAGAAAGTTTGTTCCAGGGACAGGAAAGCTGACTAATATACCTGCCTCCCATCTCCTGAGCATCTCCACAAAGCTGAGAACCACATGTAAGCAGGATGTCCAGAGAAATGAAAAAATTCAGGGTGTCCCACAGCCCGGGAAGAATGAGGAAACTGGCATTTGGGGCAGAGCCATTTTTGCTGAAATATACAGTACAAGCAGCTATCACTAAAGCCTGGGAAATGACAATAGTGCCCCAGACATTGTGACATCCAAAACAATCACACAAAACTCCTGCACATATTTCTACATCCATTTAGGGTGGAGTATCACCCCCCAGAAGAGAACTTGAACCAGATGCCACCAAGGCAACCCTCAAGTTTGAGAATATCTATACTTTGGGAAAAAGAAGAGAGAAAACAACCGTACAGACATCAAGAATATTGGTTTGGCCGAGGCAGAAACATTTTGAAGCTCATCATCATAATGATTTTGACATCAAATTGTCAAAGAGTGAGCCTTTGACTGTGGCCTCCTCCATGGAGCCATTAGAGTTTATGTGTATGTTTTTTAATAAGATAAATATCTTCCTAAAACAACTTAAGGACAACCCTACTCAGATATAAGAAGATGGAGGAAATGACTGTTTAGGGACTTAGGATTCTACATGAAGTCTCAGGGATTAAAGTTAATGTACATTTACTGGAGAAAAAATTCCTTTCACAATAGCATCCAAAAAAATGAAATACCTAGGAATCAATCTAATGAAAGAAATCAAACACCTCCATTCTGAAAACTACAGCATTCTGAAAAAAGAGATTGAAGAAGAGACCAGAAAATGGAGAGACATCCCTTGCTCCTGGATAGGAAGAACCAATATAGTGAAAATGGCCATACTTCCAAAGCTGCTATATAGATTCAATGCAATCCCAATTGAAATTCCAGCAGCATATTTCACAGAACTTGAGAAAACAATCCAAAAATTCATTTGGAACAAGAACAGACATAGAATAGCAACAGCAATTTTAGGCAACAAAGTCAAGGTAAGGGGTATCACAATCCCCAACTTGAAACTATACTACAAAGTTACTGTGATTAAAAACAGCATGGTACTGGCAAAAAAAAAAACAAAAAACAGACCTGAGGGTCAGTGCAACAGATTAGAAGATGCAGAAACAAGTCCAGACACAATCAGCCACCTCATCTTTGACAAAGGAGCCAAACACCCTCACTGGAAGAAAGACAGCCTCTTTAATAAATGGTGCTGGACAAATTGGGTTTCATCTTGCCAAAGATTAAAAATAGACCTATATCTTTTACCATGCACTAAACTAAAATCGAAATGGATCAAAGATCTAAACATTAAAACAGAAACACTGGAAGAGATTTTAGGTAGAACTCTTGAAGACAATGGCATAGGAAAAGATTTCATGAACAAAACCTCAATTGTGCATGAACTAGCACAAAGAATCAACAACTGGGATCTCATTTATTAAAAAGCTTCTCCACAGCAAGAGAAACCACCAACAGAGTGAAGAGACAACCCACAATGTGGGAAAAATTTTACCACCTGTTCCATAGACAAATGTCTACCAGCTAGAATATATAAAAACTTTAAAAAATCAGACCTCCCAAATTTAAAGACCCAATCCAAAAATGGGCATCTGAAATGAACAGACATTTCTCCAACAAAGAAGTAGAAAGACCAAACAAACATATGAAAAAATGTTCAACATCACTGGTCATTTGAGAGATGCAGATGAAAACAACACTGAGATTCCACCTCATTCCAGAAAGAATGGTTGCTATCAAGAAATCAACCAATAATAAGTGCTGGCAGGGTTGTTGGGGAAAAGGAACGCTTCTCCAGAGATTGTGGGAGTGTCGAATGGTGCAACCACTATGGAAATCAGTGTGGAGATACCTCAAAGAACTAGGATTGGAAGTCCCATTTGACCCAGCTATTCCCCTGCTGGGTATCTTCCCAAAAGAATTAAAAGAATCATACCAGGCCAATATATGCACACCCATGTTTATAGCAGCACAGTTTGTAATAGGTAAGGCTTGGAAACAGCCCAGTTGCCCATCAACTAGAGACCAGATAAAGAAGACGTGTTTTTTTTTATAAAATGGAGTACTACTCAGCCATAAAGAATGAGAAACTAGAGACATTTATAGCTAAATGGATGCTCATTGAGGCCATACTCTTAAGTGAAATAAACAGGACACATATGTGTAAATACCGAATAGTTTCTGTGGTATGAGAAACTGAAAGTGTAAATAAGGATCAAAATGTATAATAGATAATTTGAAATAGGAAGAAAAGGTCCAAAGAGGAAGGGGAAGGGGGAGGGGGAGGGGAAAGGAAGTAATATGGGAAAAGGAAAAAAACAGAAACAAAGTCTTTGTAAATAGGGAAAGGTGGAAGGGTTGAAGGGAGGGCAGGGGAATGGGGAAAAAAATAAGAACCAAGATACATCATGTACAGGTACAAATTCCTAATGATGAATGTCATATTGTACACCTAAAATGTACCAATAAACTTAATGAATTTAAAAATATCAAATGAAGCTAAAAAAAGTCTTAAGGGGAAAAAAATTAATGTACATCTTCAGTTAAAATACATATAATAATATTGTTACTGAGAGATGCATTTATGCAGTCTAATGAGGCATTCTGAAGTAATGATCAGTCATATATGGGAAATACATGATTGCAGGATGCCAATGCACTGCCACTCTTAGACAGACTAGCACCGTCGCTGAGGACTTTGCCTGCAACAGCTCTCAGCTTTCTGTCACTTTCCTTCCATAGAGGCCAAGCCACAGTGCCTCTTGATAAGTACCCTCCTAAATTTCCCCAGAAACTGCATTTTCTGCTGCTACAAGGAAGAAATTAATATAGGAAGCAAACAGGTCTTATTCTGCCTACTCACCCACTCCATTCCAACCTGACGGTTTAATCAACTCAATGTGTTTAAAAAATAAATTGGATTGTATTGGGTAAGAGAAGCTGCTCAGAGCTCTGTGGTCACTCGGAGCAGAAACTCCAAGGCATGCCTCATTTTTCAGATTGGTTTTTGAATGTATTTTTTTCTCCTTCTGATTGTCAGTCCCAAAACAAAGACTAGAGATCAGGGGAGAGTGCTTTGGTACTGACCAACTGGGCTTTCATTTGGGCAAATGTTTAGCTCACCCAAGCCCTCCAAAATGCAGTAAAATGGGCATTAATAAAACCCTCCTCATCTGTTCTGTAAAGTGATGACTGAAGAGATTAAAAGACCTCATGTATAAGAAAGACCACAAAGCACAATAATGCTGACTCGTGATGAAGAAGCAACACAGAGCTCCAAACTTCCCAGAAGCCACCAGCAGATGAAGCTGCATCCTGGGTCCGATTTGAAAGTCTTAGGCACATTACACAATGGTTCTGATCCAAGCTCTCCTGTGTTTGTCAATCACCTGTTACATCCTCTAGGCCAGGGCCAAGAAAGGACAAAAAAAGTGATGTTCTGGTTTGGATAGGGTTTGTCCCCTCAGGTTCATGTGCAGGAAGCCTGGTCCCATGTGGCAATGTGGAGGTGGCAGAAACTTTCTTGAGCTTCATGGAAGGTAACTGGGTCACAGGGATCCACCCTCATGACTGAGTTAATGCCATCATGGGGGAGTAAATCAGGTCTCATGGGACTGGATTAGTGGGATAAGAATGGGTTGTCACAGTGATGCCTAGCACCTTCCCTGGATCTTTCTTCTGTTTGTGCCACTCATCACGCTTCCAGACACTCCTGCCATCATGATGCCACCTCCCATGAGGCCCTCACCAGGTGCCATCACCATGCCCTTGAACCCCTAGAAGTGTAAGCTAAATAAACGTCTTTTCTTTACACGTTATTCATCTTCAAATATTTTGTTATAACAACACAAGACAGACTAAGACAACTGGATACAAACTGCACACTCAGCTCTAGAGACTTTCAACTTGAAGTCCTCTGCCTGGCATGATGCTGGGTGTTTAGTCTGTCTCTTCTACAAATCCCATGGAATCACGATACTTGCCACTGCTAAGATGTTGGTGGCTCTGAGTCATTCGTACGGATGCACAGACTGTTAGAGGTAGAAAAGGAATGTAGATTTCTCATTCTCGAGATAATAAAACTGAAGCCCAGATTAGCAAAGAATCTCATTCCTCAAATAAGAAAGCTTCCTACTGAAAGTTGCCTCCTTTATAAATCCTCAAATGAGTAGGTGATATTTGAATACCGAATGATACTGCAAGACAGATGAGTATTGATTTAAATGCTGCTATCTGACAGACCCAGCCATCAATCATAACCTGATATCTCAGGAGAGTCATTCTTCAGAAAAGGACTTGGGAATAACATGAACAGAATTTATAGCTGTCCTGTGCCCAACTGCTAAGACCAGGTTCTCTAAGTAGGGCAGGCAGGAGAATCAGCAGGAAAGTTTGCTGCATCCACCTCAAGAGTTTCTACTTCAGCAGGTGTTATGGTTTAGATCTGAAATGTCCCCCAAAAGTCTCATGTGTTTGGAAGGTGACTGGATTTCAATGGTACTTCTCCATTGATTAGCTTATTGTTGAATGCGCTGTTAGGAGGCAGGGCTTGGGTGACCTGGAAGGGTTTGTTCATATTTGCAGTTCCTCCTTTCTCTCTCTTCTTCCTGGCTCCCATGAGTTTTCTTTCCTCTGCCATGCCCCTCTGCTATGCTGTTCCTGCCTTGGAGCCAGCCAAACTTATGAAAACTGTGATCCAAAACAAACCTTTCCTCCTTTAAGTTGTGGGCGTCAGGTACAGTGTCCCAACAACAGAAAAACAATTAATACAGTAGATGTAGGATGAAGAGAATCTGCATTTCTAGCCAGTTCATGCTGATACTGATGTTGATACAGAAGCTATAGACTGTAGGGGAACTAGTGACATATTTGGAAAATTATGCTGAGGCAAAGGGGGCCCCTACACAAGTAATTTATAGGAATTTTCAGAAAACTGGTAGTTATATTCATAATCTTTTATATGGTGTTATGGGCTGAATTATCTCCCCCCCATTCATATGTTAAAGTCTTAATTGCTGATACCTCAGACTGTGACTGTATTTGGAGATGGGTCTTTATGGAAGTGATTGAGGGCAGACCCACTGGCTTTCTCCCCACTAGGCAGTGCCCTCTGTCGCCATGGGTAAAGGAGACCTCAACAAGCTGAGAGGCACAGTGTTCTCTTATGGCTTCTCATGCAGACCTGCAGGGAAGAGCAAAAGAAGAAATATTCAGACTCTTCGGTCAATTCTGCTGAATTCTTCAAGAAATCTTCAAAGAAATGGAAGACCATGTCTGCAAAGGAAAAGTTGAAGTGTGAAGATGTGGCAAAAAGTAACAAAGCTCACTACAACAGGGAGGTAAAGAATTATGTTCCTCTCAAAGGTGATAAGAAAGCAAAGAAAAAAGATCCCAATTCTCCTAAAATGCTAAGATTTGTTTTCTTCCTGTTTTGCTCTGAATGTGACCAAAGATCAGAAGGGAGCACTCCAACAGATAGATCCACTGGAGATACTGCAAAAAAATCAAGTGAAATGTGGCTTGAACAGTCAGCCAAAGACACAGAAAGCAACCAAACTACAGGAAAAATACAGAAAAGGCACATTGCTGTATACCATATCAAGAACAAAAGTGAAGTAGAAAAGAAGGGTCCTTGTAGGCCACCAGGCTCAAAGAATAAACCAGAAGATTAGAAGGGGGAAGAGGAAGGAAAAGATGAAGATGAGGAGGAAGAGGATGAAGATGAAGAAGTGGCTGTCCTGTAATGACATGTAGAGTGTGTGTGTGTACTGAGGCATTGTTTTGCTAAGAATGTGAATTCAAGTACAGCTCAACATGAGCTTTAGTAGAAAAACTATACAGATTTTTGGATAGCTGATAAGATTCTCTGTAGAGAAAAATACATTTTTTAAAAATTCAAGTTGTAGCTTCTTGAGGGGCCACTACTGAGAGTTAGGTTTTAAAGCTTCTGATGTTGAATGTTTCTAAATGGTTAATGGTTTATTTAATTTTACGCGTATGGTAGCACAGCAAGCTTGCAGAAACTAGCGCAAATAATAAATTTGGGTTTTTGGTTTTTTTACAATTTTGAATTTTGTGCTTTTTAAAAAAAAAGATTATAATAAAATTGTATTATTTCTTTAAAAAAAAAGTGATTAATTTAAAATGAGGCCAAATGGTTAGTCCCTAATCCAATTTGACTAATGTCTCCATAAGCGGAGACAAGGACACACACACACACACACACACACACAGGCCATGTGAAGACACAGCAAAAAAGGCCATTGAGAAGCCAAGGAAAGAGGACTCTGTACAAACCAACCCTTGGACTTCCAGCGGGCAGAACAATGAGAGAATAAACTAGTTATTTAAGAACCCAGCCTGTGGCACTTTGTTACAGCACCCCAGGCAGACAGGAAAATTTATACTAGAAACCAGGAAGCGTGGGTGCTGGCTTCAGCCCTGCCTTGAAGCAGATGAACTTCTTTCTCTCCTCTCTGCAGACCTCCCACGGCAGCCAGTCAACATTCTCCTGTCACCTGAGAGCAGAGACCTAGGCACTTTCTGCCACATGAGGTTCCTGTGAAGGTGAAAAACGGGAACTGAACCAGGTATGATGCCTGTAATCCCAGCACTCTGGGAGGCTGAGACAAGAGGACGGCAAGTTTGAGCCCAGCTTAGGCAACTTAGTGAAACCCTGTCTCAAATTTAAAAAAAAAAAAAAAAAAAAAAGGCTTTGATAAAAAATAATTAATTAATTTAAAAGGGCTGGGAGTATAGTTCCGTGCAAAGGCCCACGGTTCAATCACCACTACCTCAAAAAAAAAAAAAAAAACCATGAAAAAAAACCACAGTGGGGGTTGGGGGATGTAGCTCAGTGTACAGAGCAATTGCCTAGCATGAGTAAAGACCTGGGATCTATCTTCAGCAACACCGCAAAATATTGTAGCTTTCTTTGCTTCTGGTGCTGAATAACTAGAGGTCTGGATAAATAACAATGACAATGATCAGTTTGACACCAATGGAAAGCAATCAGTCTCGGATCCAGAGAACCGGAAGCCTCTAGAAAGAAGCAGAATTTCACTGCTCCCTTTTAAGTAACTTTAACCAGGGGCAGAGATTGAATGCAGTGTTTTCAGCAATCCCAAAGGGCAAGAAAAGATAGAGCTGAGGGCTATCAGGGCAACTGGCAGTTGAAAACCAAAATGGTAGAGGGAAAAGAGAGCCAGGGGCTGCTCACCATTCTCCCCTCCAGTCACCTGTTAATTCTTGGACTCCATTTAGAGGTTCAGCAAAAAGCAAGTAAAATGTTAAGTGCAACTGAAATGCTAAGCATCGAGGTTTTGGGAAGACAAAATTGGAATGTGGAACCCAGCAAAAGGAGGGCACTGACAAAGCCCAGGGCCCTCAGTTGGGGTCTGTGGTTGGGTTGGGTTGAACCAGAGGCAGATGGAGCCTCAGGAAGAATGCACCCCAGCCCAGATGAGTTGGCTGCTGGTGGGCTGAGGCAGTATGACTCTCCTCTAGTTCCTCCTAGAGAAACATCTGAGCCCTCTCTGGAAAAAGAGACTGTCAATCAGAACCTCTGTAATGTTATATCCATAGTGGTTGGGCCTCAGAGATGACTAGGTGTAGTGCAAAACAGAATTAAGAGAAGACAGACACTAGAAATAGTTCCACAGATGACTCAGTTATGAATCTGGTTCAGATGATCTGTAAAAACTTTTAAAGAGCTCTGAAAATATGTTCCAAAAAAGACATAATTTTACTACAGAGTGGACTTTATTTTTTATTCTTTTTTTCTATTTTTTTTTTTATTAGTACATGTTTGCAGCACATTTTTTTTATTTGTTTGTTTGCTTTTGTTTTTGTTTTTTGACATATGGTCTTGCTATGTAGTTCAGGCTGGTCTTGAACTCACTATGTAGCCCAGGCTGGACTCAAACACCCTGCAATCCTCCTGTCTGAGCCTCCCGAGTGCTGGGATTACAGGCATGCACCAACACTCCAGGCTGTACACGTGTATTTTACAATCATCTTGGGGAGTGGGTTCATCATGCACATAACACAACTTGCTTCCTTTTTTTAATTCCCTTCCCCATTCCTCCCTCCTCTCTCCCTCCTCCTCTAATCCCCCTTTTCCCATTTTCATTTTTGATATTATTAATCTTAGTTGGCACATAATGTTTACTTCATTGAAGTTATTAGGTCCCTGTACATGGCATATCTTTATTCTACTTGTTTCCCTTCTGCTCTCCCTCACCTCTCACCCTTGTTCTCTTGTACCTCTTAAAAAGAATGCAGTGGAAATTCTAGAATTGAAAGACTCAACTGAAACTATGAACTGATTAGCTGAGTTTAACAGCAGATTAGACTCAGCTGTGGAATGAACTAGTGAGCAAGAAAATAAATCACTAAACAACATTTAGACTCAAGTTTAAGGAGTAAAATGAAAGGAAAATACACAAAAAGAGCATAAGACACATATGAGATATATATCCCTTGAAAAATTTCAACCATCAAAAGGTTAACGTAGATGTGACTCAATCCCAGAGACAAGGAAAAAGAAAGGAGCAGAAGCAATAACTGAAGAGAAAATGGTGAAGAATTCTCTGAAACTATCAGTATCAAGTCACAAAATAACCCAAAATTAAAAACACTACAAACCCCAAGCAGAACAAATACAAAGAAGATGGCGAAAAACTGTATACACATAAAGCATTGTTATGCGATAATTATATTTACAGACTATTTTGCAAAAAAAGAAGAAAATGTTCAGCTTGTTTGCTAAATTCAAAGGATTAAAAAGAACAAAGAAGTAATAACAGGACATCAAGAAAAAGATATCACAACTTAGTGATATTTCCATCTCTAAAAAAGACACTAATTCCTAATTCCCAAATACTCAGGAAGTGATAACCATGTTTAAAGTACTAGGTACTTTATAGGCATATAGGTAGTACACTTATATATAGTATATAGGTAGTACAAAATAGTACAAAAGTAGTATTTATTGGGGCTAATATAAAATAAAGGCAATATTTATTCATAATATCTATTATATGTTATTTGGGGAAAGGAAAAGAACTGATCCCTCATGAGCACACAACAACTTAGCCCATGAAAGCCCAGAAACGGGCTGAATATATGGGGACAGCCACTCCCAACTCAGCCTCCAAGACCCTGACACCCATCCTTTCTTGGTGGTGGCTCTCAGATTCAAACCCTCTCCATTCCTTCTCCATCCTCAAGGTCTATCTATGCCTATCACTTCACTCCTGTACCCCAGATCCAGCTGCTCCTTGGTCCCTGCCTCAGCTATATACTGTGTACCTCCAGCATGACAGGGCCCTTCAGAGGTGGAGAGAAACCTAAACTGCTTCCAGTTTTTGAAGCTTCTAGTGTATTATCTTTCAAAAAAGAAAACCCAAAGGAAGAGACAAGAAAGAAAAGGAAAAGACTGCAGAAAAGCATTAGCAAAGCAAGCATGAATGCTATCTTTAGGAAAACCTATTTGCAAGCCAGGCATGGCAGCACACATCTGTAATCCCAGCATTCAGGAGGCTGAGGCCAGCCTGAACTACATAGTGAGACCCTGTCTCAAAAAGAAAAGCCCATTTTCAGGGTAGGCTCTTGGCTCAAATATGGGACCTTGGATTTCCAAGGGTTCCCACCACTCCCTGGTACAACAGGCTGGCTGTGCTTAGCCACTTACCCAAGTAGTGTGGATTCTGCTGTGCTTTGGGAGTCTGGAATTGGCAGATGTACCAGTGAAAAGATGCTTACATGACTCGCCCCAAGTAAAAACCTGATGCCAAGTCTCGCATGGCTTCCCTGGTAGACACCGTATCCCTCAGTTGTCACAACTTGTAGGGTGTTTTGTTTTGTAAAGATCCTAATGGCTTTGACTGTAGAACTGGGTGATATTTCACTCCATAAAAAGGAGTTCAGTACCCCCACAACAGAGGAGGGGTTAAGCACATCCAGTCTGACTCTACCAAGACAGGACTCTTGGAAGCTTGTACCTCATTTCAGCCCTTGCACCATCTCTTTGCTGATCTTCCTTTGTGTCATTTTGCTGTAATAAGTGATAGCCTGGAGGCTAACTATGAGCTGAGTCCTGTGAGTCCTGTAGAATGGCTGAACCTGAACTGGTCTTGGAGATCCCTCACACAGAGAAGGGGACAAAAGCTAATACCCAAAGAGGGCACCCAAACAGTGGGTTATTTTTGAATGTTGAAGTGCATGTTTTGAAAACATTCTTTACACAAACCAACCCATAGAGGGATGACCAATACAAAATAATTTTATCATTCACATGACCACTGTAACGTTTATAAAAACACAGAGGAACACTATGACCAGCCACACTCAGTAATGAGCCTAGGGAGCACCAGGTCCTTCAGATCTCTTCAGCTGTGGAATCCTTTGTTAGAATGAAACCTTTTGTGAAAGTGGAGAAAGTGAAGTTCCTCTGCTTCAAGACTGGCTGCACTTCCTCTTTTGAGGTCCCCCAGGAACTGCTCAGACCCCGACCTGATTGGAGGACACACTGAAAATCGATGATCTGATTTAACCCTTTAGCCTACAGCCGGGAGAGCCTGGACTCAGATCCAACTGAAGAATTGCAAATGCATTCAGTCCTTATCAAAGCATTTCTAATCCCCACCACCACCACCAAAAATAATGAAAAAACCCTCAAGAACCTCTTAAAACTTCTCTCAGTTTTTTTGGTTCAGCCCACCCTGCACTCTCCACCTCTCTAATATGATTTCAAAAGAATATGCTAGAACCAAAACATTGAAGGGGTAGAGTTTAAGGCTAGCCACATGACTACCCTACCCGCTACCACAGCAGCCAGCCAAGGAAAGGCAGAAGTGGCTGAGGGGCGGGCGAGTGGAAGCAGCAAAGAGCAGCCAGCCCTGAGTGGTGACTGTGCCAGGGTATGGAACCCAGAGGTGTCCAACCTGCCCAGCCTGTGACAACAAAATGTCACCCTTCCTCCTCAGACCCACACCAACTCAGTTGCTTGATTGCAGACAGCAAGCCTTTACCATCTTCCCTTCCCCAGAGCTCCCTGGGGCCCCCAGGGAATGCCCACATGTTCCACAAACCTGTCCTGCATATCACAGGCCACCTCAACCACCATCTGGCCCTAGGCCCTAGCCCTGCCCTCCTTGCCGCCCTGAAACCCAACTCTGCAGGCAGCTGCTGGTTCCTTCACTTCACCCTGGCACGGGCACAAGCCTCCCCCGGTCGCTGTCGGTGGCAGTTAATACTAAACTGTAACATTTGAGATGTTATGAAAAGCGAGGGCATGACCAAAGAAAACTGCAACCTCAAGAACCTGAACTGGATACTTTACATGGCTGTGGGTCACAGACATGGGCCCCAGGCTCCTATTGTGTTCTGGCCTCCAGCCTATACCTCAAGGGTCAGTTCTCTTTCCCCAGAATAAATCCAAGCCCCAGCCTCCCCAAAAATTAAGGAAAGGAATGCTTTCCCCAGGGGAGAAAAAAATTTTGTGGAAATTTATTTCTGCCTACAAAGAAGACAAACTTTTACATCATTAGCCCCTTGGGCCTCAAATTCTTCATTTCTGAAGAGGATTAATGCTTTACCACTATTTAATCAAAGGCCTTAAAAATCGTTTCCTAGACAAATAGACAACAGTTTGTTTTCAAGATGAAATAAAGCCCCTGCACCAGAAAAACAGAAAAAAGATACAACAATGTTATCAAAGCAACTGGTTGAACATTTTTTAAATGGTAGTCTCCCTACTTTTAGCCCTTGATGTTCCACAAAAACACATTGGCCAACAAGCATAAGAAAAATGCTAACTATCACCAGTTATTAGGGAAATACATGTCAAAACCACAATGAGATATTGCCTCACGCCCATTAAAATATCCACCACACACACACACAAGAAATGGCAAGTGTTTGTAAAGAGGTGGAGAAATTGGAACTCCTATATCCTGCTGATGAGAACTACTGGAAAAGTGTCTGAAGGTTCCTCGATATAGGATTCCTAGAATTATCATATGATCCAGCAATTCTACTTCCTGGGTCACCCAAAAGAATTAAGCAGAGTCTCAAAGAATATCTGTACACCATGTTCGTGGCAGCATTATTCACAATGACTAAGAGGTAGAAGCAACCCAAATGTCCATCAGTGGATCAGTACATAAACACAATTGGGTAGATCCTTACAATGAGATATCATTATCACTCATGAGGTTTATTTGTTTTGAGGTACAGGGGATTCAACCCAGGGCCTTTAACTGAGCTATGCTCTTTGAGGTGGGGGAGAGACAGGGTCTTGCTAGGTCACTAAGTTGCCCAGGCAGGATCTGTACTTGTAATCCTCCTGACTCAGCACCCCAAGTACTGAGATTAGAGGCATGTACCACCACATGCCCAGCTTTCATTCTACATTTAAAAAGAAGGAATTCCCGTTACACACTACATGGATTGAACATAGCTAAGTCCTGAAAGCATTAGCTAAGTGAAATAAGCCAGGCACAAACAGACAAACACTGTATGATTCCACTCATCTGTGGTACTGTACTCTGAGTAGTCAAAATTCATACAGGCAAGAAGAGAATGGCAGTTGCCAGGGATTGGGGAGAGGGGGAAGTAGATGGTTGTTCTCTAATGAATATAGAGTTTCCACTTGGGAAGATGAAAAAGTTCTGGAGATGAATATTGGTGATAGTTGTACAACAACATAAATCCCTCTGAGCTATTTACTTAAGTATGGCTAAGCTGGTAAATCTGATGATACACATTTTAACACACATTTTTAATAAACATAAATAAATGGTGGGAGGAAAGGCTTGGGGCCAGTCTCAGTCAGAGCACCTCAAAGCATATACATCTCCCCTCAGTTAAGGATACATGGGGAAGTGAAGAGTCCAAGAAACAGGACAGATCCCCATTGTCCAGGACAGCTTTCCACAGGGATAGAAAATTCTTTGTACCACCCAGGCCATGAAGCATTTAAGATGTGACTGAGTGGCTGAAACTTAAATGTCATTTCCTTTAGTGACTTTACATGTAAATAGCCATGTGTGTCTGGTGACCATCATACTGGACTATAGGAAAATAACTGATTGGCTAGCATCAGGTTGCAAGAAATTACATTTTTTCTGTAAGGATTAAGGCAGAGGTAGCTTCATTATCAGGCCAATTATAACCAGCCGGTTTGTAAAATTTGGCTGTTATCTCTCTAGTCCTGATTTCTCAGAAGATCAGATAAGCAGGTTAGTTTCACTTTGATTTTTAGCCTAGAGTGTTGGAGCCCAGTGTAGGAGCTTGGTTCAAAATGATGGCCTCCTATCATTTTTACACTAGACCCATCACTTGTAAAATCATCCTATTTAAATCTTCAGACTGTTCAGTTCTAACAAGTGACTGAAATATGTCAAAAGGGAGATCCTGGGCAAATGGCCAATGACAGGACTGAAGCTAAGAATGGCACTCTTCTATCATTCTCCACACACACACAGTTGAGGTTTCCAAGGGCTATGAGTTTGCCTGGCTTGCAGGTTTATGGGGGCTGGCCTATACAAATATTGGAATATTTCACACAGAAGTCCAGATTTCAGACTCCCTTTAAGAAACAGAAAAAAGTGGCAACGTTGCCTGCATTCCAACTCCAGCAACAGATGGAGGTGAGTTGCTGTCCACCTCTAAACACTATCTCCAAGTGCCAGGGTCCCCAATAGGCTTGCTTCTCACATCCACATGATGTGCCTGGTCCCTGTAAGCAGCTAGATTTGCCACCTCTGTTGGAGAGGAAGAATTCAGAAATCACACTGAAAGGATCTATTATATGTCTCTTCCCCACCCCCAGCCTACCACAGGGCAAAGAAAGTCTTATTCCTCTTTTTATTCCTCTTTTTTACCCACAGTAGGTGTTCCAATTATACTTATTCAACTGAATTGGGCTTTAAAAAGAAAAACAAGTAGAAATCTGAATCACACCATGTCCCTGACTCTCTAAGAGAGAGAGGATAAATGATCTGTCCAGATACCATGGTATGAACAAGAACCAGGCCCCTGGTACACTGCTTTGCTCTAAACCCTAGCTTACCTGCGGTCTCAAAGGACATAGCTCCAGGTTAGTCCTGTAGCCCGGACCCCCTCAGGTCACCACGATAGCAAGGTTCCAACCCTAAGTCTTCTGGGCAGGGGGCTGGGCATTCCCCACAGCACACAGCCATAGCTCAGGTGAGGGAAGCCAGGAAAGGTTGGGAATGCTATTTTTAAATTTCCAAAGATCACACTGCACATTGATAATGGGAGCACCTAAGTGGCCAGTGTTACAGCCCAAGTCAGCACGCCATCTAAATGCTGAAGATAATAATCTTGCTTCTAATAGTAGCCCCTTGAAAAGGCGCCCTGTTCAATGCAGTGTTGCATTAAATGGGACTGCTTTTGAATAGGCTAGGCTCCATTTCTTTATGAAGAAAATCTCTCTGAATCACCATCTCCCTGTGGTGACACATTCGTGTATTCAACTGGATGCTTCACTGGTTTTTTTGTGTGTAAGTTGAAGCTGAAAATATTTTACCAAATATAAATATCACTATATGATGATTAGTGGTTTTCTGCCTATTTTTTCCCTTTTATCCATTCCCCTTTTCTTGTTGAGTTCTTATACCTACCATTCAGGGGCTCTCTCTCCTTTTTTATGCCTTGTATAGTTTTTCTGCATTTGTTGAAGACTTAGTGCAACCACTGGATTGTCTGAATGGTTTGGGGACCCTGGTCATAAATCTCAAATAATAATAACCACTATTGCCTAGGCAATTATAGAGTGCCATGCACTAAATTAGGGAGATGCTTTTATATATCTGATATTACCCCATTTTTATCAGGATGTATTTATAGAATGGAAGTTGTGGCCAATTCTTGGATTATCAGTCCAGTCAACAGAATAATAACACAAAGCCAAGAGATATGCAGGCATTAGAGTATGTTTGAATACCTGAAAGACATGTTGCCCCCAGAGATAAGCATTTTGTGAAAAAGAATGCAGCATTACTTTCAGTTCAAATATCCTTTGGAATTAGATGGAAAAGACATTTCTTTTACCTTAAGAGCCAAAGAAATACAAAATCTAATCAATTGATCTTATCACCCTGATGGACAGTTCAGTCTTCGAGCAGACTGTGACTGTCCACCATAGAGAACAAGGAACTCCAGCCTGTCCCTTGAGTTGGGGTCCCTGTCATGGTCCCTGTCAATCCTATACCTAGGATTCCATATGGTCCATCAGGGTTGACAATAAAGAATGCCTTCAGTGAAGCAGCTGAACTCACCCAACATCGTGAATCGAATTTGATAATCCCCACACTCTGGGAGGCTGAGGCAGGAGAATTTTGAGTTCAAGCCTTGCCTGGGAAATTTAGCAACTTAGCAAGACCCTGTCTCAAACTTAAATTTCTTCCTTAAAGGCTTCCTTAAATGCAAAGGCCCTGATTCAATCCCTAGTACCACACACACACACACACACACACACAAAGTCTGAGGACATTTTCCCAAGCTTGTTTGAAGTACACAATTGTTTGCTTAGTGGATCAACACCTTGTAATCCCAGGAACATTTAGCATTTAATATAGAAATTGGTAATATTTTCATGTTAAGAAGTCAGTTGAACATTTCATGTTTTAAAATTTTGCATCACTTAAGATAATATGACCAAATACAGTAACATTTCAGCCTTGTGACTCCAATCTAGAATGTGTAATTGAGTGATTGATTCCGGCTCTTGATTTTAAGCTGCAATCATACTGAGAGCTTATACACAATTAGGACATTTAAGAGTGCTTAAGGTCCACCATATTCATGTTTATTAGATTTATAAAAATTACTTCAATGCTGGAAAAAGTTCGTCAGTCAGATCATTTAAGTCCTTAAAAAGGAGCTGTATTATGATAAGTTTACAAGTACAGTTTAAAATATGTAGAGTTCAATTAACTAAATTTATGAATTGGAACATATGCAATTCAAAGGCCCCTTGAAAATGATTGTCAAATCATGCTAGAATGATAACTAGAATAATAAAATCCTTAAATTGAACTTAAAAACTTAAGGAGGTTCTAGCTTTCTGAATTGAATATTCAATTCATTTGGTTTATATTTCAGTAAACAAAATGTTAACTCACAAAACTAAAAGAAACTTCAGAAATGTCTTTTCATACACACTTCCCCCGAAAGCCCTGGAGTACATCCAAAAGCAATAAACACAGAAGACCACGCTTTGAGACCTGCTCAGGGTGTGCAAGATTTAGCCTGAGGGTACTCAGGTGCTATATGAGACCCTTGTGATCACAAGCAACTGCCCTGTGGCGTTGCTACCCTGTTCCCTCTGAGAGGTCCGGGGCCCATGGGTCTGAGACTTGACCTTCTACCCGAATCCTGCAAGAGGCTCAAGGGGCAACCCAGAGAGTGCCCAGTGCCTTTCCTAGAAACAGAATCCTTTCCCCAGTTTAATAGCCCAGAAGGGGCTGGGGGGTCCCTAAGGCACCTAAATACTAGGGAGATTATACAGCAGTCCTAGCCAGGTTTTGTTTACTTGCCCAGAACGTTGTAGAGGTTCGATAAAGACATTATTTATTGAGGGCACACAAGAGTTTAAAACTCCTTTGCCAACACCCATCAAATGTTAAATACAACACAGAAACCAGACTCATGGTTGTTAGCAAACAGAATGCTGGAAAGGCCGTGGTGCCTTCCTGTTGACCTTTGTAAGGGTTAATGGCTGCTTTTCTGACTCTCAGTGTAGCAGCTGCAGATGACATCATATTTTCTGCCACATTGGCTTGAATCAACACAATGAATCCACCCAGGGGAAGGCCAAGGCCATGTGGGGCTTAGAAGGAAGGACTGGGGAGAAGTGTCCAAACAGGTGGCACAGGGACATGTCCCCTGTCTGAGGAACATCAGGAAGTGACCATTCCAGGCATTTTCACAAAACAGTAGCTGCCCTTCTCACCAGGAAAAAGGCGTACAGGGCAGACATATCAAGAGGCACAGTGGCACATGCCTGTAACTCCAGGTACTTTGGGAGGCTGAGGCAAGAGGGCAGTCAGTTCGAGGCCAGCCTGGGCAACTTGGGGAGACCAAAATAAAAAATTTAAAAGGGCTGGAGATGTAGCTAAGTGCAAGGCTCTGGGCTGAATCCCCAGTACCACAAAAAAAAACAAAAAAGGGCACAGGTGACTGACTATGCACCAGCCCCATGTTGGGGAGTGAGAACATTGTGAATTTGTTTAATTAGTAAGCAAGCATTAATACAGTTGGTTTGTTGTAACTTCTACTGCAGCAAATGCACATATTTGTCCTAGAAGACTTTGTCCTCCCAGGTCCTCATCAGGTGAAAGAACCATCATTTCACACGTGATGGCAAACATCACATTCCTAATGGCACACACATTCTGGAATGCTGTACTCAACAGTCTAAAGACACCCAAAGCCCAAGAAACAGCCACAAAGCTCAGAATCACAGTGTGAGTGATGCTAACACACTCGGGAACAAAATGGAATGGTTTTGTTTATCTAAACTCTCTTGGAATATTGTATGCAAGTGCAGTCTAGCGTGTGACCACACTGACAGTTTCAGAAGCCCCACAGAAAAAATGGCCAGCTGCAATTGCAGTCTACACTGTTCTTTGCTGGACAACCTAGGGACAGGTATTTTCTAAGCAGTTCTGGAATCATCATATTCCATCCATTCTCCTCACCCAATGATTTCACTTTCTGTAATAACCCAGGAGAGACCAAGAAAGTGATGTAATTCTGTCTCCTTCATCATCAACCACCTGCAAAGGTTTCACTGGCTGCAGTCACTCATTCCCCAGACTCCAGAAAGTGCAAAAACCAAAAGGGAAGGTCTCGAGGGCAGAAAAGAAAGCGATGGAGGGAGCCTGGGCAGTGGAAAAATAAAAATTACATTCCTCTTCAGAGAGTCAAACAGAACCCAGGTGGTAAACATAACTTCCAATTACATGCCTTAAACCAACGTTGAAATGTTAAGTTGTATTTTCATAGCAGGCAATTAGGTTGAAAATCCAGTCTGTAAATAACCAGGACTTTACACTCTAGAGTGAAGCTCCTAGCCAGGCATGATGGTGCATACCTGTAATCGAAGCACTTGGGAAGCTGAGCCAAGAGAATCACCATGAATCCAAGTCAGTCTGTGCTACATAGTGAGTTCAAGGCCAGCAAAACCCTGTCTCAAAAAAACTACAAAAAAAAGTGAAGCTCCTGCCTCTCGAGCCTTTCCTTTGTGCTGTGGAGCAAGCAGGCTGTGTTTAATGTTCTACTGTCCTTTCCGTTCAGCGCCTTGCCTGGCTGGAACACAGTAAGGACTAGAGTTTCAAAATGTGAAACTAGGGCCATCTGCCTAGGAAGCACCCAAGTCATTTGTGAAAAATGCCAATTCCTGGACTTACCCCAGACCTAGTGAATTAGATTCTCAGAGGGAGCTCCATGCTTTAACTAAATGAGTCTGGTGCCCAATAGAATTAGAAAACTCCCAATGAAAAGTAGGTTACTCGAGCAAGGATCAGTTTCCCAAGTGAGGAATCATGACACCAACTGATCGTTTTCATCTCAGATGCCCCAGGAGGACCAGGGGGGAGCTTGATGGTCTCAACCTTGAATGTAAATATAGATTCTGACCCAATGGATTCTGTCAGGATCCTAATTTCTAACAGCTCCCAGGCTGCCTCCACCACTGGTGGTGCTTTGATCGCAGCTGGAGGTGGGGGTGGGTTCATATACCATCCCAATAGCCAGAGTGAGATAAAGCGCAGAAGGAGATGCCTCCGGCCCAGAAGTCCCTCTTTCCCAGAGCCTAGTGAGCAAAGTATTTCCAACACCAAACTCCCCAGAAGGGTGAAGCTTCAGTGTGACTTATTTTAATCAGTGTGACTTATTTAACTAAGCCCCTCCCAGAAGGTGGATGCTTTCACTAAAGAAAGACCAAAGTAATCTGATCTACGTGGGACCTGCCTCTGAGGCAACTGTTAGGGGAACAGAATGGATAGTCTTCCAGGTCTTGGCCTGTTAGTCACATAGAGTCACTTCTATGGAACACTTTTACTTGAAGTAGCCATGAACCCTGTTCTGATCCAAGTGGCCAGTACAGAAACCTTAACTTTTCTTTGAAAGATTGTCCACGAACATCCAGCCATGTTTTAAAACTATGACAGAGCCAGAAGGGAAGTCATTAAAAATAATTCAGGAGAGCAAGAAATGACCACTGCAGACTAGAACCAGACAGAAGAACTGAGAAATTGGTTCTTTAATCAGAGAGAAAACAACACCTTAGCAAGATATAGAGTCCAGGATATAATGAGGACAAAAATGGTTCTTCGACCACTCTCAATGTCATAAGCAAAACTCAGGGTCTTTGTCTTGGCCAAATATTTTTGGGTACAAGGTACCCTCAGGGTGCTGAGACTATTACCCCTACCCTCTCCCCGACTTGTATGGGAAAATAGATTTTTCATTAGTAAGAAACCATCTTTTATCTCTGGGAAGGTTTCAAATTAATAAAGTAAATCAAATAATGAAGCCAGGATACTTCCATGTTAAACTTGGAATAACGTGGGTAAATATGAACTTTGGGGGGGTAGTGAAAAAAATCTGGCTGATAAAGTATTTGAAAATTGGCCTCCCAATTCTATGTTAAGATCCACAATTCAGGGACTGATTTAGATGGATGATTTTTTTTTAAGTAGCAGCTCTTCTTCAAATTGCACTTTCTCAGTAAGGCCTAGATACTCAGTTTAATATACAGTTGCCCCCTCCCCACACCAGTGCAGACTCCACAACCCATCTTTCTGAAACATGCCCTTCTGACATACTATTTGGTTAATATATTTATTATGCACTGTCTTCACCTCTAACTAGGATATGACATCAGCAAAGTAGGGGTCTCTTTTAGGTACAGATGAGGCACAAGCACCTAGCCCCCAAAGCCAATAGTAGGTGTTCAACAAATTATCTGTTGCAGAATTTATCAAATTAAATATTACTATTTGCAAATAGTTGTAGAACATCTGATTTCTTAAGATTCATCATACCTGTAAATTCAATTTATTTGAATTACAAAAACAATTTAAATGGTTATAGAGGTTTTCTTTGTTGTTTAGATAATTGAAGTAGTATTATGAGTTGGATCTGTACTATTGGGAAGCAGTGGAAACTTTAGAAAGTGGAGCTTAGTGGAAAGAAGTTAGATCATGGGGCATGATCTTGAAGAGGATATTGACACCCTGCTAGTACAAACTCAATGGAGATCAGTATGGCAATTCCCCAAAAAATAAAAAACTAGAAATTCCAATCAACCCAGCTATTCTTGCTTATTTTTTGGTTTGTTTGTTTTTGGTTTTTTTGGTACTGGGGATTGAACTCAGGACCTTGTGCTTTCGAGGCAGGCACCAGAACCACTGAGCTAAATCCCCAGCCCAACCCAGCTATTCTCATTCTAGTATCTTCCTGAAAGAATTAAAGATATCATACTACAGTGATACATGCATACTCATGTTTATAGCCACACAATTCACAACAGCCGAATCATGGAAGTAGTCTATATATCCTTCAGCAGATGAATGGATAAAGAAAATGTGGTATTTATAATAGAGAACTGCTCTGCTATAAAGAAGGATAAATTTGAGTCATTTGTAGGAAAATGGATACATCTTCAGACCATAATGTTAAGTGAAATAAATCAGACATCAAGCTTAAATATTCCACGTTTTTTCTCATATGAGAAGCCCAAAGTATAAAGAATTTAAAGAGTAAATAAAATATAATAGGAAACAGGGAGATAGAATTTTTCCAAATGAGAAGGGGATCAAGAAATGGGAAGAGGCCGGGGATTTAGCTCAGTGGTTCCGGCGCCTGCTGTGCAAGCGCAGGGTTCTGAGTTCGATCCCTGGTACCAAAACAAAACAAAACAAAGAAGAAATGGAAAGAGAGGAGAGCAAAAGGAGGAGATGGAGACATAAAAAGAATTAAGATGTGTTATTTACATGTACCAACTCCCCATGATCAATGTAACTATTATGTACGGCAAAAACGTACTATAAAAGTTTCTAAAAATAAATCTATATGCTCAGGGGGTCTCTCCTCTCTGTCCTTTCAGATGAAAGAGCAGTCATTATCTACCACCTTATAGTTAGCTCCAGCCCCAGAGATGGACACAGGCCTGTTTAATTACAGGGGAGGAGGGAAAAAAAAAACTTGTCGTCTACCCTCTTTGGTTCAGTCCCTGGGGCCTGAAAATTAAACCAGTCAAAGATAGATTAACAAGACAAAAGATACTGCATACAATTTTTATTAATGTTAATATTTATATCTACAGAGGCTCCTCAGGAAAAAAAAGGAAAAACTCTAAGAAGTGTTCACCCTTGGGGGCTTATATATCATTTTAACAAAGGATGATAAATTGTAAAGAAGTGACCACATAAAGGAAAGGAGGTTTGGGCTCATAGGGGTGATAAATTGTGGAAGGTGACTAGGAAATACATGGGGGAAACCATTGGAAGATAAGGGTTATTTTAGTAAGTTCTTTTTATGTACATCCATCTTGTTGACTCCCTGTCTCCAATGATAAGAGTTGATCTCCTCTTCCTGGTACAGGGAGGGCCCTCTTCTCATGGGAAATTTATGCCTTACTTACAGCCAGATGGGGAGGGCAGAGAGCACTTCCTAAGTCTGCCGCTTCTCAATGGCCTCTAGCTCAAAACTATGTATCAAAGTGCTTATTTTAGGGTAGCATATTCTAGACCCCTTCAGAATTGAGCCTCAGAGACTATTCCTGTGGAAGAGAAGCTAAGACTAGTTACATTCTTGGTCTCCGTTCATGCAAGTTTGGGAGTCTCTAAAATATTACAACCAACTCACAAGCACTGAGTACCTATACTTTTACCAGGAGCCCATTTCTAGCACTGAAGCTTATCAGGAAGCCATGATTTCAGCAATGGTTTCTCCATTTCCTACATTCACTATGCTAATTAGGAAAGTCTCTGGTGTTGGCATTGGCGTAAACCCACCTTTGAGCCCTACAGAAGCAGCCTCAAGGTGTGCACTGGAGGTCCCAGATGATGGGTGCCACCAACCCATGTTAGGGGCCTCACCCACTCCATCTCTAACCTCTCTCAGGCTCCAGGGAAGTGCCTCTCTACTCTCCTACCTTATTCCCTGAAAAGGCAGCTGTCCCTGCATCAGCAAGAACTGTGGATCATGTCTCTGCCACTATCTGCAACACACCCTTCTTCAGAGCGCTGGGAGAGCCTGAGAGGCAGATACCTTGAATAAAAAGAGAAAACCCCAACATTTCTGTCAAAAACCTCCTCTCCAAGTCTGCATAAGTACCACAGATTCTTACATAATGATCATTTCTTTGCTGCTATCTGTACTCCGATTAGTGCTTCCAAAGTTACTCATAAATTCAGTGGCTTTTCCAACTGTTGCACAGGGCAGCTAAAAAACATTCTGCAATACTAAGTAAGTGGTATTACACTTAACTTTACAAATGTGTATTTGAAGGATCTTAAAACTATGATACTGGTTTTTAAATTTATACATAAAAATTGTACATATTTATGGGGTACGATAATGTTGTGACACACATGTATATTGTACCGATTCTTAATATTGGTAGCTGGATAGACATGGAATGTTAGAATTACAGATAGCTTTATTTTTATAAAAATAGCAAGTAATATATAATTAAATTTTCAGCCAAAGAAATGTAAAATGTCTACATTCAAATAATTCCTATTTTTAAAATTCTTGGGCACTTTATAATTTGTAATTAAAAGCCTTTTGCTTTTGATGATTTTTAGTTTTTACAAGAAAAAATTTTATAAGCATGAAAACTAATTTTAGCTGGGGATTTAGCTCAGTAGTTCCACCGCCTGCCTCGAAAGCGCAAGGTCCCGAGTTTGATCCCCAGTACAAAAAAAAAGAAAAGTAATTTTAACATTTTACTTTTTAACATTTGCTTTCTTTCTATATTGTGATGAAAATACATTCAAATTGCTAAAGATAGTTAGCATCAGTAAAACAAGTAGTGTTAGCTCTAGGAAAGGTTTATTTCAGCTCAGAGCTGAATAAGATTTCAGAGGTTTCAGTCCATGGTGATCTTGGGGGCCGTGGTGAAGCAATACATCACAGATGGAGTATGTGGAGGAAGAAGCCACTCACCTCATGGCAGCCAGGAAGCCAAGAGAGAGAAAGGAGGCAGCTAGGGTCCCAGTATCCCTGTCAAGGGTGTCCAATGCTATCACCAACTTCCTCCCTCCAGCCCCTGCCTTCCAAAGCTCCCACCACCCTCAGCAGCACCACAGGCTGGGGACCAAGGCTTCAACATGCAGGGCTTTAGAGAACACTTATCCAAACCACATCACAAATTATGCGCCACAAGACTATAACAAATAGTGAAATGAAAATAAGAAAAAGGGATGTTCTGAAATACTGAGCTCACAGAACCAGAGAGTCAAAGAGTGGTTGTCAGGGCCTTGGTGAGGTGAGGGAGGAATAGAGAGCTGTTGATCCAAGAAGATAAACTTTCAGTGAGACAGGAGGAGCAAGTTTTGGAGACCTACTGTATAGCATGGTGACTATAGCTAATGTATCAAATACTTGAACATTAGTAAGAGAGTAGATCTTAAATGGTCTCACTACAAAAAAAATTATAGGTATATGAAGCTAATTAGTTCGACTGAATCATTTCACAATATATACATACTTTTCAAAACATTACAGTGGACACTATAAATACATACAATTTTTATTTGTCAATTATACCTTAGTAAAGCAGAGGAGAAATGTTAGAAGATAAAAACACAATGTTTATGAACCATGCATAGCTTTACTTATTGCTGATCTAAACAGCTCCAGCCCATTAGTAGAACACCGACATGAGCAAGAATAATTAAATTCAGTTGGCTTTGATACATTGCCAACTTTTAGTCATATGAAAACTAAAGCTTTATGCAGATTTCTAAATTTGATTGTTTAAGATGATATATTTGACAGAGTGGATAAAAAATTAATTAGCAGTTTGTAACTTCTAAATATTTAGAAACATAGTCCTGGGTCTCCACATGTACTCTTGTCCTGGGCCCTACAAGTGTTAAGGATGCCTAAATGTGAGGGCTGAGTTAGAAAGGTGACTGACCTTGTGCATAAGGAGTGGTTACCCTTGACTAAGCACACATTTCTCATTAGAAAGTGATCCACGCCAGAATTTAACTGCAACAGAATATCTTCTGCCTTAGTATGCTCCTACTGCTACAACAAAATACCTCAGACTGAATAATTTGTAAACAATAGATATCTATTTCTCAGAGTTCTGAAGACTGGAAATCCCAAGATCCAAGTGCTGGGAGATTCAGTGTCTGGTAAAGATTCACTCTCTACTTCCAAGGAGGTATCTGCATCCCCATATTCACAGCAACACTGTAACAATTAACAAAAAGTGGAAGCAACCTAAGGGTCCACTGATTGATGAGTGGCTAAACAACATTTGGCATATGCATATTAAATGAAATGTTATCCAGCCTTTCAAAAGGAAATTCTGACACATGCTACAACATGAATGAATCTTAAGAACATTATGCTAAGTGCAAAAAGACAATTAGGGTATGATTCTATATGGGGTGTGGAGTAGTGTAATTCACAGAGACAGGTCATAGAATGGCCTTTGGGCTAGGGAGAGAATAGAGATTTGTTGTTTAATGGTATAGAGTTTCAGTTTACCAAAATGAAGAGTTCTGTACATTGGTCACATAACAAGATGAATGGACTTACAACTGAACTCTAGAAAGTAAAATGATAAACTATGTAAAATGGATTTTATTATACTTTTTAAAAATAAGTAAAAAGCAGACATCCTACGAAAGAGATATAAGGAATGCTTCCCCAAATAAATACCTTTTGGACTCAGAGCTTTTAGAAGGGTGAGCAAGTAAGGGCAGGTAGAATTGAAAGAAGGCTGGTGTGGCTGGTAGGCAGGGGCAAGCTGCCATACTACAGGTGGCCAGAATGTGAGGCTGCAGCCTGGTGAGCATGTGTCTTAGTTACTTTTCTTGCTGCTGAGACAAAATAGCCAACACCCACAAGTTAAAGGAGGAAAGGTTTATTGTAGCTCACAGTTTGTAGAAGTTTCAGTCCATAGTCTGCTGGCTCCAAGGCAGGGCGGCATGGCAGAGGAGAAACAGTCCATACCAGGGCAGGCAGAAACCAGGAAGCCTTGAAGCAGCAGCAGCAAGCCTCCCTTTCCTTTTTATCCCATTCAGGCTATAAGCCTCTTGAGTGGTACCACCTACATCCAGGGTGGGCCTTCCCATTATCCACATCCAGAACTACGTTAAACCAATCAGTGGATTAATTTAGTTATCACACCCTTAATCCATATTCACACATCCTAGATCCAACCACCTCCAAAAAGCCCTACCTATGAGCATGTAAGGCTTTGAGGGGGACATCTAGACACAAGCCATAACAGCGTGTTAAGGAAATTGTGTTTTATCCTAAGAGCAACAAAAGGACAAAGAATATCAGGCACAGTCTTTCTGGGACAGTTAGCAAGCAATTCAGCGCACAATACCCAATAACACGCTAAGTGATGAGGTGGAGAATGTGAGTCTGGAGGAGTCCTGGGGAGCTTAGCACAGGCAATGATGGGTCCACATAGGCGACACAGCCCACTTTGGAGGACTCACCTTGCTGTAGATGCTCATGCTGGGGAAGGTAAAAGCTCTCCATCTGTAGTGTAGAAAACAGGACTTGAGAATTACTGCTGCCTCCCAAACATCCCTCCTGCACCCCTTCTATGCCACCACTACATTTGTCTGTTCTAACCATCAGCCCCGAACCCCCAAGTCAGCCTCCATATTCACCAATAAAGCAACATCACTCATGGCTCCAGATCTCCACTCCTTCCCAAAAGGGTTCTATTACCTACCCTCTGGCCTCAAGGACTCAGACTGTGTGTAGCCAACTGTGTTCCCGGACACGCTGGACACCCATGGCCCAGCATGTTAACTTGGTAAGTCATTTAACCTCTGGAGACTCACAGTCCTGGCATACAACATGGAGATGATACGGCAAGTCCTATCCTAGCTCACAGAGCTGTGCTGAGTACCATGTTGGATAACCTGGGTTGAAACCACTTGTAAATCCCAGAGCCCAATAATGAAAGAGACTACTAGGCATATAAGCTCAGCCTGGACAGACCAGTGGATTCATGGCTGCAAATGACCACAGCCACCGGGGAGTTAACCCGCAGTTAACCAACCCACACAGCACCTGTGGGAGGTGCACATGTTCATGCTGATGATGACCATAAACATACTGGTGGAGATAATAGCTAATCTAACCACAGGCAAAAGACAACAGCTCTTCTGGGTCCGCCCAATCCATTTCCAGTGCCTCTCACTTCCCTCTGGATTTAATTCTATTTTACAGTCCAAAGGTATTAGAGGGCTTTCTGAAATCAGATTTTTTCCCCCATTTATTACCAAATGAAATCAAATGCAGTCCTTCTTTAGTCTTACAGCAAACAATTCTGGCTTTGCAGCTCTTGCTTGGCTGCAGAATCTGTAATTTGTGCAGAATGCCTGGACCACTGGCCCACACCGTGTAGCTGAGGGACCCTCCCCAGGCCACTCAGCAGAAAGAGCACACAGGTAAGAGTGTGACTCTCCTACGTGTGACAGCCCAAATGGGCATCTGGGTAACTATATCAGAGAAGGAAGGTTGTTAGAGGGAAGAGGATCTTGTCAATTTCTGCAAACCCCTCAGAGCCTGAGAAATCATCTAACTTTCATATCTATTTTCATGATGCCAACTCAAATAACACACGTTTCCTCCACATTTTTTTTCTGTGATAAGAATGGGAAAGTGAATTTTCTTTGAAGTAAATCCTTCAGATTTTCAAACAAACCCAGAGGCTTGCGGAGCCAGCATATGCTCAGTCAGTTCTCATTTCTTTGCTTGTGTTACTTACTATTACCACAACTCTCATAAATAACTTTCATGTGCTCAACAATCACTACATACTAAGCACTTACATTCACAAAAATAAAAGGCAGAGCTAGGATTTAAACCTAGGTCCTCGGTGTTCATTTCGGAGGGCTGCTGTTACACATCACTACAAACTGAGTGACTTTACCCAACAGAAATTTATTCTCCCACTGACCTGGAGGCTAGTACAAAATGTAGCTGTTGGTTGGAGGGGTTACTTTTAGAAACTCTGAGGTTGGATTTGTTCCATGCCTCTCCCTGTGGGTTGATACAAATGGGATCCCTCAGCTAGCGGTTGCATCAATCCAACCTCTTTGTCTCTGTGTCTCTCTTATAAGGACATTACTGATTGGAGTTAAGAACAACCCTAATGCAACATGACTTCTTTTTTTATATTGTAGTAAGATACACACAAAGCACTTCCATGCAGTTCACTGATTCCACTTACTAGATGTTGTGCAACTATCATCACTGTCCGTTTCTAAGACCCTTTCATTACCCCAAACAGAAACTCTGTACCTATTAAGCAACAGCTGCCCTCTCTCCCCAGTCCCTGGAACATCTATTTTAGTTTCATTCTCCATGAGTTTGCCTATTCCAAGCACCTCACATAAGTGAAATCATATAATCCTTGGGCTTTCATGTCTAGCTTTTTTAACTTAGCATAAGGTTTTCAAGTTCCATTCAGTGTGGTAGCCTGTATCAGAATCGCACTCTTTTTTATTATAGCATAGTACTGTCTGTCTGGATACAGACATTTTGTTTATCCATTCATCTGCTGATGGACACCTGGGTTGCCTCCACTTTTTGGCTATTGTGAAGCATTTTCTGTTATTATTAACTCTGGTGTACAAATACCTGTTTAAAACCCTGTTTTCAATTGCTTGGTCATTTGGTAATTCTATGTTTAGCTTTTTAGGAATTGCCATACTGTTTTCCACAGCAACTGCACCATTTTACATTCCCAACAGCAATGAGTAGAGGTTCCAATTCCTCTGTATCCCTCCCAACACTTGTATTCTGTTGGGGTTTTTTTTTTAAGTTTTTTATAGAATATTATAACGTCATTTTAATTTATCTAATATATCTATAAAGACCAATTTCCAAATAAAACCACATTTTGGTAGAACACTATTCACCCCATGATATCACCTGATCCCAAACCCACACTTCACGGTTTGTGTTTCGATGTTCCCCAAAGCCTCATGTGGATGAGGTAGGACTTTCTTTTTCAGAGTTAGCTCAATCTGGAATGTGTGATGCTGTGATTACGGGCATGTGATTACTGAACCACTATATGTGAGCGATTAGTTTGGCCACTGCCCTAATCCCAGTAGTCTGGATGAGATAAAAGAGGCAGAAAGACTCAGTGAAGGTCTCTTGTTGCCTTTCCTATCATGAGGGCACCATGTTGTTTCTCCTCTGCGATGTCTCTTTGCCATCCCTGTCTTGGAGCTATCCGACTATGGAATGAAACCTCTACAGATTGTAAGCCAAATAAACCCCTTCCCCCTCAACTTTGGATGTTGGGGGATTTTTTTTATTTGCTTGGTTGGTTGGTTGGTTGGTTTTGGTTTTTTGGTACTGGGGATTGAACTCAAGGCCTTGCACTTGCCAGGCAGGCACTATGCCACTGAGCTAAATTCCTACCCCTGATGTCAGGTATTTTGTCTAAGCAAGGAGAAAAAAGTAACTAACACACACACCATGGTCCCTATCAGTACTACCTCGAGGAGATACAGTATTTAATCCTCCCAGCCTTTGCTGAGCTGGGCACTCTCATCCCCACTTTATAGATAGGCAAATCAGAGCTCTGAATGGGAAGATAATTTGTCCAAGATCAGCTATGGAATACAGCTGCTCTCTCTTCAACCACCCCAGGCTAAGTGTTGTTATCAGGAAGTATTTTCGCAGCAACACCCTATTTCATGAGCATTCTATGCCAAAGACCTTTAAGAAAATGCACATATGAAATTTTTAATTTCAGAGATTCTAAAAAATGAATAAGCCACCCTCTTTGTTGTATAGCATACTCAAATTTGCCATCAAGTGTACTTACCAGTAATATAATAAATATTTCCCTTCTCTCTTCCTTTCCTCCCTAACATACCATGTCAAGTCCTATAAATTCTGTAATATACTTCATTTTTATCTGACACTGAGAAGTAGCCAAGTTCCCCCAGCAAAGGAGAGGCAAGTCCCAAAGTTCTCTATAAGTCCATGAACAATAACTATTATGATATATATAATATATATATGCAATTATAGTAAGAAACATCATCATTTTTCAGAATAAGGACATACTAGGAAAAAAAACTGTAACTGAGTTCTATTTGTACCCTTGGCATACAGATGCTTTGTAAACTAAGACAATGCAATTTTGATTGCACTGCTTAAGACCTTCATTAATTCTTTTTCACCTAAAGGACACAAATCTAGAATTCTTAGTGTGGCTCTACTCTAATCCCTCCACCCCTTTCCATTATACAGCCCAGCCTCAGGGACCCCTAAGCACCACATACAATTCTCATGCTCAGACATCTCCCTTTACCCAACAGGTGGCTTTCTACTTACCTTTTAAGAACTAGATAGGACTTACTATTCCCTGTGGAACTTTGCATAGACCATCCCTTTCCAGATAAGGTTATCTGTTCATATTTCTGTTGTGGTTTTCATCACACCTCATAAAATTTACCTGAGAACTTCAAGTCAGGAATTCTGGTTTGTTCATCTCAATAGTCTTAGTGCTAGATTCACAGTAGCTGCTCAGTAAATGTTTATCACTTTATGAATTATTCATTTCAATGCCTGCTCCTCTTTCTTGGGTTCATTTTGTCTACCTGGGAGTTATCTTTAACCTTAGTTCAGGGCATTTTCAAATTTATACGTCAAATTTTTTATATTCTCAAATCTTTTCCAATCTCAAAGAAATACTAGGTATTATAGTAAATCCCCTTTTCAGGGAAGATGTGACTGTGTTCCTGTGCTTTTTGCAAAAGGCAAGGATTGCACTAATCTCTGGAACCAATCTTGCTACCCCACCATTGAAATGTCATCCTCTGAAAGCCCACCTCTGTCCTTGGAATTTGCTTTCAAGTAGTTTAAAGGAGACCACTCTTCAGAGAGAAAAATAAATTATGAGAACAAAATAACAATGCAAATGAGCTTCCAAGTAAAAGATATTGATCAACTCTGCTAACTGTAGCTAGGTAATTTCCAGAAAATGGGATCATCAATGGGAAAATAGACACTGGCACCTTAGCAGGGCACAATGGGGACCCAGCAATCACAAAGGGAAGACGATCACTCCTGGACTGAAGGAGTAGCTGGAGCCCTTCACACGCACATCTTAGGCAGTAACAGACTGGCCGAGACTGGGTTGTGTCTCTCCCCTAACCAGAAGCAGATTGCTATAGGTGTGAATGGCCACTAATGTTGGGGTTCGGGAAATGATAGCCCAAAGATGATGATTTGAAACGCTGAGCACTTTGAATAAAAGGAAATTGGAAGGCCTTAGAAGCTTCCTCAGAATCAAGATCCTTCTAACCTTCCTTTATCTAGCGAAGAAAACTTCCAAAAGAAATGTAATCACCTTAAAAGGCCTTCCCTAGGAATCTCATCAAATAACCAGAGAAGATTAAGGGCTGGAGAACAGACTGAGTCCTCATCACACCCAGACCTCAGCTCTCCTGGTGAGGGTGTATCCAGGAGAGACAGTTACAACCCCCCACCCTTGAACTTCCTGGGATTGTCGCTACCTCACTACCTCCAGCAAGGAGGTATGTCCCAGAAGAAGTATGTCCCAGGCCTCTATCTGTCCCTCAACCCATTCATTTCCCCTAACAATCATTTACTACCACTCTAAATGCCTCACCTCCAATTCCCTCTCCCCTATGAAAAAAGTATTCAAGCTTCAACAATCTGACTTTTTCCTTGAGTTTCATGCTTTATACAGCTCTTGTGCACCTGTGCATGTTAAATACACGCACAAATACATGGATGTTAAATACATGCACATGTGTGTTCTCCTGTTAATCTGTTATTCATTTCAAAGAAGCTTCAGAGGACAGAGGGGAAATCTCATCTCTGCATTACTAAGTTGTAGTACTAACTAGAGACTCACTGCTAAAATGTAAGCAGTAAGTCTTTAAACTGAGTTTCTTTGGGTGAGAGACAGGAAAGAACAAGAAGGAATAAGCAAATGATCCCTGTGTCTGAATAAATACTTCCTACTCCAATTCTACTTTTGCTACCCCTCTTCTCTACTTTTCTCTGCTTGCAATTTCTGTTTTACCTAGAGTCACGATGCTACCATGTGCCAAAGAATGATTACACTAAAAAGTAGAAACAGGGCCAGGGATTTAGCTCAGTGGCACCACGCCTGCCTTCCAAGTGCAAGGTCCTGAGTTCAATCCCTGGTACTGGAGAGAAAAAAAAGAAACAGCCAGGCATGATGCCACACGCCTGTAATCCTAGCTACTCAAGAGGATCAAAGGTTCAAAACCAGCAAGGGCAACATAGTGAGACCTTATCTCAAAAGAAAAGAAAAGCTCAGTGGTAGAGCACTTATCAAGCATGTGTAAGGTGAAGAAGTGCTGGGTTCAATCCCCAGTACTGAAGCAAATAAAATAGTAAAAAGATGACAAAAGGAAATTTAACTACTTCATAAAACTGAATAGCAATCAGGATGGAGAGATGCTTAACATGTTTTCAGTGGTAGTGGCATGTAAATGAAACTACAAATTACCCTTTGAACTGAATATTCCTAGCAAATGATGGATTGTGGTGTGAGTAGTAAGCAGAGACCACGTCCCTGACACCAGGGAGGCTTGGGGTGTGGCATCCAGCATTGGACTTGAATAAGAATCTGTTGCCAGCCTGACTTCAGACCCTGGATGTCTCCGGTGGTTGTGCCAGTTGTGCCTCACCCAGTCACGGGGAGCCCTGAGGTGAAGCCAACCCACAGGCCTGGGTTCAGTTGGCCCCTCCCTAAAATGATGTCTGGCCAACCTCTCTCTCCAGGGGATGCTTGGACCGGAGTCACTCAGCAGCTGTAGCTCACATATCCACTGCTGTGTTCCACTATGCATTTCTCCATGGAGGCCTCTGGAGTCACCTGCCTTCCTGTGTCTCTGTAGATCCAAGCCTCCTCTCTCACTGAGCCAGGAGTCAGGGAGAAAGTGCAGCTTGCCACCTCCTCTTCTGCCTTGAGGTCTGTCTCTTCACTTTCCCTATAGGCTCCAGTTCTCCCTTCTGATCCTTCCTGGGTCCCGAGGATCCACCTCTCTCCTTTTTTTCTTACTCAAGTTGTTATATTCCAGTGTCTGGATTCTGAATCTCAGAGAGGCTGATTTTCTTGAATAAGGATCTGAAATGGGAAAAACAGCAGAGCCACAGATCTGAAAGAAGGGAAAAGGAGGAGAGAGCACTTGGAGAGCAGTAGATGGACCATTCCTTGCTCCAGGGTGACACAGAGTGAAATCTTACAACATGGGTTCTATACAAAAGAGGAGAGGAGCCAGGTGAAGTGGTGCACACATATAATCTGAATTACTTGGGAGAGTGAAGCAGGAGGATCACAAGTTCAACCCCAGGGTGGATAACTTAGCTAGATCTGTCTCAAAATGAAATAATTTAAAAAGCTCGGGTAGAGCTCAGTGGTAGAGCACTTGCTTAGCATACACAAAGCCCTGGACTCAAGCCCCAGAATGACCACAAAAAGAAACATAATTAGAAGCGGAAAATCCAGTTATTTTCCCTAAGCAGGTCAACATTTGAATCCTGAAGGGCTGGGAATTCAGCTCAGTGGTTCCACCACCTGCCTTGCAAGTGCAAGGACCCGAGTTCGATCCCTGTTACCAACAAAAAAAAAAAATTTGAATCCTGAGCAAAGGGACTCACAGTGGAGTGAACTTGAGAAAGAGGCATTCACCTTGTTGACATAAATCCCCTAGCATCAATATGGTAGTTCCAAGTCTTCAGGTTTGAGGGCCTGTACAAGAATATTTCCCCAAAATTTTGCCCAAAATGAGGCCAGGGCAGTACTAGCAGATGTTTATTTTGGGAATTTTTCTCTAGAACCTAAAAGTCTTTGGATCTCATCTTACCACCCCTAAACATGCAAAGTAACATACTTCCATGAGACTTAGCACAAAATTAAGATGCAGCTCCCAGCAGGTCTGCATGATGTTGGGCAAATCCCTATGGGTTCTAGAGGCCCAGGTCTGCAAAAGTAAATAAACGGGAAAGAGTGAAACCTACCAGGAGAAAAAATGAACTAATGATTGTTAAGCACCTTGAAAATGCAAAGAGATATTTAAATGCAAAATAAACTCCAGGATAACAAGTTCACTTTGGCTTCAGGGAGAAGGACTGTCAACTGCAGGAGCCATTAAAAGTCACAGGCTATAAAATAGGCAGTAAAGTGGGCTTTGTTCAGGTTTGCCCTGAAGATCATATAACCTTGCCTGAAATTAGCTCTTTATCTCAGTTCAGGAATGATCAAATGAAACCGGTTCATCTGCAGCCAGGAAAGCCCTGCCAGATGAAGGAAGGCCCCACCTGCCCTTCAGAGCTGGGCTGCTCTGCCACAGCAATCCCAGCCATTCCCCAGGTGCCCACATGGTTCCAAGAGTTCATTCCAATTACACAGCCCAGTGACAGGTTATCAAGATACCCAAGAAGCTAAAACTTAGCCAAGTAACTTGCCCAATGAAGAGGAGTTCAAATTTTTCCACTGAAAGTTCCCTAATTGTGTTAGCTGAAAAAAACATAATAGATTAACAGGAGAAAAGCACAAAAATATATTACATGTTGTATTTGTTAGCATATTTTTCCCTGAGAATGATAACTTAAAAGAGGAAAGATGTATTTTGGCTCACAGTTTCAGAAGCTTCAATCCGTGGTTGGCTCAACTGCTTATAGGCCTGAGAGGAGGCAGAAAAAGGGTGTAGTGAAAGAAACCCGCCCATTTCATGGCAGCAAAGGAGGAAAGAGAGAGTCTATGCTGGTGGGCTTCTCCTTCGGCCTCTGTCCCATCTGGCCCCCGTCCTATTGGATAGTGCTGCTCACATTCAGGGCCAGCCTGACCCCTCATGTGCCAGTCCTTTTGATATAGGGGGAAGAGATGTAACTCCCAAACCTACTAGATATCCGAAACGCGAGTTTGTGTTCTCTAAAACTGAAGAATGAATTCTAGGAACAATGGAGGTTAAGAGTAGGGAAAATTGATTGAGAGAAAGAAAGCTTCTGTCTAAGAGAGACAGAAGTGGGACCAGAAAGTGGGTTGCCCACCCACCCCACTTTTCAAAGATGTTTTATACAGCAAAGCCATGTGGTGAGGAGGGTACAAAGTGGGACAAAACTATAAGATCCAATGGAAATTTACAAGGTGGGGACGATGTGGGACAAAACTAAGACCAACCAATAAGATTGCAAGTACAGTCACCCAGGTAATATAGATTAAATGGGGATCAAATGGGAAGACAAGTCACATACAAAGACTTTCCCATTTAGAATATCAATCACTGCTATCTATCTTGAGGGGAAGTAGTGCTTCTTTTTATAATGCTAACCAGTCAATGTGCCTCAATTGTTCTCCATGTTGGCTCCTTGCTGTGTTGGCTCCTGGAGGGCTGGTCCTGTCTAACTGCACACAAGATATCTAATAAACTTACCTATCTGCAATACTTTCTGCTCACACCCTTAGACACACCCAGAAGTGTGCTTTACTAATTTTCTAGGCATTTCTAGTGCAATCAAGCTGACAGTCAAGATTAACCACCACACATACATATGTAAATGAAAGCCACACAAAATATGAAACTCAAAGATGGACCAGATGGTCATGGTTTAAATACTTCTTCATAGGGCAGAAGAGGTGAGGCTTATGGGCAATTTCAAACGGGGACTAAGTGATTTTTAGGAGAGCGAATGAGCCTAGAAAATGAAGAATAGCCTAGGACAAAGTTCCTCTGGGCTCTAGGGGTGGTGTTTGACTTTCAGGCTCCTCTGTGATTTGCAGAAGGAACAAATACCACTGTGTCCCTTCTTGGGGGACCCAGTCTTTGGGTGATAGGGGGTCTTCGGGAAAGCCCTGCTGCCATGCTGCTCCCCAGTGCTCTCAACTTGAAGTCCCAGGGGGTATATTTTGGGCACAGTTTTCTGAGCCCCAAAGCTAATATCAAACAATTAGTCACAGGGACGGGCAGGAACCAAAAGAGATTGGCCCTGATAACTGCCTCTCTGTGACAATGACAACCTTTCATCCCTCCCTTTCATTCTTTATTTACTAATCCGCTCTGGTCACCTGAAAACACCAGTGCAACATGTGCTGGTTTACCTGAGCAAGGAGTATGAGCTCCTGCCAAAACACCAAAAGAGAGAAGCAATTTCCTTGATTTCCATATTAACTTCTGGGATTTCTGTTCTTGTTGTTCTTTCCTTCAAAGTCTCTTAACTAGACTTTAGGGGAGGAAGGAAGGGAGGTTAAGTAATTATGACATGCTCTAAGATGTCACCCTCCATTTATAATCCTATGGAGAGTGTAATGAAAAAAGGAAAAAGAAGTCAGTCTGAATGCTAGCAGGTCATGGATGAGATCCCCTAATGGACTGAACAGAAAGAAACATGTCCCCGCTACTTTGCAAACTAGAGATAACATTCAGAATGGGTCAGACATATCCTCAGGCTGCCCCTGGGGACTTCTGGAGGGCTTCTTGTCTCTGAAATCAAAGGCTTGGATAGATTGCACTTTGAAGATTATATCCTTGCACAGGTCTCTGGTTGGTTTGTCTTCAGTGTGCTGGTGAGAGACACTCCCTTTCCACTCTGAGTGGGCGTGGGGGTTAGGAGTTTGGAGGAGTCATCTGTAGGAGTCAGCATTTAAAATGCAATGTGAGGGGCGAGGGATTTAGCTCAGTGCCACCGCGCCTGTCTTGCAAGTGCAAGGTCCTGAGTTTGATGCCACCACCCCACCCCACCCCACCCCTGGCACACAATGTCAGGTGTTTTTAAAGAAACAGAGGAGGCGTCTGAGGGAGTTGCCTGGAAAATACAGCCACTTGTTGATTCTCTGGAGAGGAATAATGTGAAGGGATTAGGTGATCTAAAAACAGCTGGGCAGGTGAGGGCAGATGGCAGGCTCATCCAAGGCCTCTGAGGACCCACATCCAAGAGGTCTGCCATGCGCTGCTGGTAGGGGCCTCCAACTCTTTGCACAGGGCCTTCTCCAGGCCTTTGTCTCAGTGTCTCCCAACACAACAGCTGGCTTCCCCAGTGGATGTGATCCTAGAGAGACAGTCCATGGCCCGGGGGAGAGCAGTGAAAACCTAAACAAGAGGACCGACAAAACCAACAAGTGGGAGGGGTTGGGAGAGGAACAGAAACACAAACTGAGTCCCAAATGGCAGGTCTAGAATGGAGCACCTGCTACAGTGACAAAGCAAGGGGAACCCAGAAGCCCCAGGGTCTAAGAAGACCTCTCAGAACAGGGATCTGAGGATCTCCATCAGGGAAAGAGACAAGTGTGGGAAGGCTCTCTGTCCTCAGCAACCAAGCTAAGCACAGAAGTGGAAATGGTGCTAAAGGGCAAGAAGCCCTCATCTCTGAATGCGAACCTGTGCCAGACACTGAGCTGGACTCTCCCATGCCTATCACTGACCTTCAGACAAACTTGCTAGGTACAGGTGTGATCAAAATACACAGTGACGGAGGCGGGGATTTAGCTCAATGGTGCCATGCCTGCCTCACAAGCGCAAGGACTTGAATTCATTGAAGTTGTTTACCTTTCATGGTCATTTTGACTTTGGAGAAGGGCCAGAATTGCATGGTGCCAGATCCAGTAAAAACAGTGGGTGAGGACACAGTCATAATGTATTTATAAGCATGCTTTTCTGTTGGATGGCACTCAGCAGCAGCATTCACCATATTTTTTATCACACCTCATAAAGAAACTCATGAAAGAGGACTTCTGGAAGTGCTTCAGAAAATAGCAAGAATGATGGGCTAAGTGTGTTCAAAGCAAGGGGTAGTATTTTGAGGGGAACTGATGGCAATATGTCTTTTACGGTAATACATTCTTTAAATTGAAACACTATATATATTTTGATTCACCTCATATATAGCTCATGTCCTTTTCACAGACAAGTAAACTGAGGTTTGGAGAAGAGGCTGACTTCTCCAGGATCACAGTGTGGTCTGAAATAGAAGCCAGTCAGTGAATTGTAGGCATAAGAAGGAAATCCCTGTGGCAAGATGGGTGGGATGGAGATGCGCATGCTCAGGAAAAGCAGAGGGGATGGGGAGATCTAGACACAAGGGCATGAGGATAAAAGGAACATTTGTCAGGGACACGCTCTTGCCTCAGACAAGTAGCCCCTGGGTTGTGACCCCCAGCCAATGTTGGTTGTCAGCACAGAAAACTGTTAACAAATTAGCTCACCCTGAAATGAAGCTTAATTGTTCTACAGAAGCACTGGTATATTCTAGCCAAGAGTAAGAAAGGTTTTATTGTCAAATGACTATCTTGGGTAAAGATGACTCTAGAGAAGCCACAGAGCAAGATAAGGGCCAAGGAGACATGGCCAAAAAAGGAAAATCTTTTGGGTTTTTTTTTTCTTTATAACTGGACAAAATTTTCAATTATTCTTCCCAAATTGCTTGTTGAAGGAAGGTAACAAAAAGAAGACCCAAGATGTGAATCCCAGAGTAGTTCACGCTGTGACATGCTGTCACACTGCGGCATGGGGCATTCCAGGAGGGTCTCTTACAGGAAGGGGCCACAACACGTTCCTCCAGAGCCAGCTATTGCACTCTTTTTTTTTTTTGGTACCGGGTATCGAACTCGGGTCCTTGCTCTTGCGCAGCAGGCGGTGAAACCACTGAGCTAAATCCCCGGCCCAGCTATTGCACTCTTAATGATCAAAGAGTCCAAAAGTCTGACAGCTGTGCATTTGAAGTTCTCTATTGCTATTTACTAACCGTGTGATCTTGAGTAGCTTACTTCATTCCTATAAGCATCCATTTGATTATCTATGAAATAGGAGTGTTCTCATTATCTATCACTATGTAACAAATTACCCCAAAACTGAGTGACTTAAATCAACACTAGATATTGATAATCTCCTCAGTTATATTTGTGAGCTGGGCAGTTCTGGCTCGGGGTTGCTCCTGGGGATGCAGGAGATGCAGCCGGGCCTATGGTAATTTGAAGGCTCATCCAAGGCCTCTGAGGACCCACATCCAAGAGGTCTGCCATGCGCTGCTGGTAGAGGCCTCTAACTCTTTGCACAGGGCCTTCTCCAGGCCTTTGTCTCAGTGTCTCCCAACACAACAGCTGGCTTCCCCAGTGGATGTGATCCTAGAGAGACAGCCACACAGAAGCTATGGTCTTTTATGACCTAACCTGAGAAATCCCAGAGCATAACTTTCATCTCCCATTTGTTTGAAGAAATCAAGAAGAGATCAATAAACGTCATTCTTATTCAGGAGAAGGATGATTAGGCTCCATCTTTTTTTCTTTCTTTCTTTTTGGTGGTGGCAGTAGTGGGGATTGAACCCAGGGTCTTTGTACTGAGCTACATACTCAGCCCTTTTTATTTTTTATTTTGAGACCGGATCTTGCTAAGTTGCTAACTGACTCGGGTTAGGCTCAAACCCTTGATCCTCCAGCCTCAGCTTCCCAGAGTGCTGGGCTCACAGGCATGCACCACCACTCCTAGGTAGGCTTCAATTTTAAAGAGAAGGATGACAAAGAATTTTTACATCGCCACAGGAGGAAAATACCTTCTTTTGTACTACTGGGCATACATTGTCCTATAAGCATCATATTAGACTAGAAAAGGGACTGGAGGTGTAGCTCAGTGGTAGTGTTTGCCTACCACAGTGGTGGGCTGCCATAGGCTCATTGTTTGTATTAATGAAAGCTCTAAAATATTTGCCATCACTGGCCTAGCATATGTGAGGCCCTGGACTCCATTCCTAACACTGCAAAAACAAAACAAACAAAAATCTAGAAAAAGAAAAAAGACTGGAGAGACCGTAAAGATCATAGCATTCTAAGTCTTCAAAGACTTTCCGGGCCATTTGAGGATTGATTATACATAAGAGCTGGGTGCAAACCAGGGAATTGATGTTATGGAGCCACTTAGGCCATCCTTCAAAAGTAAGAAAAGTTTTCCTAACCTAGATCCCTTGCTAGCAGAGTCCTGGAGACCAATGAGGGTGTGTAAAGGGAAGTACAAGCTTTTCAATTCTAGAATAATGTTTTCCAAAAAGAGTTGTGACTTATTAATGAGTCATGAAGTCAATTTAGTGAGTCCTAATCAGGATTTGTACGTAAATGGACTAGAATGGAAAGTATGGGAGCAAACTGCATGCAATAAGGATCTTTTCATAGAGCTTTTGAGTAATTTGTGCTTGCATATATGTACTTCTATGAGGTAAGTACCAGGTTATGGTGTCAAATATATTACATCATAATATACCTAATTACTAGCTTACTTATTTACTTCCTGTAGGTGGATTCAAACAGTTTGAAAGCAACTAGACTAAAGTATAAAATGAAAGAAAGGATGACAAAAGATAAGTCTACAGAGATTTATCAGTCAGGACTGGGTAAATTAGGTTGCAGTGACAAATGACCCCCAATCTCAGTAGCCCACAGCAAGGCTAATTTCCCTAGTGTTGCAAGTACTTGAGAATCAGCTGGAATTCTGCTAGTTTCACAGTCACTGCAGGAGCTAATACAGGGTAGGAATCACCTCTATATGGACCATTATTGGCAACATCAGAAAAGAACAGGCTGGGTATAAATTTCTGCCCAGAAGAGCCACGTGCTCACATTTCACTGGCCAAAGTAAGTCAAGCAACCAAGCCGCACACTAATAGGGCAAGGGAAATAATACTATTTCCCCTAGAGAGGAGCAGTAAATCATTAAGAACAATTATTCAGTCTGCCCTGAGGGCTAGGGAAGGGGGTAGATCTCAATAAAGATTCATCTTATAAATTACAGCAAGATATTTGGGGTCTCTCCTGAGGACAATGATGAGCCATTAAAAAGTTGTGAGCAAAGTGATCAGAAGCATTCTCTGGTAAGGTCTCTCTGTGTGCAGTGTGGTATCAGGAAAGGCTGAGACTGCAGGCAGGAAACCCATGAGGTTGGTCTGTGTACCCAAAGCAAATGTCTTGCTAAAGAGACAAAAGGCAGGCAGGGAGTGTAGCTCAGTGGTGGAATGCTTCCCTAGCATGTGTGAAGCCCTGGTGTCGATCCTCAATATCCCAAAAAGAAAAAGAAGAAGAAAGAGAGGGAAGCCAAAGGCCAGCTCTTTCCTCCCTTGCAGCAGTAAACATCAGAGCTCCATCTCAGAAGTTAAAGGCCAGTAGATATGACATAGGAAAAAAAATTAAATGTCTTCATTTATCATTTGCAAAAACAGTATCCCCTTTAAAACTAAAATGTGTGATCACTATATAATGATACAGTCATATTAGTGTAACTATGCAAAATCACATGTATTATATATATACACACATAGAAATACACATTATAGAAGCCCAAACAGACCAGTTCACAACCAAATGATTTTCAACTAGGGTACCAAGACCTCACACATGAGTAAATGACCATCTCTTTCATTAGCGGTGCTGGGAAAACTGAATTATCTGCACGCAAATGAAGTTGGACATTCATACCACATACAGAAATTAATGCAAAATGGATTAAAGACCTCAATACAAACCTAAAACTATAAAACTCCTACAAGAATAGATATGGTAAAAGCTTCATGACATTTGATTTGGCAGTGACTTCTTGGACATGGACCTAAAGCACAGACAACAAAGGCAAAAACAGACAAATGGGACTATATCAAACTTTAAAACTTCAACAGAGTGAAGAAGCAACCCCCTGAAAAGGAAAAAATAATTGCAAAATGCAATGGTTTGGACATTACATGTCTCCCAGAAGGCCATACTCTAAAGCTTGTTCCCCAGCCTGGATGCTGTTGGAAGGTGGTGGAAACTTTAGGAGGTGGAGCCTAATAGAAGGAAATTATGTCATTGGGGGAGTAACCTTGAAGGGGACAGTATTGGGATCCCTTCTCCTTCTTCTCTCCCTTTGCTATCTGGCTGCCATGAGGTGAGCAGACTTCTCCACTATGAACTCCCCCCATGACATGTGCCTTACCACAGGTCCAAAAGCAATGGGCCGACCACCATGGACTGAGACCTCAAACCTGTGACCCAAACTAATTCCTTCCACCTATAAGTTGATTATGTCAGTGTCTTAGTTACTTTTCTCATTACTGAGACAAAATATCTGATACCCAAAGTTAAAGGAGAAAAGGTTTATTTCAGCTTACTGCTTGTAAAGGTTTTAGTCTGTAGTCAGCTGGCTCCAAGGCAGGGTGGCCAAGCAGAGGGACATTAAAGAAGAGAAATAGCTCATAATGTGGCAGGGAGAAGGCAGCAAGCAGAAGCAGCAGCAGCTGCAAGCTTGCTTTCCTCTCTCCCTTTTTATTCCATCCAGGATATAAGCCTATTGATTGGTCCCAATCACACCTAGGGTGGGGCTTCCATTATCCACACATAGAACTATGCTGATCCCAATCAGTGGACTAATTTAGTACCACACACACTTAATCCCAGTATCACATGCCCTACATTCAGCCAGCTGTGAAAAGGTCCCTCTCATGAACACAAGAGGCTTGGGGGAGAGAGGGTTTGCACCTAGATATAAGCCATAACACTCAGGTATTTTGTTACAGGAACATAAAGCTAACTAATAACCAAGTTATGAATCTGGTAAGGAATTATATCCGGAATATATAGAGAACTCCTACAACTTAACAGAAGTAACCCAATTAAAAAATAGACAAAAGGCCTGTGGTGGATTAACTAATGGTTAAGTCAGTGTGGTCCTGGGCAGGGAACACACACCTGAGAATTGTTGCCAATGGCATATAAAGAGAACTGGACGGGGAGATGGCATGATGTTGATCTTCTTGGAGAAGTTTGCCACATCCGGTTTTCTTGATACGAACTTTGCTGTTCTCATCATCAGAGGAGCTCGGGTCCTCTCTGTTGCTGGGAATGGTTGTTCTCTTCAGGGAAAGTCTGGTCTTCACCTTGAGCATCTCTTCCTGGCACCAGTGCAGACCCCTCAGCCTGGTGGCACACATGCTTCACCCTGCTGGTGCAGACTTTCTAGCTTCCACCACTGGCCTTGAGGCCTTCCCAGTGCAGATCCTCGATATGGATAAGCATGAGACATTGCCCTGGGCTCTAGGCCTTCAGGTGGACTTGTGCAGGACACTGCTGTGGAATCCAGGCCCTCAGCTGGATTCTTCAGGTCTCTAGCATGTGAAGAGATCTCTTGCACTCCTCTGCATTTGACTTTCTGAGTGAGTATTATAAAATAATCCTGTAAATTATGAGTCCTTATTAAATCTATTCTTGCAAACTCTGACTACAAGGCCTGAATATGTATTTCTCTGAGGAAGAATGTACATACAGCAACAAGTATGTGAAGAGATAGATGCTCAATATCACTAATCACTGAAATACAAATCAAATCCACAATGAGATAACACCTTACCTCATTAGGATAGCTACTATCAAAAAAATGAAAATAGTAAGTGTTGGTAACAACGGAGAAACTGGAACCTTTGTGCACTGCTTCTGGGAAGGCAAAATAGCGCAGTCATTCTGAATAAAAGTATGGGAGTGCCTCAGTAACCTAAAAATAAAATTACTATATGATCCAGCAATCCTATTTCCAGGTATGCATTCAGAAGAATTGAAAGCAGAGTCTCCAAGAAGTAGCTTCACACCCATGTTCACACCAGCAGCATTCACAATAGCCAAGAGATGGAAGCAACTGAAATGTCCATTAGTGAGTGAATGGATAAAGAAAACGCATATGCAATAGAATAATAGTCACCATTTAAAATGACTAAAATCATCACATGCTACAACATGGATATACCTTGAGGTCACTATGCTAAGTGAAATAATCTAGTCACAAAAAGACAGATACTGCATAACTCCATTACATGAAGTACCTAGAGTAGTCAGAATCATGACAACAGAAAGTAGATTGCCCGGGCACAAGGGAGGGCAATGAAGAGCTGTTGTTCAATGGATAGTGAGTTTAGGATGTGGAAAATGAATAATCCCAGAGATCTTTTAAACAGCAATGTGAATATAGTAGCACTAGTGAACTGTACACTCAAAATGCTGAGGATAAAGTTTAAAATAAAAATGCCACACATTTTTCACATAATTAGTATGTATGTGTAGATAAATACACCTATCTTATTTTCCATGATTCCACCATGATTCTCTTATAATACTATTAAATGTAACAATTTAAATTAAAATGACTAGAAGTTTGATGCATTAATAATAATATTCAATAGCTGGGAATGGTGGCACATGCCTATAACTGCAGCATTCTGGGAGGCTGAGGCAAGAAGACTGTAAGTTAGTCTAGGATAATTTAGTGAAACCCTATTTCAAAATTAAAAAAAGAAGTTTTAAAGGGTTAGGGATGTAGCTCAGTAGAAAAAAGACCCCTAGGTTCATTCTTCAGTACCAAATAACAATAATAATAATAATAATATTTATGTTTAACATGCATTCAAAATACATAAACTATCTAATGTCAACACAGTCAATTCCTACAGTAGCTGATTCAAAAAATAATAACCTATAAGAAACATGCTGACCATGTCTTCATAATGCTATTTATATTATTAGCTAATATTCATTGGAAGCTTACTGTGCCCCAGGAGCTATTCATATTTTTATCTCATTTAATTCTCATACTAAACCTATAAGACAGTTACAAAACCAAGGCCCTGAGCATTAATAGTAATTTCTCCAAAATCACATAATTAACAAATCCAGGATTTGAACCCAAGCAAACATTAGCATCTACTTTTTCTTTTTTTCTTTTTTGTTTTTTGAGACAAGGTCTCACTATGTAGTTCAGACTGGCCTTGAACTCACTATGTAGCCCCGGCTGGCCTTGAATTCACGGTGATCCTCCTGCCTCAGCCTCCTGAGTACTGAGATTACAGGCACACACCAAAATGCCCAGCTTAGCATCTACTCTTCAAGCTTCTAGTGTACTTCCTCCCCTCTCAACTTTGTTGGTAGTGTGCTCTGCATTTCCAGTGTGGACAGCTGTGAGAGACTGAGTCAACATATTTAGAATTATCCAACACTGTTCTTCAAATGATATGTTGGTCAGCTTTGCATTACTATGGCAAAATACCTGAGATAAACAACTTATAAGGAAGAAGCACTGTTTTGGCCCATGACTTCAGAAGGTTTGGTCCATGGTTGGTTGACACCATTGCCTGTGGTAAGGCAGAACAGCATGGCAAAGAGCACATCATGCAACAAAGCTACTTACCTCATAACAGCCAGGAATCAAAAGGAGCGAGCAAGAGGAAGAGGCTAGGGTTCTAATATCCCCTTCAAGGACATGACCCTAAAGACCTCATTTCCTCCCACTAGTCCCCACCTCCTAAACTGTCCACCACCTTCCAACAGTGCCACAGGCTGTGAGCTAACCCTTTTAACACGTAGGGGACATTCAAGACCCAAACTACAGCACATGGGAACAGTGGTCTGCCCACCAGCCCCGGGACAAGGGGAGTAGAAGGGATGCTGTGGTCAGGTTTCCATTTCCTTATGTGGGGTCAAAACCCCAGCCTCCTTGCTCTTCTCTGGTAGCTGCCCAGGGGACTTGCCTATGGGACCTACTGGCCCCGCTGCAGACCCCAAGAAGACACACTCACTGAAGCAAGACCTGTGACAAAACTGTGGCTCCTGCATAGAGAAGAAAAAATGTGTAAGTGTGCACAAATGAGCATATTTCCTTATTGGAGCTGAACATTCAATTTCTTCTGTATGTAGCATGTGTTTCATTATACAGGAGGCTGGTTCTGTGAAAAATGAGGTTCTGCAATGCTGTGCCTGTGTGTGCAATTCTGTGAAAAGAGTTCCAGAACTGTGTTCCTGAACACAACCCTGTAAAGTAGCAATATGCATACATGAGTATATAACATGCATAAGTATGAGGTGACAAATCATAAATGTAAACAGAGGACTCAGAAATCATATGGAGAGAGGAGCTGAGAAGCAGCATGGCAACAGAGCCTGGATTGTGGAGCCAGGTTTCTACCCCAGCTTCACCATTTGCTAGTGAGGGGATGATTAGGCAAAGAAATCACACACACACACACACACACACACACACACACACACACCCCCCTCTCAACACTTTTTTTCTTTTTTTGGTACCAGGGATCAAACTCAGGTCCTTGCACTTGCACAGCAGGCAGTGAAACCACTGAGCTAAATCCCTGGCCCCACATACCTCTAAACACAGCAGTTCCATCCTGAGAACAGGATGCACAAACCCACAATCAGAGTTGGGGTTTCATGTGTCCTGAATGTCTCACCCAAAGAAAAGTGTCAGGAAACTATCTCAGAAAGAGTGGAGAGGCAATACCACACAGCCTAAGCAATGACCCCTTTGAGGAATGGAAAACTGTCAGGAAGGTGGACAGAATGAATCTGATTTCCCATTATTTTTTCAAATAAATGGGGTTCAGTTTGCCTCTGCTATAATCCTGGCATAATATTTATATGAGAACATAAACTACACAGCTGTAAGTAAAACAATATGTGTATTCCTGAATAATAGTGATACCACTTGCCAGTAAGACTATATTTTGACTAAATAAAAGATGACCTAAATTTGACTCAGTGGGATGGGATTTACTACATGATTGCTTCTTGAAAATAATGGGATAGAGATAGGGGGATTTTGTGAAGATAGCTGGAAACGGACAAGGGGAAATGATTGAAAAACAGAGTGGAAAGTTATGTGCCTTTGACTAGACTTGAAAGCTCAGTCTACTCAAAGAATAAAGGGCATTTATTTTAAATGTGTAGTGTGTCCCTCCCAAATAAAACCTTACATTATATCAGACATCCATATTACAAAATCCCACTTCTGCCAACATCAAACAATTCAGAGAAGTGAGTCTTCAGAGGTAACGCAGAATGCATAAAAATCATTGTAAACTCTCCAGTCTCCAATGGTTTTTATGCATTCCTCCATTCCCACTTTCATTCATATGTATGATCACTTGACAAATATGTACTGTGGACTTAATATATAACAGGCTCTCTGGTAAGAGAGAGACCACTCCTGCCCTGAGCGACTCCTGCAGGGAAGGAACCAAGCACGAAGCCACTTCAATCCACTGTGAGAAGGACCAAGATGGGAGAAACATCTACACAGGGTACAAAGTGTGTATCACCATGGAGACAGCACGAGGGGTCCTAAGACCACAGATAGGAGGATGCTACATACACCAGAGGGACCAAAGTTGCTAACGCTGGAGCTGTGTTCTAAAGAAAGCAGAGTAAGCCAGGGAACCTGGGAAAGAGCAAAGCGGCAAGTTATCATCTATATCACGAACAATAACAGGTAATGCTCTCATTTGTGTAGCTTGTACACACTGTGACATTTGAGTAACATACACACTGTTCCCAGGTGCTTTGATCAGCATAGGCATTAGTGAGGATGTAGGTATAAACGACGTTACAAAGATCTTACATAAAAATGGTGTGAGCAGGTAAAAATGTATTCTCTGTCCCTTAACAGGCCAGACTTGAGCAATCCAAAGTTCTACGGAGGCCACCAGCTCTAGGACCCATATTTGTACTCTTGTCTTGCTACTCCATGGTCTCTAGGATGATGCTGTATTCAGCCATGTGGTCCACAGGGGGAGCACATCTCAACCCCAGCAAGAGGGAAGGGAGGCGCCATGGGGGAGGGCACAACACTTCCTGTAACAGATGTTACACACTGCACTTCTCCCTGAAAACTACTGCCACAACTTCACATATGACCATACATGGCTCCCAGGAAGCTGGAAAAACAGTCCTCATGCAGGGTAGCTACGGCACCTCTGCACATTTGTATGACAGAGAAGAAAGGGAAATGGATTTGAGAAACAAAGCGTCCCTGTCTGCAAGCATGTGAGCCCCCCTCTCCCTTTGGTTTTAAGGGAGTCACACACTTTTGCTTTTCTTGTGGTGCTGGGGATGGTTCCCATGGCCTCGTGCATGCTAAGCACACACTCTACCACGAAGCCATACAACCAGCCCTTATTTTAAAGGGCTTCTGAGAAAACCACTTTGATACATATCCATATGGATGTACACACATGTACCCAGAAATGTAATATAATGAATCATAAGCTCTGCAGAAACATAAAAAGATAAATACTGTGAAGCCATATAGCAGAAGATAGTGTGGAGACACTCCGGGCTGTGGCTAACAGGTTGCAGCAGGCCCTTTTTATAAGCATTTTTACTGAAAGAGAGACAAAGTCTGGATAGTACTAATGCAAACTAGGGCTTCCACTACCCCCATAGCCATCACCTACCCTCTCCTGACTTCTTCCCTTGCAACTTCCTCCCTCCTACTTCCACCTCTTCCACTGAATCAAAAATGGCCCAGTGCATTGCCTGGCAATGGCAGCAGCATGAACACATCATGGAATATACAGGCAGTGCTGCAAAGGACAAAGGAACCCAACTTCCCCCAGCTTTAGGATTAATAAATCAAGCAAACGTAAGTTAGTTGTATTTAACCTCTTTGTCCATCAATTTCCCTCCTATCAAATGGTGATAAAAATATTTGTTCTATCTTATTCATAGGCTTGTGGAGGAAAGCAGCGAGATGAAGTATCTGTACATTCGCTTTCTACTGCTGTATAACAAATCACCACAAACTTTGTGGCTTGAAACAACAGGTATTTATGATCTCATCATTTCTGCGGGTCAGAAGTCTAGCCACAGAGTGACTAGATTCTCTGCAAGGATCTCACTGGACTGAAGGCAAGGTTGCAGCTGGGGCCGCCTTCTCAATAGAGGGCCTGGATCCTCTTCCAAGCTCACCGGTTGTTGGCAGAACTTGTTTCCTTGCAAGTGAACCAATCATGGAGTCCCCATAGATGGATCACAGTGTGAGAGTTTCTTCCAAACCAACCAGGGTACATCTATCTCTCCAACAACCAGCCAGACAGAACCCAGCTTTTGAAGGGCTTAAGCAATTATATCTGGTCTCACCGTAGCCTCCCTATCTTTGGTCAATTGATTTGAGACCTTAATTATAGCTGCAAAAATTCCCTTCACAGCAGTGCCTACATTCACATTTGACTGAGGAGGCGGGTGCATACATCAAGGGTCAGAATCTGGGTGAGCCATTCTAAACATCTTCTTGACCCCAAAGATTCACATCATTCCCAAATACAAAATCTACTCACCCTCTCTCAAGATGCCCATGAGTCTCTTTCCATTAAAACAGTTGTGATTTTGGGCTGGGGATTTAGCTCAGTGGTTCTGCCACCTGCCTCGCAAGTGCAAGGTCCTGAGTTCGATCCCCAGTACCAAAAAAAAAAAAAACTCAAACAAAAAACAGTTGTGATTTTGATTTGGGAGCAGGGGTTTACCAGAGATCAAACTTGGGACCTTGCATTTGTGAGGCACGTGGCAGAACCACTGAGCTAAATCCCCAGCCCTTGATTTTGATTTTTAATAATTATGCACCTTGCCACTTTATGCATCTAAGATTTCCACTAAGGCCTTCCTACATTTCCCAAGCTGGCATCACACATCCAACATACTTTTCTTTCTCTACCTTGCTGCATGGTTTTATTCTTAGATCTGGTTTTTCCCAGAGGTAACATAGCCCCTCAATCTCCTTGCTTTCTTTCCCCCTCTGTTGAAAGTGATTGTGTTCCAAGCACTATTCCTCCATCAGCATCTGTTTAAACTGGCTGGGATAATTGGCTTTGCTAACTGGATTCTCTCCCTTCCTCTGGCATATTCCCCATTCATGAGAAAGACAATATGGTCTCATGGCAAGAGCAAGGACTCTGGAGTCAGGTAAATGTAGATTCATATTTTCTCTCTCCATACTCTCTTAACTGAATATGACGTAGTCTATCTGACTCCTGGCTTCCTCTTCTGTACATTTGGAGCAATGCTTAACACACAGGACTGCTGGGAAAAATTAAATGACATAACACTCATGAGAATTAAATAATGTAAGAGTCACAGCATAGAGCAGGTGTGAATGCCATGCTCTCTCTGTCTTCTGCATCTCCCACCCCACCTCATTACCACCCTTCCTTTCTCCTTGCCTCTTTTCCCCTCCTTCCATCTCAGAAAACATCTAAGCCTCAAGATGCACTGAAGAGTACAGTATATCACATTATTGCATTAAAAGATAATGGCCTTGGAACTGCATGCAAAACTATTCCATTTGAAAGCAAACCTGACATCCATTCTGGTAAGTGATTTTGATACTGACCAATCATTTCCAGGTGGGGCTCCCAGGGCAAAACTACGGTTCTCCCAGTCTCCTGACACTGTCTGTACTTTTCTCTAAAAATGTACTTGGACTGTTTTCTCACATATTGTTACCTCACTCTAACAGATTTATTCTCATTAGAAAAGGAGTCTGGTCTTGAAAGTGTTCCAACTCTATCCCTTCTAGAAATGCTAAAGATAAAAGAAGGATTCATGGTCAAAGGTAACTTAAAGAGTCGAGGCTGCCCGAAAGAAAATGTCTCAGACTGCCTGGTACAACGGAGCACTTTCTGGCAAACTTCTCAAAGTGCTGAAACAAAAGGGTCAAGAGTCATCTACTTAAGTAATGGTCTCCTAGGCAAAATCCTGGAGTCCAGTTCAGCTGTCACAGTGAGCTATTAGTTGTATGTGACATAGATTTAACATAGGAAACATACTGGTCATAAGGTACTTTTGTTTTTTAATGCCTAAAGCATGATTCTAACTTGGTGTTGTTTTTTACAAGCATGACGTTGGTCACATGAAAAGGATTTCAGAAGCAAGACTCCCTGATTTGACATTTCTAGGCTCTGGGAATCACCAAAACATTGATGCGAACATAACCTCTGGGGAGAAGAAAAGAATTGTCAACCAGGGGCCTCCAGATCACCCTGCCTCCAGAGCTCAGAGGCCTTCTTCATCTTTGTGCTATTAAGCAAGGGCCTAAAGCTGAGAATAATACTTCTACTAAGTCCTAATGATCAAGACATCAGCTCAGGCAGATCATGCCAAAGACAAGCCCCCTCCTTGCCAAAGTTGAGGCCTATCTGTGAAGCATTAGAGATCGAGGTGCCAAGAAAGCTACTAGACTAGTTCAGCATTATAGGCAGCAAGTGCATGTTTGCCAAATGCTTTACAATCATTTATTATAAAGTATTACTCAGAATTCCATTGACACATAAAAGAGCGATATAATCTCCATTTTATACCTAAGGAAGAGTTTGCCAGGTACTATGGAAGTTAGTAGTGAGCCAATGTTAGAGCTCTCAGCCACACTATCCAGGTCACCGTTCTTTCTATGCAACAACTCTGCCTCACAGCAAGAATGTCCTGGTGTTGATGTAAAATAAAGGTATAAGTTTAAAAACTGAGCCCAATGAAAAATGACCTGTTGAATGCAGCTCAGACTGTAAGAGACCACAGTCTACTTCCTGCTGTATTCAGGACCACTCGACTGCTATCAAGTATGAAGTTAAAGGACAGTCACAGTCACTGTAACAAGAGGACTGCTATAGCCTGGATAGTCAAGGCCCCCGAAGGCCTGTGTGTTAAAGGCTTGGTCTCCAGGGTGGCATTATAGGAAGGTGGCAGCCAGTAGAAGGTCCTCAGGTCACTGGAGGTGTGCCCTTAAAGAGGATCGTGGGACCCTGGTCTCTGCCTTCCTCTTTGTTTCTTGGCCATGAGGTGAGCAGTTCTGTTTCACCATATGCCCTTGCCATGATGTGCAACCACGCCATAGGCCCAAAGAAAGTGGCCAAATGATATGGACTGGACCCTCCAAAATTGTGAGCCAAAATAAACCTCCTCTTTAAAAGTTGATTGTCTCTGGCATTTGTTACCATGATGGAATAACAACTAACACAGGGGCCCTTATATTCAAACACGGTGGCCTAACTACTTTTTCTTATATATATATAATAGCCCAGAGGTAGACTGTCCAAGGCTAATAGTGCAGTTCTGTCATCCTCAATATGTGCCTTCTGTCTTTTGAGTCCCAGGTGGCTGCTCCAGTCTCACCATTCCCAGACAGCAGGAGGGGTATGGGCAGGAAGCAGGCCTTGACTCAGAAGGTGCACGGACTCACTCTAAAGCACATGGAGTCCAACGGGGACTGGGAAATGGAGTCTGGGGTGGGATGTCAAATGCTTTGCAGAGACTTAGGGGTTAAATGAGGAGCAGAATGGGTATTGATGGACAATACGTAGTAATTGTCTCATGACACTGAAAAGACAAAGTCTTACAATTCTCAGACCCAGTGTTTACCATCCCTGCCCTAGTGAGGGAAAATTTGACACAGCAATGTCAACCCTGAAGTGACTCAGAAGAAACCTGGTGTGGTGAAACAGGCGTGGTATTAGGATCCAAGTGGGGTGAGTTCTGACACTGGTACACTGGTACTGTCATCTGCTAGCTGTAAGATTAAGGGCAAGTCATTCCAATTTTACATCTCAGTTTCCTCATGTGGAAGATAAAAACCAGACCTGGTGGCAGATGAGGTTACTTCTAGTTCTTGCGCTTATTAATGTCGGAGTAAATAAAATATCATGATAAACTTTGTAATATCCCTTTAAGTTGACCAATAAATGACCAGAATTCACATCATGGAAAATTTTTAGACTTAAATAAAATGTATATAATGCGCTCACTTGCATTATTTAGTATGTGAATCGGTCTTGAGTGTTCCTAAAGTTTTAGTTCTGTAGCAATATTAATAAGTTACACCTATCAGTTAAAAAATACTCCATTTTTCTTCATAAACTTTCAACTGCTTTTAATAAAGAGATGAGAATACCTGTATAACTCCAGTGGATCACTATCCAGTTTCATCTATAAGCCTAAATTACCACGAATACCTTACCAACGGTGAGGACAAAGAATATTAAGTAACTTAGATTCTATTAATCTTCATGGTTAAAGCAAATATGTTTTACATACACTTTCTTTTGCTTTGCTCATTTAAATATCTCATAGTAATGTGGGAGTTATGGAAGTCACCTCTGGAAATAGGAAATAACTGAACCAAAATTCCCTATGGAGCCTGCTGAACATTTTAAAACATATTCTCACAGGCCAATAATCCTCATCCATTGACTGTCTGTCATTCAAGACTACTTTTATTTTGAATATAATAGATGATGAAGCTGATAGCAGAGCCATGTAACCGTATCCTTGTATGAACAGTAAACAGCCTCTGAAAGTATTTATTTTTATTAACATATATTAGTTGTACATATTAATGAGGCTTAGAGTGATATTTTAATACACACGTATAGCATGCAATCTGAAAATTTTCTGAAGGTAATAATACATAATTAATGGAAATGATACACTGCCTTCTAAGGTGACTACTTTTGAAGGCAAAACTATGTAAATGTTCTGTTAAATTTTTGCTACTTTTTAAAAGTCTCATTGTTTTGTAATTAGATAACAATTTAGTATTGTGCAAATGAGTGCTTCCAAGTGCCAGCCACTTTGCTAAGCACTTTCATATGGATCGATCATCTCACTTTCACAAAGGTGTGTCTCCATCCCCTAGGCCTGCCTGAGAGCCATTCTCCCTTTCTTCCTTACAAGAGAGCCCCTGTTTTACGATAAATTCTCATTTTCCCAACTAAAACACTAATGAGCAGTAAGGTGGAGCTAACTTGGAATTCGCAGTGGCCAATGAGATAAAAATAGAAGCTGACTAAATCTTTCAGAAAAGGATGATTGATGCCATGTGTGTCCCTTTATCCTTTCCTATTTCTGCTGCTGCATGGATAAAATGATTGGTCTTCCAGCTGCCAACTTGTAATTTATGGATGGAAATCACATTTTATGGATGCATCTGGTAAAATCATGGCATGGCCAACCAACCCAGCCCATGGCTCTCTACCCCCAGAATTATTTCATACAAAAGAAAAATGAACCCTTATGTGACTAAGCCACTATTATTTGAGATGTTCTGTTCTATGTTTTTGAACCAATGCTTACTGATACACCTTCCTACTTATGTTACCTGTGGTAGTGTTGAAATGTACACACAGCAGCAGAATTGAGTATCTCATCAAAGGTCCAACAGCTAGGCAAGTAGAACCAAGATTCAACAGGCAATCTGATTCCAGAAACTCCTACCTTTCAGAACACATCTGTATATTAGTTTTCTGATTCAGAAAGAAAACCATAATAGTTGTCTATTCACATTTGTTTAGCCCCTACACAATGCTACATAATCACAGAAGCAACAGATGATAAATAAGGTAGACTCTCAAATAATCCAATGTACTGAGTCTTTAGATTGCTGAGGAATTAAGTTTATAATTTATCTGCTCCATAAATTAGTGGAATTGATGTGAAAACTAGTTTTTGGTTTGAGGTTTTTATTGTTGTTTTAGGGGTTTTTATCTGTTTCATTTGTTGTTGCAGTACAGAGATTAAACTCAGAGCTGAATACTGAGTTACATCCCCAGCCCTTTTCACTTTTTAGTTTGAGACAGGATCTCACGACATAGCCCAGGCTATGTAGCTAAACTTGCTATCATCCTGCCTCAGATTGCTGAGTAGCTGGGAATGTGCCACCATGCCCAGCTAAGACTAGTGTGCAATTGTGAATGTCTCCTTTCCTCCCAGGTCAGACTTATGAAGAGTATTCTTAGGAAGCCAGTGATGTTCACAGATCACATAACTAGTCCCTGTATCCCCCTCCAAGGACACACATGTCTGCATGCTAGAAGCCAACTCGCCAGCCCTGTCTTCTGTACAACTGGATCATTCTCAATTTCCTGCATTATGTAACTAATGGGGAAAGAAAGACCTGATTCACCAGTGGTTCATTCCAGGTGTTCTGCAATTACAGAGAAACCTGCGAGTAAATAATGGTTATGCATGTGAGAGCCATATTCCTTTCATAACACAGCACCAGGCCAGCAGCTTTTCCCTTTGAAACCAAATTCTCCCATGACTTTAAATGAAAGCCAAGAGCAACCAAAGGTTCGTGTATGGTTTCAATGCCTAACCAAAAGGAAATTCTACAATATCCACCACATTTCATTTTGCTGATTAAAATAAACCCCAAATGGTTTCATTAAAATTAAGGTCTGTAATTGCACAGGGAGAATGGTCCAGATTGCAAGTGGGCCATCCTGCCTTCCCAGAAATATGGTAATTAACAGGCCACCATGTCACCCTAATCAACACAGCTAGCCTGATCATGAAATCGCTAAAAGACCAGTCCTGGAGGCGTGTGAAGAAAGAACAAAATTCAGAGGCCCACTCATACGAAAACAAAGTCATCGATGACCTAATACCTCAGAAACTGAGGGCTTGGGGAGCCATGGAAGGCTACAGAGGAAGGCTATTTTCCTTAGAAGGCTGGAACAGTGTCTCTAAATCTTTGCACTGGGTATGTGCCTTTTTACTTCTCTAGATCCACCCTCCCTACCCAAGAGGCTGATCTAGAAGGACAACATCCCAGAGTACTCTTTGTGCCTTGCTTCCCATTGGGTTTGGCCAGGTGCCTGACGCCGGGAGGAGAGAAAGGTCAAAGTCTCCATCTTACCAGGTCACTATGAGGCCCTAGCCTGAAGTTCAAGGTTTCTGTCAGGCAGCCCTGCCCCCAGAGCTACAGTATCTGCCTCTCTCCCGATTCTAGTGGCTGCCCCCTTACCTCACTCCTCTCCTCCTCAGAATGGTAATGGCCTCCCACAGGTACCCACTCTAGTACATTACGCGCATTTTTTTTAACCCAGGGCCTTCACACTGAGCTACATCCCCAGATCTTCTTATTGTTTTTCTTTCAAGATAGGGTCTGGCTAAGTTGCTAAATTCCCCAAGCTGGGCTCAAGCTCAAAATCCTCCTGCCTCAGCCTCCCAGAGTCCTGGAATTATAGCTGTTTGCCACCGCAGTTATATCATGCACTCTGCCTATGGCTTTCCCACTCACTGCCATGCCCGGACTTTAGAAACTCCTCAAATGATCCAGTCTCAGTGAGCCTTTCTTAATCTGCCAGAGCCCCCAAAGAACATTGCAGCAGGTACAAACAAGTATCAAAGAGTCCAAGGAGCCGGGGGTTGGGGTGAAGGGCCTCCCGGGGTTCTGTAAGCACTCCCCCATTCCCCCACTGCCTGGCAGGGCAAGCTACCCAACACCCCTGATTCTTGGTCTGCTGGTAAAACAAAGGACTTCGATGGCCTCTGAGACCCTATCCAGAGATGAGACCATTTTGCTGATGTCCTTTACCTTCCCTCTGCTTCTTCCCTTCTCTTCCTCTGGACTACTTCTCCTCTTACACAGACACACACACACACACACACCCCTCCCCCATTCACACCACACACTCACCCTTCAAACTGGAGAACAATAAGGGCTACAAAGGAAACAAATCACTCTTTCTTCTCCTCACACATCTTAATCTCAGAACCACTACAAAATCAGACTCACCAAATTCTATTTTAAATTTCTTTTTTTTTTTTTGGTACCGGGGATCGAACTCTGGTCCTTGCGCTTGCGCACCAGGCGGCAAAACCACTGAGCTAAATCCCTGGCCCTATTTTAAATTTCAATATGGATTTAAAACTACTTGGCAGTGTGATAATTGGCATAAATTACAACTTCATAGTTTAACAGTCCAGGGTACAATTGCTTTGAGAACTGACGTGCCCCAGGTTAAGGAACTGTATGTGGGTCCCTGGTCAGCTAATTCTAAAACAACTGCCCTGGACTTCTGTTAGCATTTAATTAACACAAAACTGCACAGAATGCAGAACAATGTTGGAATTTGGTGTCCAGAAAAAGAATTCAGCCAATTTATGGTTGTCAACCACTTACGCAACTGGAGCCTCGGACAAAACAGAGCTCTAAACCTTCTCTTGTTTCCAATTATGTAAACCACAAAATCAGCTGCTGCCAAAAGTATGCATCAATGTAATCCTCAATTTTCCAAGTTAAACCTGGGTGTATATATAAGTAATGCAGATAAGGCTGTAACCTCAGAACGGATGGAAATGGGCATAGACCGGAATTGAGAGCCTTCTGCAGACCTTGGGCATGTTAGAGGATTTCTCGGTTTCCTCATTTACAAAGTGGGATAAAAGTGCCTGAGAGCTGGTGGTGTAGCTCAGTGGAAGAGTGCTCGTCTAATATGATGAGGCCCTGGCTTCAATCCCAAGCACCACAAGGGAAAAAAAGAATGCTTACTTAATCCAGCAATCCCATTTCCAATTATATATACAGATTTGAAAGCCGAGTCTAGAAGAGATGTTCACATAACCAGCTATGTTTCTAACAGCATTATTATACAACAGTCAAGAGATGAAAACAATCACAGCGCCAATCAATGGGTGCATATATAAGGAAAATGTACAATATACACACAATGGAATATTATTCAGCTTTAAAAGAGAAGGAAACTATCGCACAGTAGAGCACAGACAAAGTATAAGGTCATTATATTAAATGAAATATGTCAGTCACAAAAGAACAAATACTATATAATTCTGCTTACACAGTTATCTAAAATAGTCAAATTCATAGAGACAGAAAGTAGGATGGGGGTATCAGGAGCTGAGGAAGGGGCAAATGGGGATTTACTGTTCCATGGGTATAGAGTTTCAGTTGGGGAAAATGAGAAAGTTCTGAAGATCTATTTCACAACAACCTATCTATATTTGTGTTAAGTAAACATAACCTAGCACTACTGAACTGTACATTCAGACAGGGTTGTGATAGTAAACTTTATGTTATATATTTTTTACCATAATAAAAAAATACCTACGTCATTTAATCTTTGTGAGAATTAAGTGATATTAAGTGCAAAAACATGGCACACAACAGACACTCAATACATATGTCCTTTCCCCTCCTTTTGAATGGCTTGTGAGTTATTTCAGTCATTGAAAAGACATCTAGCACCCAATGCATTCTACTGTGATAGAAAAAGGGATCAGGTCCCAACTTGTTTTCCTTGCCATCTCTCCTTTTTTCAATCCTATGACCTCAATGTTTGTGTTCCCCGCAAAATTCATGCTGAAATTAAACTCTCCAATACCCAGTATTAAGGGCTGTGGCTTTGAGGAAGTGGTGAACCCTCAGGAAGAGGAAGAGCAGGCCCATGAATGGGCTGGAGAGAACAGTGTATCTGAGAGGACACAGGAAGGAGCCGCCATCTTGGAAACAGCAACCATCGCCAGGTACCCTGGACTCCCAAGCCTTCAGCACTCTTAAGAAGTAAATTCCACTGTTCAGGTACAAGTCTGTGATATTTCCTTACAGCAGGCTGACCAGACTGAGACACCAACCACACAAAGCCCCAGGCTAGCAACACAACACAGTGTGCCACCCACGCAGGAAATGCCTAACATCTGTCATCTAATACCCTAGAGCTGGTCCCTGAGACCCCAGAACCATGTCCTGCCTCTCTGCTCTAACAGAAAGACCTTAGATGATCCCATCTGTGTTACTTCTGTAGTTTTCTAAAGTAACAGTCCATTCATACACAACGGTAACAGACAGAACCCCTTGTGTGCAGGGGACTGTTCTAGCACACAGCGGGGGGCAGAAAGGAGAGAGAGGAGATTCTTTTTTTTTTTTTTTTTTTTTGGTACCGGGGATCGAACTCGGGTCCTTGCACTTTCATAGCAGGCAGTGAAACCACTGAGCTAAATCCCTGGCCCGAGAGAGGAGGTTCCTGCTTTCGTCCTTTCCGGGCGCATCAATTTGACAGTAGCTGGGCCTTTAACCATCTTGCCTGAATCCCCTCCCTGATGCTCTTTCCATTCACATGATAACCTTACCCCTTTCCAGAAACCCGCTCAAGTCCAAACTCCTCCACACACTTTCTTTCACCTTCCTCCTTTCTCTGCCAGCTCCTGTACCCGGGCCCACCCTGTGTCATTCACGCTAGGTTACACTGCAGTTCCAGCATGGCTTGGCATTCAGCCTTGTTTTACAGGTAGGTTACAGCTCCCCACCAGACAAGGACATCTTCTGTGTCACAGTGCCACAGAGTCACACTGCTTAGCCACCTGAATCTCTGGGTGTGACCCAGGGCATGTCTCCTTGGTGGCCGGGTGACCCAGCAATGTGTTCTCTGTAGCTGTGTCTCTAAATTCCAGCCTTCCCCGAATACATCTAACCCAATGTGCTAAAGTAACTTCTATCTAAAGTGCAACTTACAGGCTAGGGCTAGGGTTAAATACATATATATATATATATAATACACACACAAACACACACACACACACACACACACACACACACGGAGACATTAGTATTGCTTTTTCCCCAATCAGTCACAGTCTCAATTTCTCTGGGAGCTACTACTGTGCTAAACAGTAAGGGGTAAGGAAGTTTGGAAGTGAAAAGAGATTAGGCAAGAGGGCCAGGGAATTAGCTCAGTGGTTCTGCTGCCTGCCTCACAAGCACAAGGACCTGAGTTCGATCCCCAGTACCAAAAAAAAAAGAGAGAGATTAGGCAAGAGCCTCAGTATGTTCTTAAAAGAAATGTTTATATAACTGCATGGAGTTAGTTATAAAGCATTGTTGCTGTTGCTCTGCGCCTCTTTGAGGAGTAGGCAGGGAAGTCTGTTCGATCACTCGAGGTAATGACGCATAACATCAAAAGGCAACTCCAAGGAAACATGTCAGGCAGGGGGCTCTGTGTGTGATTATGAAGTAACAAGCCTCTAGGAGCTATAGCAGACACCAATGAAGCATCTTCAACAAATCAAGAGATTATCAAATCAATAATAATATCATTGCTTTGAGTAATGTTTAACCACCTAATTCTAGAAAAAGATTGATAGTCTCCATTCCACAGCAGTAAAAGGAGAGGTCGCTGGGTTGAGAACTAAAGCTTATGTTCTATACCAGTGTTCTCGGATACAGGTTAAATTCACTTTAACCCATGGTATCAACATGTAATCAACATAGAAATTGGGATACTTCACATTTTTCATATATGGAGAAAAAGATTGTTCCAGGTGCAATTTTACCCCTGCAGCCGTTATCAGTTTGGACTGGCCACATGCAAGTGCTCAAAAGCCATGTGTGTCCAGTGGCTACAGCTCACCAGACCCTGATCTCTTGGGAACCAGCTATGTGAGCTTGGACTTAACTTCCTTGGTCCGTAATGCTCATCTTTAAACTAAGGGGAGAAACAGATTATCATTCCAAACTCCTTCTGGCTCAAATTCTATTGTGTCTGTAGTGTATATAAAAATATACATGCACATATATAAAAAAAATTTTTTTCTTAACAGTGATGGGGATTAAAGTTAGGGCTTTGTACATGCTAGTCAAATGCTCTACCACCAAACTACATCCCTAGCCCCACCAATTGTATAACAGAGAGATGGTGGCCCCCTCAAACATAATACATAATGTTGATTAATAACATGCCACTTTATGTGTAAAATGATTGTATCCCCATTGTAGAAATTTTGAAAAATATAAAAAAACCAAAAAAGATAAAATAATCTATAATCTACTCAAATATTTCTTTGTATGGGTATAGTCTGCGCACGCACACGTGCGTGCATGCGTGTGTGTGTATGTGTGTGTGTGTGTGTGTGTGTGAGAGAGAGAGAGAGAGAGAGAGATACTGGGATCTGAACCCAGGGCCTTCATACTATTTTTATTTTGGGTCAGCCATATTTTTATTTTGAGACTGGATCTCACAGTTGCTAATTTGCCCAGGCTGAGCTCAAACTTTCGACCCTCTTACCTCAGCCTCCCATAGTGCTGGGATTACAGGCCAGCACCATCAGGCCTAGCCTTCCCTGATTTTTTTTATTTTTTTACTCAAAGAAGAGTTGAAACTTTAGAGAACAATCAATGTATTTCTATTTTTCCCCTTACATATTCTAGTATTCTAAGCATTTTCTTTTTAAAAACAAAGACAAGTAATTTAGTTGCTGAGCAGAGAGATCTACTCTGTATATACTTTCAACATGAAAAGAATCCAAATGGTTTTCCTTCAAAATCAGTTCATTAGAGGGTCTTTCTGACTTTTATCCTTCATTTAATGTCTATAGACTTGTTTATTTCCATGACGGGTTATCTTGGGAGTTTTTGCTTTCTGTCAATTTTCTCTCCTTTCTCCCCATCTACACTCAAGGTCACCGGTTTCTACACACCCATAAGGGGGCCTCCAAACCTATTACTGCTGCCGGCCAAGCCACGGAAGCAACCCTCTCCCAAAGAGACAATTTCCTTGGCAGTGCCAGAGTCTCTTGTTAAGATAAAAATAACCAGGCAGTCTACAGCTCAGCGTGGCTATTAAGGGTTGCGATTATTTTGGATCAGCACCCCAGGGCAATGATAAAATTTACTTTCAACTGCTTCCACCAACCTTTCTGCAGGTTCTTTTTTATGCCAGCAATTAGTCAAAACAAAGGCACTAAAATAACTGTTGAATACTTAGTGTATTTATCCGTGGGAGTTGTTTGGATTTTGAAGAAAGATGACAGAGGGAAATGGGGCTTTGTCTCCCTTAAAAGCCTCCCCTTTGTTTCCTTTCCTCTCCTTTCCTCCCCTCCTTTCTGATTCCTGGTTTCTGCTCCAGAGGGCCAGCTTTGGGGGTCTGTGTGTAGTACACGTATTTAATCGTCAAAAGTGCACAGCTGAAAAGGAGAGGAAATGGAATGCAAGGTGAGGCAAGATACATGCTAGAGAGGCCCTAGCTACATCTTCTTCCACCCTCACCAGGACAGAGCCAGCACCACAGCCCAGCCCAGCCCAGACCATCAAAAGATGCGAACGGGTGGCTGCGGGGTGGTTGAAGCCTGCCGGAGCGCTGAGGCTTTAGAAGGCTGACTCGTTACAAAGCTGTGAACTTCAAAGCCCAGTGTACAAGGTTCTGTGCTTCCATGGGAAAATAAGTTTTCTTTTTACAACGCCAGAGAGAAAATCCCAACAAATTAGAGCGGGATCTGAAACAATGAAGAGGGCCCCACTCAGAAATAAGGAATCGACAATCAGTGCTATCACCGTGGCTTCTCACTGTCCTCGGGACTTCAATCATTCCCAGATGACAGCATGCATGTGATCAGGGTCCTCTGGCAGCTCTTGCTTCTCACAAATGGGGGAACAGGAGGCTCCGAGGGCAGAGTGCTCCCACATCTGCACTCAGCAGCAGGTGACGCAGAAGCCGAACCAGGCTGAGGGGTTTGGGGAGAATGACAGTCTCTCGAAGGCTGAGACTTCAAATGATGCAACTACTGACTTTCAGCAGCATGGACAGGCTTTGCAGAGTGTTAGCCTCTTGGCTGAAGTTGTGGCACCTTACCAGGACTGGCCTTAGAAGTCTGCAAAGTGTCCACAGTCCCCAGTTTTCTGATTTTGTGGTACGTCAGCCCAGGTACCAACCCAATATATCACTTGCCCTGCCTACAATTCCACAATCTTTTCAACTCTTATCTCGTTGGCTCTTGAAGACTATTTTAGCCTTTAGCTTAGTTGGCTTGGGCTGTCTCTCTGTCCTCTGGCTCACAAAGACTAACTCATCCTCCTATCAGCATGGGCACACTCTTATACCTCATTTAACCCTAATTACCCCCGGTATGTCCCCATCTCCAAATGAGGCTCAGGGCTTGAAGGACATCAGAGCATGCTACCCCAAAATATGCTACAGTGGCATGTGGATTATTTTAAGCTGAAGGCAACTCATAATCATCAGATGCAGAAAGAAGCCTTCTTACAGCTTCCCTTATCTGACTAAAAGCAGCAACTCTGGGGAAGTAAGGCTGCCATAAATTCCCTCTTCAGGCTGAATCTACTCCTAGAATGGAGAACAAGAATAAGACCTCCCCCAAATTCCTTCTCCCAGGGAGTTTTATGGCCTTGAAGGAGCCATAGACCACTCATACTCATATAGACGAACACTATCACTAATTTTCTTATCTCTCTCATTTGTTCTCCTAAAAACCCATTTGTCTTTCCCAAAGAAATTTACTTGTTTTTCCCATAAAAGCTTTTTCTCTTCCTACCCTTTCTGCTACTGAATTAGATAAATAAGCCTCTAACTTTAACCTTTTAAGAAGCTAGCTAGGGGCAACAAGTTCCATCCCCTAAGCTACAAAAAAACCAAAGTGGCAGCAGCCACCTGCTCCTAGTTTTTCTTCTTGGTGGCTGCATGCACACCTTTTTCTCCTGTTCATCTCTGTTTTGGGCAACTTAATTCTCAGGCCTGCAGACCCAGAACCTAAGAGGGTACAGAAAATTTCTTTTTCCCTCAATTCCTTCACCTATGAATTTGAGGGGGAAGCAGGGAAGGGCAAAACACAATTCAGTCCACAGCAGTCTTCCAGCTTCCTTGGTTCACCGGAACCCTCATCCCCCACCTCCGAAGAGGAAGCACAGTGCGCTACAAGCAGAGCTGGGGGGGAGACAAGATGGAGGATGGAGGCCAGGCCCCCTTCCCTCCTCACCGTGGCCTGGGATCACCACTACCTCCTGCCCCATTAGCTTTCCATTTGGGTTTTGAGGGACTGTCTCTCCCGCCAGCTCAGGGCCATCTGTATTGACGTGTGTGACTTGGGGTGGTAGAGAGGCTGAGAATGGGCCTTCACAGCTGGGTTGGGAGCCTGAACTCAAGCTGTGGAGCAGCCCTGCTGGGAGGGGCTGGGTGGGAATGTGCTAACCCTAAGGAGGAATTTCAGCAGGCGGGGGAGACCGCAACGTCCTCTCCCTCCACATGACCCAGCGGGTAAGGACTCCTGTCAGAGTCACAAGGGAAAAACACAGATCCCCAAGAGGGCCATTTGGGGACAAGAGTATCGCAAAAGTGGGAGAAGGGAGGGACCAAGTACACTGCCCACTCCAGGCCAGGATCCCCCCTCCGAGGACCCACTGCTCTGAGGTACCAGCGGCGGCCATTCCAGAGCCTGGACTCTGCCTGGCACTGCCCCACACAGTGACAGTTGGCAGCAACAGGAAACGGCTTGTGCCTCTCAGCGCACTGACACAATCGGCAACAAAAATTGCCACACAGGGGCCGGGGATTTAGCTCAGTGGTTTCACCACCTGCTGTGCAAGCGCAAGGACCCAAGTTCGATCCTCGGTACTGGAAAAAAAAAAAAATCGCCACACATCTCAAGACTGACAGCACTAAAAACGAGCACAGGAAGCCGAATGTAGTGCCACACACCTGTAATCCCAGCACTCAGTAGGCTGAGGCAGGAAGATCATGAGTTTGAGGCCAAGCTGGGCTACACAGTGAGTTCAAGGCCAGCCTGGGCTACACAGTGAGACCTTGTCTAAAAAGAAAAAGAATTTTAAAAATAATAATGAGCATAGGGAAAACACAGGAAGGAAATGTACCAATTGGCTCTCTTTCTGATACAGGCTTGGTCTAATCCTTTGCAAGATGCATAAATCTCACTGAAACATCAAAACCCCCTCCGGCAGCCAGAACCAAGTAGTCCAGCTTGGCCTCTCAGATCTGCTGCTCCTCTTCCTGTCCTCACCTCACCTGCCCCAGCCACCTCTTCTCCCGTCCTTCACCACTTCTCGCAGGCGCAGTTCTGTGCACAGCCTTCCCCAGAGCTGTGGGGAAGGAGTCAGGGCAGGCACAGAAGGTGCCCCGCTTGTCGCTCGTCGCTCATCGCGCACTGGAAATTCCTGCAGCCACCCACGCTGGCTGTGCATTTCCCACCTCCACATCTGCAGCCCCTGGCCACTGCCAGGCACCCTGCGGCTCTGCCGTCCCGCTCCACACCTCTCCCCTTTGCCTCCATCACCGCCCACACAGGCCCCGTGGCTTATGCCGAGCTGTGTTGCTACGCTGCTGTCTGCGACTCAATCACCTGGCCTGACTGAAGGGATGCCTGATATTTCCCCCACAGAGCGGCCAGGCTAGGTCTTTTACCAAACAAAAGGCTGCTTACTGCACAAGGAATTCTGTCACACCCCATGCCACATAAACTGCTGCACTGCACTGTGCTTTAAAATGGTATTTTTACCTCTACTACAAGGACTTTCCACTTCAAAACAATGTTAAGTGGCCACATAACTGTAGGCCAGCAGAGCACACTGTCACGCCAGGGGCCACCTGACATCATCTGGAGATGTCTGTGATGGTCACAACCAGAGGGAAAGGGGCTGCCTGAGGCGAATGAGGCAGGGCCTGGTGCTACCCACAGAGCACCATGGTCCAAAGCTGGCAAAGCTGAGGTGGAGGACGCTGCTCTGTGCCCTAAGTGTCAGAGAGGGAGTTGCTGCTTAGGCCCTGTCTCTTCCGAGTCAAAGAATTGAGACCAGCTGAGCAAGATGGCACACACCCGGCCTCCCAGCCACTTGGGGAAGGTGGGAGGGTGTTGAGTCGGAGGCCAGCCTGGGCAACCAAAAATAAACAAACAAACAAACAAATAGTGGAACCAACTAAAAGAAACCACTTCCACCACGTGAGCAAAGTAACAGACCCAACTGGGAAATCCTAAGCACTCACTCAGCTCCAAACAACGCCTGCAAGGAAACTGTCCAGCCAGGTGTGGTGGGGCATTCCTGTAATCTCAGCACTCTGGGAGGCTGAGGCAGGAGGATGGCAAGTTCAAGCTCAGCATGGGCAACCCAGCAATTTAGCAAGACCCTGTTTCAAAAACTGAAAAACAAATAAATAAAAGGGGATGGAGGTGTAGCTCAGTGAAAAGGCTTGGGTTCAACCCCTGGTACCACAGCCCGCACACAAAAAGAACTGTCCAGTTACTTCACAGTCTCGAGGCTTGAAGCCAGGGTCTCTGCACTGAACTACATCCCCAACCCATTTTATTTTCCCCCATTTTTTAGACAGGGTCTGGTTAAATTGCCCAGGGTGGGCTCAAATTTACAATTCTCCTTCTATCTCAGCCTCCCAGAGTGCCAGGGTCACAGGGATGCACTACCTTGCCCCACTTACACGCCTCCCTTTTAAGAATGGGTAAATAATTTGCTGAAGTCACACAGAGAGCTGGTGACAGACCCCGGAAGCTGATGCAGAGCGGTGTGTCGGGCAAGGAGGTGACCTCACCAACCTTCACACTTGGGTCTGACCTGGCCACACACGCGCCGTCTCACGCTCCGCCCTGCTGCTGAGCAGAGAGGGTGCTAACGGACACACGAAGCTTTTCCTGAGAATGTTCACCCCAAATAGTGAAAGGTAATTTTGTCTTTTGTAGACAGAACTCCAAAAGTGTGTTTCATTCAGGAGATTTGGGCTTCGTCCTTTGAAATTAATTAATCATATTACTGGTGCACTATTTTTTAAATACTTTGGGAGGGGCAGTGCTGGGGATCAAACCCAGGGCCTTGAACATGCTACACAAGAACTCTGCCACTGAGCTACATCCTCAGCCCTTCTGTATTTTTTTATTTTGAGACAGGATCTCACTAAATTGTCCAAGCTGGCCTCAAACTGGAGACCTTCCTGCTTCAACATCCTGAGTAGCTGGGATTACAGGGTGCATCATTGAGACTGCCTCAAAAAATACTTTTGAAAAGATTCATTCTTAAATATGAGGAGGAAAGGGAGGCAGGTCCAGATGATTTTACCGATAAGATTCTCCAAAATGTTTAAAGAAGAATTAACACTAATTCTATATCATCTTTTCCAGAAAAATAGAAAAGAATACTTCCTAATCCATTTTATGTTGCTATTACTACCCTAATCCCCAAACTAAACAAAGATAATATAAAAAACTACGGACTAATATCACTCACTAATATAGATGCAAATATTCCTAAGAAAGTATTAGTAAACAAAATTCAGCACTATACAAAAAGAATTATTTACTATGACCAAGCTGGATTTACAGTGGACCCCAGAGTTACAACTGCCCTGACATACAAACAACTTGGGTTACAACCAGAATTTTAATTTTAACCTACAAAGTCTTGAGTTTTGACCCAAATGCCAGCCACTTGTGCTTCCAGATGGTCTTAGATACAGATTTACCTCTTAAAGAGTTCTGCAAGGAACATTACAACATCCTTTCCTGTGTGGGGTTAACAGAAATCCTGGCCCAATGTCTCTCTAAGGACACTGAGATCTATCTGTATTCTAGGAGAGAGATTTTGAAGGCTGTGTAGAGGAGCCTGAGCTTTCAATTGACCAATCTGAGTGACAACCAGACCTCAAGAACAAATTGAGCTCGTAAGTCAAGGGCCCACTGTATTTGAGAGTTGTAAGGCTACTTTAGTATTTGAAAGTCAATCGATAAAATCCACCATATTAACAGGATAGAGAAGGAAAATTGTATGATCATTCAAGGTAGAAAAAACATTTGACAAAATTCAACATCCATTTATAATTAAAACTCTCAAAAAATAGGAATAAAGTCAGATTCCTCAACTTGACAAAGAACATCTACAAAAGAGCCCATAGCTAACACAATATTTAATAGTGGAAGTGTGAATGTTTCTCCTGTAACATCAAGAGCAAGACAAGAAAGTCCACTGTTACTATTTTCATTCAACACAGAGCTGGAAGTCCTACAATTTGCAAGAAGCTTTTTTTAAAGGAAATAAAAGGAATGCATATTAAAAATGAAGAAATAAAACTATCCCTATTTGCAGATGATAACAGCTGCTTAAACAAAAATCCCAAGGAATCTACCCAAAAAAGAAAAGAATTAATAAATTCTGCACAATTGCAAGGTATAGGACTGGGGATTTAGCTCAGTGGTTCCGCCACCTGCCTCACAAGCACAGGGTCCTGAGTTTGATCCCCAGTACAAAAAAAAAAGATTGCAAGGTATAACAAGATAAACATACAAAAAGTCAACTGTATCTCTATATGCAAGCAATGGATGCGGGAATAAAGATTTTAAATACAAGCCAGGCTGGTGGTGCATACCTGTAATCCCGGCACTAGGGAGGCTGAGGCAGGAGGATCGCTGCAAGTTTGAGGCCAGCCTGGACTACATAGTGAGTCCAAGGCCAGCCTGAGCTACATAGTGAGACCCTGACTCAAAAAAAAAAAAAAAAAAAGATTTTAAATGTGACACCATTTATATTTTCTTTAAAAAAATAAAACAGTTATAAGTAGAACAAAATATAGACTTACACGCCTTTCAAAACTCAAAGAAGATCTACATCAACAGACATACTGTGTTCCTGGATTAAAAGACTTGACAAATTCAAGAGAACAAGTTTCCCAAAATTGATAGATAAGGGTGTTTTTTTGTTGTTTGGTTTTGGCTTTTTTTCTTTCTTTCTTTCTTTTTCTTTTTTTTTTTTTGGTACCAGGGACTAAACTCAGGACCTTGTGCTTGCGAGGCAGGCGGTGGAACCACTGAGC
>NW_004624756.1:11310885-11356202 GCF_000247695.1 Heterocephalus glaber | reverse complement strand
GAACCACTGAGCTAAATCCCTGGCCCCATAAGGTTTTCAGCTACTCTGTAAAATTATCTTTTCTTGTAAACTATATTCTAAGCATTAAATATTATCAAATCATTTTGAGAGAGTAGTGCTAACCACTAAGCAATACTCTAAGTCTCTGAGTTTTACATTTTTTTTTTTTGGTACCAGGGACTAAACTCAGGACCTTGTGCTTGCGAGGCAGGCGGTGGAACCACTGAGCCAAATCCCCAGCCCTTGGCTTTTTTTTTATAAAGAGTCTCACTGTGTTACCCAGGTTGGTCTCAAACTTCTAGATTCAAGTGATCCTCCTGCCTCAGCTTCTGCCTCCCCACTCACCCCAAACTCTTTCTGTCTCTCTCTCTCTTTTTTCTCTTCTTTCTTTTTTCTCTTTATTGTTGTTGCTGTTGACATACAGTTTAATGCAAATCTTATTAAAATGCCAGCAAGATATTTTTGTAGATATAGATAAGATTATTTTAAAATTTATACATAAAGGCAAAGGAACTACACTAGCTAAAATAGTTTTCAAAAAGAATGAAGACAGATAAATCAGTCTACCTGATTTCAAGACTTATTACCCATTTATAATAATCAAAACTATGTGCAATTAGCAGAAGGGTAGACACATATAATGGTGGGACAAAACTGACCACCAGAAATAGACCTACACAAATAAGCCTCGAACTCGCATCGATCCTCCTGCCTCAGCCTCCTGAATCCTGGGATTACAGGCCTGTGCCATCATGCCCAGCTGTCCAAATGATTTTTGACAAAAGTGCAAAAGCAGTTCAATGGAAGAAAGATAACCTTTTCAACAAACAGTGCTGGAGCAACCGGACATCCATAGACAGACAAAGTGACCCACAACCTAAGTCTCACATCTTGTACAAAAATTAATTCAAGCCAGGTGTGGTGGCACACACTTGTAATCCTAGCACTCTGGGAGGCTGAGGCAGGAGGATTGTACATTCAAGCCCAGCCTGGACTACTGAGCAAGACCTTGTCTCAAAATAAAAATGGAACTCCAGAGGTGAGAAAGCCCTGGGTTCAATCCCTGGTAAAAGGGGGAAAAAAGACAAAGGACAAGAAAAGATGAAGGGAAGGGAAGAAGGGCGGGAGAGAGAAGAGATTGGTGGTTGCTAAGAGTTAAAGACAACATAAGGACAAGAAGGAAGCCCACGTGGCTATAAGAGGGCAGCATGGGGCAGGGAAGTGGCAGAAATGTTCTCTACCTTGACTATTTCAATGTCAAGGTCCTGGTTGTGATATTATACTTTTGCAACATGTCACCATTGGGGGACATCAGATAAAAGAAGAGGCAATACCGGTACCATTTCTTACAAATGCATATGGATCCATAATTATCTCAAAATAAAAACTTTAATTTATATATATAATATATAAATTTATATATTTATATATATATGTGTTGTGTGTATGTGTGTGCGCATGAGCGTGTGTGCGCATGAGCGTGTGTGCAGTATGGTGCTGGGGATTGAACTTGCACCCAGGGCCTCATACATACAAAGCACATGCCATATCATGCAGTCACGGCCCCAGTCATTTATACATAGACAGACAGACAGACAGACAAAGACAGGAGGAATTCACCTTAAGCTATTTAAAGAACCAGAGAGCTGCATTTCCAAGGAAAGATCAGCCCTAATATGAGCTTTAGGAAAAGGCCCGGAACCAGCTAGCTCCTTGATGAAGGCTAATAAGCTCTCACTCATTGGAAGAGGGACCCTTAAAGCATGATTAGGTGACAAGCTGCCCACTGTCCTGAGGAGCAGAAATGTTAATACATGTAAAATGCACTGCAGACGTGGAAAGTGTAAGTGAGAAGAGTGGAAGGGGGAGGGGGCTTCTAATGACAAGTGCAAACAGAAGCCACCCTTCTGGGGAATCTAGAAAGAGCTGCAGGGCAAGACACTAGGTGTTTTTCCAGCACTGACCAGAACAGAGCCCAGCCGGCCAACACAAACAGCCAGTCCACTGGGCAAACATATTCCTTGCCGAAGGAGGATGTTTCACCCGGCAGTCACCATGTGATGAAAATATACCCTCTAGGAAATCCAATTTCCTTTGCTTGGTTTCTGTATTCATCAAACAGTTTCTGATCTTAATTTGATGGTTTCCTCCCTGGAAGAGAAGAAGCTGGTAGGATCCAGTCCACTAAATCTGCATTTTCTTCCCTGCTGACCCTCCCATGGTCTTTTAGCATTGGGTATTTTGTTCCACATCATCTTCTCTCCCAGGAGTAAGAGTATTTTCCCTCTGAGAGGAACACAGTCCCCCCAAGCAAAGGGACTGAGTCAACAAACATTTGGTAAGCACCTGCTGTGTGCTTGCTCTGGCAAATCCAAGTTAAAATGACGACTGAGAAATGACCTGTGTCCCAGGTGAGTGCGAGGACAGACTCACACTGTAGCACGGCCATGCCCTTCCTACTGTCCAAACAGAGTCAAGATCAGGAGAAACACCACCCCAACTTCCCAAGATAATTGGAAAGTAACTTAATCTGTTCTTAGACATCTTTTTAGAAGGCAGGAAGGGGGTGGGAAAGGAAAAAGAAAAGGAAAGACGTTAAGGAAGAATGGAGCAAAACCTACTGAAATCCTAGTTCTCCTCCTTTCTTCCAGGGATTTGCTCCAGGATTTGTACCCTGAGCCATTCTTTTTCTCCAGAGTAAGCAGCTCACACTTAATAAAATAAATCTGCCAAGGTTTCCTCTACTCACCAGCTTCAACTGGGGCAGCCAGGCCAGCGGGAAGAAAGAGAATCTCCCCTCAAGTCCAAGGAGAAGTTGTGTATGCCATTGGGGCTCAGAAAATGATACTCCAACGCATGGGTGCTCTGCAGGGCTGAGCTGGAGAAATTGTCTTAAAATCGAGGCCTCTCTGACCTTCTGCACCATCCACCTCTTCTATTGAGCCTCTCTTCCCGCAGGCACAGGAAGGACTCTGATATCTCCTCATCTGCCTCAAGACTGGACCCATCAAAAAGAGCACACTTACCCCCATCCCTTCCATGGATCAAAAGACACTGACGTCACCATACCAGGACAGGCTCATCTCATAATATAACGAATGTCTCTTAGGCTTAGTCCAATTCCAAAGGGAATCATGTATGAGTTAATATCTATCTCCCAGCTCCATTCATGCTCCCTAATAACCACTTACCAGCCTCAAAATGGCCTACATCTACCCATTCCTCTTGTCTCCTGTGAGGAAGGATACACTGCAGGTACACCCTGTTTCATTGGGTTAGTAGGTAATCACCCTCCTGTAATTCTCTCAAGGCCTCGTTAACAAATTTGTGTATCTTTTCTCCTAATAATCTATTGTCAGTTCATTCCAGAGAGTCTTAGCAGCGGGGGAGCTTTCCTTTAGCCTGCTACTCGTGCTTTCTTCTCCTTTCTTGTCCATGGCAGGTTAAAGAGTGAGACAGTTTCCCCAATGGTGCCCAGAGATGGCCATCTCCTGACAACACAACGACACATTTCCCCTTGAACTTGACCAACAACTCAGCCAAATTTTTATTTTCTAAGAGGCAAATAAAACAGCGTTTAAACAAGAAGAAAAAGGAGGAGAGGACGAGAAAGGAGACATTGAGATGGGGGAAAAAAAAATGTTTGAATATTTTCTGTGGACCCAGGAAAGAACCCCCAGCACTGTTAAAGAAGTTGTTAAACATGGTCTGTTTATTTTCCCCTGTACACTCTGGGGATCTCAAACTAAGACTGATGGCAGATGACATTGCACTTTTTCAAAACACCTTTCTGAGAACACCTCCCACAACGTGTCACAACAAATGAAATCCCACAGCCCTACATGTAAATATTTTTCCTCAGCAAGAAATGAAAGCCGTGAATTCTACAGGTATCTCAGAGTCTGGAATTCTTTAGAAGGGGTTCACATGAGACACCGAGGGACTGGTGGCTGCGATCCTCAACGGTGTCATTTTTATACAGGGTGAGCACAAATTTACATAATTCAATTCAGCACTGGTTGAATATAAATATGTGTCGATACAGACGAGGACCAAATGAAGAGGAGCTGGGGAGATGAGGTGGTATGTGGGGCCCCCCTCAATGCCTGCAGTGGGGCTGAGCTGCTGACTTTGGGGAATCGATGTCATTTGCATACCAGCCCATTATTCACCTAGCGCTCCCCAGTGTCCGTCCCTGATCCACGCCCCCGCATGCTAGATAAATAAAAGCTGTGCTCATGCATTAAATCAGCATGAAGTACACACCACTGAAAATACATAGAAGATGCAAAATTTGCGTCTTTATTTCTGAACGTATGTGTTACGAAAGACTCTCACAGAGACTGTAAAAACCAGGGGGAAATGTTAGCATTTTTTATGAAGGTTTTGAGTTGCACCTGATATGTGAGTGAGTAACTTTAAGGATATTAGCAAATACCTTTCAAAACTCAACAAATTCTGTAGATAAAAGGAGATCTTAAGCCAGGTGTGCGCGCCTGCAATCTTAGCACTCATGACTAAGGCAGGATGATCATCATGACTTCAAGGTCAGCCTGGGCTACATAGCAAGACCCTGCCTCAAACACACACACACACTCACACACACGCATGTGTGTGCAGACAGTGAAACAATCATATAAATTTATTTCTGAATCTGCACCAAAGGAAAACTTAGAACTGCTCTGCATTAGTCTGCTCGGCCTGCTATAACAAAATGTTACAGATTAGGTGGTTTGAACCACAGAAATTCATTCTCTCACAGTTCAGTTCTGAGATCAAGGTGCAGGGAGGGTCAGTCTGGCGAGAGCCCTCTTCCTTAGCTGCAGTGGCTGCCTTTGTGCAGGTGGCTGCCATGTGACCCTGCCTCTGTCTGCAGACCACCCTGAGGTCTCTCTCTTCTAAGGACACCCCGCTTGGCAGATCAGCCCCACGGCCCTCTCTGTTCATTTGGCCTCCACTTCCTCCTTGGAGACCCCATCTCCAAGCATGGTCACACTCGGGGTCAGGGCTCAATACATGAATTTTAGGGGAAGCAACTCAGTCTTAAATCCCTCTGTGCTTCTAACTAAAAATACGAAATGGCTGAGGGCAATGTGCAGTGCAAACCAAGAGCTCAACATGTACAAGGCCCCAGACTCGATTCTCACCAAGAATAATAATAATAGTAATAATAATAACAAAACATTAAAATATTGAGTATTGCAAATGCATTCTGGAGCTAAAATCTAAAGACAGGTAGAGTTATATACAGTATGGACTCCATTGTAGTTAAGAATGACAAGCACAGAATGAATTTAATGCACGTATTGTTATTCTCATAGGTTGGTGGTAATAATTTTTTTTCCTGGTGCTGAAGATCAAACCTCCTAGGTAAGAGCTCTGCTACTGGGCTAAATCCCCAGCCCCAGAGACTATTTTTGATTTGCTGTTTCCCTGCCTCCCTTCTCCCCATGACAGTTAAACTGGACTGTCAACTTGATTGCCTTGGGAACCACCCATGGGATTGGTGGAGCACACTTCTGTGTGTATCTGGGTGGGTCATGGAAGCTTGACCATGGCAGTCTATACCTGGTCCCTTGCCCCTTCCTCTCTGGCATTTCCCGCCCTGCTCCGCTTCCCTGCTGCCATGAAAAAGCATTGTGGCTCCACTAGGCCCTTCTGCCATGGCATTTCTGCCTTGGAGCCAGCTGGTCATGGACTGAAGGCCCTGAAACTGTGAGCCAAATTAAACTCCTCCTCCTTTAAGTTGTGTTCCAGGCTAAGAAAGCAGACTGATACACACATATCCCCATTAATTTATACTGACTCTCTTAATCTCTCTTAAATAAAATTTATAGAAACCCATGGTTTTATACTAGCCTCCTGTATTAGGTCCACCAGAACAAACCAATATGGAAACATGCTAAAGCTCTGCATTACCAAGTTCAAGGTAAGGTGTTTGTCTGACCTTCCAAGAAATCAGGAGAGAGATAAGAACCAAAATCCTCAAACAAGCCAGTTGTAGCCACCATGATAAGGGAATCCCCTCTAGTATAACCTTCATGAGGAAAGTAACTTTGAAATGATCAATCGATCCACTTTTTGTTCTCAGCTTTTACTTCCTTCCATTTTCTGCCTATAAAATCAAACTCCTTGCTCAGTGTGTCAGAACACCCGTTCTATTTTATGAAATAGAATGTTTCCTGATTTGTGGGGCAGGCAGCAGCACCACTGAGCTAAATCCCTGGGCCAAATAGATGCAATCAAATTGGCTTTTTTTTTTTTTTTTTTGGTACCAGGGATCAAACTCAGGACCTTGCGCACTTGAGAGTCAGGCACCGGAACCACTGAGCTAAATCCCCGGCCCTTCCTGATTTGTGAATCACAAATAAAACCAATTACACCCAGCACAGTGGTGTACACCTATCTCCAGTTACTCAGGAGGCTGAGGCAGGAGGATTGAAAGTTCGAGGCCAGCCTTGGCAAATCAGAGACCCTGTCCATAAAGGTTAAGGTGTGGTGTCAACTTGATTGGCTTTGGGATCCTGGGGGTTGGGCGGAACACACTTCTGGGTGTGTTGTGGAGGCACAGCCATGGGACTGGTCTATACTTGGTCCCTTGTCCCTTCCACTGTACCATGTTTCCCTTGCTCTGTTTTCTGGCCACCAGGAACTGAGCAGCTCTGCTCCACGTCTTTCCCTCACGATGCTTCTGCCCTGAAGTCAGCTAATCAGACTGAAACCGAGAGCAAATGAAAGCTCTCCTCCTTTAAATTGAGAACTTTGAGTTTGTGTTCCAGCAATGGAAAAGCCGACCAATACGCTCTCTCAAAATAAAAAATAAAAAGGGCTGGGATGTACTTCAGTGATAGACCAATGCCAAGCATTCGTGAGCCTCTGGGTCTGATCCCCAGTCACACACACACACACAGAGCCCAGTTACAATCTTTAAAGTAAAGTCATGGTAGTTTTGTCTTTTGACAATTCTAAAAATCCAAAGTTCTTTCATTCTAAGCTATAAACTCTCTGAGAACACAGGACATTTCTTTTTTTTCTTTTTCTTTTTCTTTTTTCTTTTTCCTTGCAGTACTGGGGATTGAACCCAGGGCCTTCACACTGAGCTACATTCCACCCCTTTTTATTTTTTATTTTTAGACAGGGTCTCTAAGTCTAGGTTGTCCAGGCTGGACTTGAACTTGTGACCCTCCTGCCTCAGCCTCCCAGAGTGCTGGGATTACTGGCGTATACCACCACACCTGGCTTGATCATATATTTTGTGTTAAAGACAGCACTCGACACTGCAGAGACACAAGGTGAATACGACATCCTTTCCCTTTGGAGACAAATTTTGGAATTTCAAGCAAAGAGGCTGAGACTGAATGACTGTGTCCAGTTTCTTCCTGTCCATGATAAACATCACATCATGGCTGGTAGTTCCCCAGGGTCTGTAAGAAAAATTCTGTGTGTCCTGCCCTAACAAAACAGGTTTCTGATTTAAACTTGATTTTTATTATATTTTAATGGTTATCCATCAATTTGCTTGGGCTGAAAAGTAAAGGCCTGGACAGTAGTACAATAAGCCAGAGGAAGGAACAGGCTGGGTGATATTGTAACAACCCCAGTCATGAGCCTTGAGTTTACAAACTAGCCTGAGGGCAGGGTGACCCTGCTGGAGATGAGAGTCTGCCCCACCTGAGCGGCCATCAGGCAGCTGCCAGGGAGCAGAGAGGATCAGGTACTGAAGCAACAGCCCCACTGGGTGACCTGGCCTCCTGAAGAGCCGGCCTCTCTGGTGGCTAAGCCATAAAGGGATTCCTCCCCACCATGGGCACCAGAGCCCATGGGAACCCTGTTAGCTGGCCTGTTCATCCTAACCACTGCCCTGCAAGTGAGGCTGCACTGGGCATATGTAACACAACACTAAACTGGCCCTAGAAAAGCCACTCTGGCCTTGATCTTTGGTTTGTTTGTTGGGGTTGGGGGCTGCTAGAGGTTGGACCCAGGGCTTCACACCTGCCAGGCATACACCTGCTCCACCACTGACCTATACCTTGATCTTGTCACAAAATTCACCTGAGCAAAGAAGAAGCACAGACACCCCATGGAGCCTGCAGGTACTGCCTGCCACCCCGACAGGAAGACAAAGCTTCACCCAAGAGATGCGGCACAGAGTGGCAAGGATCAGGTTAACCCCAAAAAAGTTACCACCATTGGCTCCTTTTTGCTCTATTATAAGCAGAAATTGCCAGGCATGATGGTGCATCTCTATAATCCTGGCACTGTAGGAGTCTGAGGCAGGAGAATCGCTAACTTCACTTGAGCTCAGGATGGGTGACTTAGCAATTTAGTGATATCCTGTCTCGAAATCTAAAAAAATTTAAAGGGCCAGAGCTGTGACTCTGTACTTAATCCCCACAAGCAAAAAAGCTGAAATTTCATGTGGCTCAACTTACTATATTCATAACTAACTCTTACACAGTACATTCTATGATGTGCCAGGCAAGGTTCTAAGTTCCCTATACACGCATGCGCACACACACACACACACACACACACACACACGTTTCATCCACGTAACAGCCCCATGAGGTGAGTAACGTGATTGTCCTCATTTTATGGAGAAGTCAGTGATCGGCCACAGGTAAGTGTCAAGGCAACCTGGCTCTCACCCTCCGTGACCTTCTTCTGCAACAAGGGTGCACAGAATTCAAGGAAAGCACACAGGAAGAGCCAAGATGCTCTGCGAAAGCTTGGAGGAGGAAGTTGGCAGAGTCAAGTCCACCAGGCCACGTCACTCATGTGGCACAGGGGCTCCTCCCTTGCAGATAGGGGCCCTGTCCCTGAGGTTTCAAATCTCATCAATAAACACCCAACGCATAAATGCATGGGTGAGGAGAGAAAGGAGGGACCAAAACAGCACAAACTTGCTGCCTGACAGAGAAAGAAAGAAGCCAACCTCCCTGGGCTCCTTGGGTCCACGGACTTGAATGAAGACTGTGCTTTAAAAGATGTCAGCTGGTGTATGCATCACAAAAACTCCACATGGGAAATATCATCGTGTCAGTTTGCCAGTGAGAGAGTGGATTAGGAGAGGTGACCGAAGCCAACTGTCTGAAAATTCTACATGTGGCAGGATCTGGATTCTGACCATCTTCTTTCCACTCCTGCTTCTCCCCTCTACACTGCTCAGTGCTTTCTGATCCCAGTAGGAAAATTAACTTGGGAAATCTAATTAAGGCAATTTGATTTCTAGTGGAACGCAGGCCTGGCTTTGAGGAGCGAAAGGTCCCTGGGAACAGCTCCTGGCCATGGTCACCTGACACACCCTTCACCATGCAGCAGTCCAGTGCCAACAGAAAAGGCCACTCCAGTGGATGGCCAGGGCCTGAGCACCCTGGGTCATTGCTGGAGAAATGGAGTTTGTCTCTCTCGGTCTGCCACCTTTTTCAATAGTCCTTATCAGCTGTGAAAGCTCCTGCCATTACATTACATCATGATGGGCATATTACAATTTCCGAGATTGCATCTTATCCGACATTAGTTACATTTTAGGGTTGTTGCTTCCTGGCACTTTAATTTCATCAGTAAGCTATCTCCTGATCACAGAGGAGGATGCATTACAGCTGCTCCCATCCATTTGGTTTCCCCAGCCTCGTTTCCAGAGGCTAATGTTTATTCCTTGGGCCAGGATTTCAGAGCGTTCTCTCTGCTAGGCCCACGGCCCCCTATCCATTAACTGTAATAAGTAGTGATAATGTTTTTACCTCAATTATTTTGTTTTCTATTTTTGTGTTTGGCATGAGAGAAACTACAGGCAGAACCTGATTGTGTCAAATTGGTATGTTGATAGCAAAGTGACTTTTTTGCAAGAAACAGGCCATCAAACTCCTAAGGAATTTTCCTTCTTGTTGTTAGTTTTAAGTACAGGAGTTGGATATCATATAAAGAAACGGCAAGGATGTAACTCCATGCAATATTACCATTTAATCTTCAAGGGTAATGGGTGTAAAGAGAGAATGTGTTTTTACAAAACATAATAACGACTCACATTTTCTATCCTACCACTGAAGAGCCAAAGAAAAACCTCGAGTGGAGACGATGAGGTGGACAGGCACCAAGATCACTGTGCATGTGACTTTGCTGCACCGTCAGCGGACAAGATCCAGTATCTGAGCAGGGAGAGGATGCGGACTCACTGCAGTTCCTCGGAAAACCCTCTCCTGTGTTAGTATGCTTCCCCTCACTCTAACAAATACCTGAGACAAATCAACTTAGTAAGAGGAAAAGTGCATTGCAGCTCACAGTTTTGCAGGTTTTGACCCATGTCCGACTGTCCTTGTGGCTCTGGCCTGTGGAAAGGCTGCAGCTTATAGCCTGGAGTGCATGGCAGAGTGGGCTGTTCACCTCACAGCCAGGGAACAAAAAAGAGGAAGAGGAGGAGACTGGTTTCCCGCAGGCGCCTTCAAAGGCATGCCCCCTCTCCCCCTTCCACTCTTAGTGGGAAGAATGCCCACTAAGCCCCACCTCTTAAAGGGTCCACCCCATCTCAACCGGGGTGTGGTGGTGCACACCTGTAATCCTAGCACTCTGGGAGGCTGAGACAGGAGAAGAGAAAGTTGGAGCCCAGCCTGGGCAATTAGTGACTTACAGAGATGCTCTCTCAAAATTAATTAATTAAGTAAGTAAGTAGAAGAAGTCTGGGGATGTAGCTCAGTGCAAAGGCCCAGGGTATAACTCCCAGTACCACAATCAATCAACCAATCAATCAATTAATCGGTGGGCTCCACCATCTCTCAATAGCACCATGGCAGCCTTTATTACATGGGCCTTTGGGGGACACCTATCCATACCATAACCACTGCCTTCTAGGGCATGGCAATCTATAAAAGAAAAAGGACAAAACAGGAATAAAGAAATTGATGTTATTAAAAATGATGAATTCCAAGGCATAACTGTGTGGAATCTCTTCACAAGGCAAACAGCTCTTTCTACAGAATTGTCTTTCCAGTCCTCTGCCTTTATTTCTGCCATGACTTGACTGGCCCCACAAATTTAGTTCAATTGTTTGCAGCTGACTGTGTTGAACTGATAGTTCTGTTCTTTATAGATAAAGATGATTTATTATTTCCCATGTACTGGAAAAACTGGAAATCTTCAATGGATTTTTTTTTCTGAATGAATTTGCAAATTCTGCCTTAGCAGAAAATACACATTCTATGTATTAAATCTATTAAATATTCATTCTATGGGTTAGCTGTTGGGAATAAAGAAGTGATGGTTAGAGTTTATCTGTTGTAGATTTAATGCCTCCAGGTTTTGGTGGCTGAACATGGACACCAAAGAAATGGAATGCTAAAAATTACAAAGCATAGTAAAAAGAGTAACATGACTGGATTTTTAAAAATAATTTCTCCAAACAGGCACAGTCTAATGAGGCTAGCTCCGAAGCGACATTTGAGAGGACAGTGAGCAGAGAAGGGTCATGACCCCAGATGGCCTCACGGCAGCCCCGACCAGAAACCTGAGGTGACTCCAGGCCACCATGTTCCACGTTACTCGACACACACCTCCAACTCCTGCGTACCCCCATCCATGGCAGAGGGGCTGAAAGACTGATAGCCTATATTATTTACCAGATTATAAGAAACCACAGCTTCAATTTATTGTGTATGATCTGTAATGCCAAAAACTGTTGTTTATCCAGTATATCTGATACAAAATTTAAATTGTTTTTTTGTTTGTTTGTTTGTTTGTTTTGGTACCGGGGATCAAACTTGGGAACTTGCGCTTGCAAGGCAGGTGACGACACCACTGAGCTAAATCCCCAGCCCCAAAATTAAAATTGTTATGGAATAAGCTCCCTTTCTCAGACTCTTGTGATAGGACTGTGGGTGTGATGGGGCCCCTGCCAGGAGGACGCTGGAAAGGCAGATGGAAGAAGAGGCTGACAAACTCATCCGGGCTGGGGGTGCTCACAGCTCTTTCCATTGTCTGGGCAACAGTTTGCTGGCGTGCACAGGGGTGGAAATGGAACAGTGGGAGCAATTTCATCCAAGGGAATTTCAAGTGTGACCAAGTCCAAAATGCAGAAAGGGGATGTGGCTCAGGGCTGAAGCACATGCGAAGCCTGTGTGCGGTCCTGGATTCAATCCCAGCACCTTGACAAAAGTCCAGTGATGCCCGGACTACAACTCCTTCACATCTTTATGATTTCACAGCATCTCACTCCCTGCATTAAATCTCTTGCTACTGGAGCTTTTTAGACAGTTTCTGCTTCCTGCATCCAATCCTGTGAATGTGTGTTTCCTCTAGTGTCCAAATAGCCTAGGATTCTGAGCATGAACAGCGGGGCAGGCCGCAGATGAGTCCTCTGAAGGACAAGGGGAACGGAAGGAAAAAGGAGAAAGTGGCTGGGGCTGCATTTCACTAACCGAAGCTTGGATGCCTGTGGTGATTTGAGAGGTACAAAGACACAGCATTAAATAACACTGAAACAACCGCTTCTTGGCCTTTCGGCTAAGATCAAATGTAGTAAATAACACTGAAAGGTACAACAAAAGAGTTATTTCCTCTTCAATTTCATTTTAATCATTTAAGGAGAATTTCTTAGGTTGGGATTTGGCTTTTTTTTTTAACATTTACTAAATCCCTGTATTTCTGGAGCCTTTTAAAGCCAATGACACCTTGCTAGGATGTACAAACAGTTTTATTTTCAATGTATTTATTTTCACTCATCATCTCTGGACGGCAAGTGGTAAAAATTTCCCATCTGTGTTAAATAGAAGGCTCTTTTTTATTTTCTATTTTGAAAACTTTTAGATTTTTTTAATAGAAACAATACTGCAATGAACATCCATATTCCAACAGAGATTCAACTGCTGCTTACATAGTTCAGTTTCTGTTCATCTATAATTTAATTTTTGTTCAGTGACTTAAAAGCAAAACACAGAGCCAGGCACAATGACACACACCTGTAATCCTAGGTACCTGGGAGCCTGAGGCAGGAGAATCCCAAGTTTGAGGACAGCCTAGGCAACTTTGCAAGACCCTGTCTTAAAATGAAATAAAAAATGTTTGGGATATAGCTCAGCGGCAGAGCTCTTGACTAGCATCCAAGGCTCTAAGCTCAAGATGCAGTACCACTAAAAAAAAAAAGTAAATCACAGACATTGTGAGACTTCACCCCTAGATAATCCAATTGCAATTCCAGAAAATAAGAATATTCTTTTACAAAACCTTACCTGCCAGGCATGGTGGCATACACCTATAATCCCGGCACTCTGGAGTCTGAGGCAGGAGGATCACTGCAAGTCTGTGGCTAGCCTGGGCTACATAGTGAGTTCAAGATCAGCCTGAACTGCATAGTGAGACCCTATCTCAAAAAACCTTAGGGCTGGGGATTTAGCTCAGTGTTTTTGCTGCCTGCTGCACAAATAATTTGCAAGGACCCAAGTTCAATCCCTGGTACCAAAAAAAAATCTTACCTATGAGTGCACATAACAAAATCAATAATCTTCTCATATTGTCTAGCAATGTTCTAAATGGTGGGTGCTTTTGTTAAGTACATTTTTTTTTTTTGGTACCAGAGATCAAACTTGTGACCTTGTGCTTTTGAGGCAGGTGAGGGAACCACTGAGCTAAATCCCTGTTCTTGTTAAGTACATTTACCCTACAATTGTGAGATAACAGAGAGAAGAAAACATTAAATAATAGTGAACAGTAACATAGGTGGTAAAAGGATACAGGAAAAGTGTGACAATAGTAGGATTTATAAAACTCTAGCTTGAAAACTAATAGCTGGAAGATGGTAGAAATGATGGAACATGTAGCCTAGGCTAAGTAGGAAAAGGAAAGAGAACAAAAAAGATGTTAATTGACTGGAGAAAATTAAATTGGACAAGAAATAGAGGTCACCTCTTAGTCAAAACCTAAGCACAATGGGAGGAATCAAAGTAGGGAAGTAGAGAGATAAGGAGAGTACGCACCTGGCCATGAGGGGTGGTCTCTGGGAGGTACAAGGAGCAGCGAGTGCTCTCCGGGGACAGCAGTTACCCTACAAGCTCTGGAGCTGGCCACCAGCTTGGAATCCCTGTCATGCCACTCTCAGCAGAGGAAGCTGACCTAATACTCAGTAGCTCTGCCTCCCTGAAATGAAGTAATACATCTCAACCCGTCCATAATGCATATGTGAGGGACATGATCCAAAACACGCAGTGACGCTAATGTGAGCATGTGCCAGACTGGTCACACAGCCCCAGGCCCACCGACCACAGAGGCTGAGGCAGACAACCACTGGAGCCTGACGCTTGTCTCAAAAGAAAAGGAAAAGGCTGGGTGTGGTGTTCCATGACTGTGATCCCACCACTCCAGGAGGCTGAAGGAAGAGCGCAGCCTCCACATCTCGGCCATTTATTGAGGCTCTATCTCAAAATAAAAAAGAGTTGGCAACACAGCTCAGGGACACACAAAAACAAGTAAATCTGCATCACGGCAGGATTAATGAGCACCAGTATTTTCAGCTCTATTTCATCAAGAAAAACACAAAAGTAGAGGCCAATACGTGCTGTGCTTGACCATCGGCTGATGAGAACATGGGCACCCGTTTCTCTTGTCCCCTTGGCCCCAGGTGAGGAGAAGGGGTGGGAGTGGGTGGGGACAGGTCGGGAAAGTTGAATTTGAAAGTCAGCAGGAAGTAGCAAGGAGAGAAGGCCAAGAAAAGGGAGGGACGAAGATGAAGGTAAACCCCCAAACTGTGGATTATAAAGGGCCTCCCTGCCCCAAAGAGCAGAATTTTATTCAGCTCTCATCTGAGAATGGGAGCAAGCAGAGGATAGGAGATAACTGACAATAGCCAATTTCGTTTTATGGGATATTGATTTATCACTTGGCTTTACTATACATGTCAAGTGCTGAGAACAGGCCCTGGCACATCAGAAGCATTCAATAAATGTTCACGTTCATCTTTATATCACCTCCTTCTTCTCCATGCCCTCTACCTTGCCCTATTTTAGTTCTGTGATTCTACAAGGCCCGTTCATGTTAGCTCTTCTTAGCTGGTCTCCTGCCGTAGGCAGGGAATTCACAGAATCCACCAGGAATCCTCCACACTTCTACTAAGTACCTGAGGCCTGCCAAATTCCAGCCACTTCCTAGAGCATCCTCAATGGAATTAATATGCTTGACGCCAGGGTCCCCACTGTGTTGACCACACCTGACCGGTCACTGTGAGCATCTGATATCCTGGCATCAGCAGCAACCAGAGGAGTTACTTTCGCAGCATGGGGGTCCACGCAAGCCTGTAACTGGCTGGTGCAATCATGTTATGAGAATTTAAATGTAAAAACTGACAAGGACCAGTTGGCCCAAAGGCAACAGAGACAACGCGACACGTAGAATTCCTGGGTAGAAGAAGCCATGACTAAGCAGAGCATAACCTCTTCCTCTCCTCATCTCTGGTCTCTGCTGAACCCCAGATCAGCCTCAAACATTAACCAAGGAATTTCACACTTTTGCCACAGCATTCCATGTGCCCAACATTACCATAGGCACATTTCCATGTGGACATGCAAGCTACACAGACCTTAGGACTCTTCAAATCCAGTGATTTCCCCTTGGAGCCTTTTTCCTCCAGCACAGCCTGGTATCTCCTACATCTAAAAATTCCAGAGTCACAAAATTTTGTAGATGTCACTCCTCCCAATAATCTTTTTTTTTTTTAACCCAGGCCTCCTGAATGCTAGGCAAGCACTCTATATGTAAAATATAGTTTCCAATAAATGAAATCAGAAGACAACACTCCATTTTGTGATGTAATATTCTGACTTCTCAAGATGTCAAGAACCTATTTCTATGTTAACTTTATAGCCTCTAGTTCAGTATTAATCACAGTTAAGTGTTTCGCATAATACTTGTATTTGGTTCTGAGCTGCACCTAACCCACATCTCAATTTAACTGACTTTCCACTGCCATGACCTTTCATGATTCCTTCTGGAAACAACTATCAAAAGCTGTAAGAGGCCAGGTGTGGTAGCACACATACCTGTAATCCCAGCACTCTAGAGGCTGAGGAGGATCACCATGAGTTTGAGGCCAGCCTGGGTTACACAGTGAGTTCAAGGCCAGCCTGAACTACATAGTGAGACTCTCTGAAGAAAAAAAAAAAAGCCGTACAAGGCTGAGGTGCAGCTGGGTGGCAGGGTGCTGGCCTAGCAGGCACGAGACCCTGGGTTCAACCCTCAGTACCAACAACTGTGCTATCTTGCCTGCGTAGTGGAGCACCTGTAATCTTAGCACTCAGGAGACTGAGGCAGGAGGATCACTATGAGTTCAAAGCAATCCTAGGCTATATAATGAATTCAAAGCCAGCCTGAACTACATGGCAAGACTCTGTTTCAAGAAAAAAAAAGATTGGTTAAATAAGTATTGGTACATACAGCTATTAGGTGAAACACTAACTAGTGATTGATTATGGAATAGAAACTATAAACTTCACATAAAATATGTTCTTGGCAGCTTGTGAAGTCAAAATATCATGTTACAAAATGGAGTGTTATGTTCTCATTTCATTTATTGGAAAATATATTTTAAATATGCTTACCTAAACAAAAAATCCGAAAGGATTTTATAGAACTTATCTCTAAGTAAAGGGAATATAAGTGACTTAATTTTGTGTGTTGCTTTTATTTTGGTACCGAAGATCGAACTCAGGACCTTGCGATTGCGAGGCAGGCACCAGAACCACTGAGCTAAATCCCCGGCCCTAAGTGACTTAATTTTGCTTCTTTATTTTCTCATCTGTAACTTCTAAATATCACCACTGAGCACACATTTCTTATGAAATAAAAATACATCGAGCCAGGCATGCTGGCACATGCCTATAATCCCAGCAACATTAGTTCGAGGCCAGCCTGGACTACAGAGCAAGACACTGTCTCCCAAAAACTAAATAATTAAAATAAAATAAATCACATCGGGCATGGTGGCACATGCCTGTAGTCCCAGCACGCAGGAGGCTGAGGTAGGAGGACTGCTGTGAGTTCAAAGCCAGCCTGGGTTACATAGTGAGTTCAAGGCCAGCCTGAACTACATAGCAAGACCCTGTCTCAATAAATAAATAAATAAATAAATAAATAAATAAATAAATAAATAAATAAATAAATAAATTTTTAAAATCAACAGTCCTACCAAAGGCCGTGATCGGGCACCAGCCCTCCCTGTTGTAGCTTTCTATAACTGTAACCAATACAGTTTGAAAGAATCCACTAATGAAAGAAAAGCTAAAGTGGCTCCCATTTGTAGAGGTTTCAGTCGGTTGTCAGTTAGCCCCGTGCCTTTGGGGCCTGTGGCGAGGCAGCTCATTAAGGCAGGCACTTGTGGGGGAGAAAAAGCCACTCACTTCATGGCCAAGATGCAAAGAGGGAGCTACCAGGCGAGACCAGGGTCCCTCGGCCCTCCTCCAGGGCACACTCCCAAAACCTAACTTCCTCCCACTAAGTGCCACCTCTTCAAGTTTCTTGCCCATTCCTATAACACCAAGGTGGGGACGAGACTTTGTGCACGTGGCCTCCGGGGAACATTTAAAATCCAAGCTAAAGCACCTCTTCCGTGCTGTTGAGTGCTGCCAATCCAGAAGTCATGCCTGCTTCTGAACACAGACCTGGTCACGTCTGTCTCCAACACCCAGCACTCTAACAGTCCCACGTCCTTGTTCTCACTGCAGGGCTGAGGAGACCCCAGAGAGCACAGCTGCTGCTCACCCTAGTGTCCAGTGCAGGTCTGACTCATGGGGGCTACAGAGTGGCCCCCAAAAGATACACCCATGTCCCAGATGTGTGACTGTGACCACATGCATGGAAGGGGCCTTTGTTGTAGATGTAACTAAATCAAGGATCCAAGGATCCAGGTGGGTCCCAAATCCAAAGAGAGGTGTCCTTGTACAAGGCAGGAGAGGAGACTACAAGGACAGGGAAACACAGGTGCAGATGGAGGCAGAGGTGGCCACAAGCCAAGAAATGCCCAGGGCCACCAACTTCCGGGTAAGAAGAAGGAACCTCCCCAGAGCCTTCTAGGGAGCACAGCCCATTGACACTTTGACTTTGTACTTCTGGCTTCACAAACTCGGAGAAAATACATTTTGTCTGTTTTAAACCACCAGGGTTGTGGTAATGTGTTGCAGCACTTATAGGAATACACAAAGAGTAGATACTTTGCCAACACCTATTGGGGTAGAAGGGGAGAAAAGTTTACATGACTATGTCCTTAGTTTTATGTTTTTGGTTTTGGTTTTGGTTTTTCACTTTTGTATTTTGAGACAAGGTCTCACTATATAGTCTAGTCTGAACTTGAACTCACTATGTAGCCCAAGTTGGCCTGGAACTTGCAGTGACCCTCCTGCCTCAGCCTCCCAAGTGCTAGGATTACAGGTGTGCACCACCATGCCTGACTTTTTTATTTTTTAATGTCCTTAGTTCTTTCAGCTTTGATTCAGAGAGAAAGAAGAGCTCATTAAAATATTTTTCTAGGGGCCAAAGATTTAGCTCAGTGGTGCTGGCTCGCAAGCACAAGGTCCCAAGTTCAATCCCCAGTAAAAAAAAATATATATATATATATATATATATATATATATATATTTTTTTTTTTTTTTTTCCCCCTCTAGGGCTAGAGATGTATCTCAGTATAGCACTTGCCTGGCATGCACAAGGCCCTGGGTTCCATCCCCAGAAATACAAGAAGAAAAATAGAAAACAAAAATTGTTCCTAAAATCTAGTTTCTCATAATTCAATTTGACTTCATCAGAAGGGCATATGACTTGGTGATCCATTCACCTTGATTTGGAAAAATAAACGTGGGAATAAAAGTAACAAAACTATCTCTCACCTACCTCTATAGAGACACAGCACCCTCATACTGTTCCAAACGCTAAGCACCTTACCCTGCCCAGATGCCGAGTGCAGTGCTCATGGTTTTTAGACATCACCGAACACTTAACAATGACACCTTTCCAAGGACAATGACAGGGTTGAGAGGTTGAAATTTTTGACCTATTTTTCTCCTCTATCTGTTCTAAAAGATCCATGTTATTTTCCTCCAGTTCTTTACCACTCAGAGCCTGTGCATGGAGGGCATAACCAGGCTTTCTGTGCTTGCTGTTTTGTTTTGCTTTCAAATCAAATGCTTCAGTGCTTTGATAACTCAAAATGAAGAGGAGAGAAAGTGTGTTTTTCTTCAGGCCTACAGAAATCAGCATTGAGTGCTCAAGAGGTTGTCGTGTAAAACATGGTGTAAACAAATGGAGAAGAGAGCACCCTGGAGAAAAAAGGACCTGGAAACCTCAGAGGGAAGCATCGGTCTGGAAGGTCACATGTAAGACAGCCCCCTGCTAGGGACCCCAGCATGGGGACAGAATCCAGAGATGGAACATTGAAGATCACAGAGACAGTGAGCTTCGCCTGATCTCTTCACCACCCTGGAGTCCTCTCCTCCCCAATCCAAAGAAGCTCCATGAATTCAGGCCAGGCCTGCTGCTGTGGCCCCACTGCCCTCCTCCTGACACCTCCCCTTCCCAAGCCAGTTCCTCTAGGCTCCTATCCCTCTGAGGCTTGTGCTGGGCCAGTGGCTGGTCTCTAGAAGACCCATGCTTCTGAGGAAGAAGCTGCTGCTGAAACACCTCTTCTAGGCTTGGGCTACCAATCTGAGCCTGCTAAACCAGAAAGTGGTTGCTTTCTTCTCCCTTGGTAAAGTAAAGCCTTGGCCCTCTGTCTTAGTTTGTTTTCTGTTACTATAACAAAATACAGGAGGCTAAGAAATTTGCAAACAAAAGAGATTTATTTTGGCTCATGGTTTTGAAGTCCAAAAGCAGGAGGTGGCAGCTTCCTGGCTTCTGGTGAGGACTCCACGCTGGATTATCCCAAGACATGGTCACAGGGAAGGAGGGAGGGTAAGAGGAGTATCTGATGAGACCAAGCAAGTATGCCACAGAAACCTGGCTTTTGTAACAAAGCCACTCCTCAATAACCCATCAGTCTACTAAATATTCATGCCCTCGTGGCCCAACTTCTCCTGATAGTCCCAGCTGGCCCACCTCCTGGTACTTTACAATGGGGACTCAATTCCAACATGAGCTTGGGTGGGGCCACTCAAACTATAGCACTCCCTCTCCTCAGAGAACAGCAAGGGCTGAAGAAAGAGGGAAGGAACACAGGGAAGCCAGGGTCCTGACAGGGACAGGGACTGCATTGATACACATATGATAACTACAGGTGATGCCACAGATAGTACAGCATAAACTGCATTGTAAGGGCGGCCTTCAATGCCTGAAGACAGGGGTAGCTAGGAATTTTGGACATTGACCAGTGTGAGAAATGTCTTTGAACAGAAAGGCTTTCAAAATTCTATAAAAATCAAGTCAGATGCCAGGTGTGGTGGCAAATACCTGTAATCCTAGGACTCTGGGAGGCTGGAGTAGGAGGATCACAAGTTCAAGCCCAGCCTAGGTGATTTAGCAACTTAGTGAGACTCTATCTGAAAATAAAAATTAAAAAGACTGGGGATGTAGCTCATTGTGAAGGCCCTGGGTTCAATACACACACACACACACACACACACACAATCAAGCCAAGAGTGGTAGCACATGCCTATAAGCCCAGCACTCAGGAGGCTGAGGCAGGAGGATCTTGAGGCCAATCTGGGGCCAGCCTAGATTACACAGTGAGACTGTCTCAAAAAAAATGACAAAAACTAAAACCCTTCTTAAAAGTCACACCAAAACAAAGCTTTTACCATTGTGAATTTAATATTTTAATGAATGAAATTTGAAAATTTTGTATGAAATTTTAAAATATTTCTTATAATAACTGGAAAACTGACACACAATTTCCTCTTTTCCACCTTCAAAGGAAACATGACACCAAAGTATTACCGCCAGTATTACAAATCAGCTGGGGTTATTTAAAAAAGACACTGTAGAAGCCAGATGTGGTGGCACACATCTGTAATCCCAGCTACTCGGCTGAGATAGAAGCATCACAAGTTCAAGATCACCCTGGGCAACCTAGCAAGATCCCGCCTCAAAGTTTTTTTAAAAGCTGGAGGTATAGTTCAGTAGGAGAGTAAGTACAGGACTCTGGGTTCCATTCCAAATATTGAAGAAAAAAAAAAAAGACACTATACCATAGACAGACTTGATCAAATGGTATAATAGATCATCCAAGGGAGAGGGAAAGCCAAGTCTAACAGGACTGCACTTCTGTCCAGACTTAGAGAACCAAGCTGACACATCAGAAAGCCTAGAATCGGCCCCCACCCAGTGCAGGCTATGCAGAACCAGGAGGCAGCTGGCATCCTGGCAGAGCATGGGCACACTGCTGAATGAGGCCTCTGCCTCACTTCTACAGGGAGCAAGTCTTTCTGTGAACTGATCAGACCAAAAGTATTTCAGGAGAAAGTGGCAGATGGCACCCCAGGTTGTGCTAGACACCCCAGCACCCCAAGTCCCTGCCCTTGACAACCTAGGAAGGTCTGAATGGTGCTGTATGTGGCCTATAGATTTTCCTCCACGAAAACATAATTTTCTCCATGACATACACAGCATAAACCAGTAAGAAAATATAGGACTCACTTGACATGGTTTATGTTTATCTTCACTTCATGCATAGTTTGTCTTGTAGACCATTTTTTCCATAGGTAAAATACAGTCCAGGCTGGAGGTGTGGCTCACTGGTAGGGAGACCACCTACTTAGCATGTGCAGGGCCCTCGCCCTGAAAAGAAAGGGTCCCAGTAACCCCACCCCTACACACCTCTCCAGCCTCAGCCCTCAGCTCCCACCAGCACATCCCACACTGGTACACATCACCTTCCAGCCCTGCAGGGCTAAGGCAGCTCCTCTCTGGCCTCTACACCTTTAAAAAGACCGCCCTTGAAATGCCTTCCCTTTCTCTGCCCTCGCCCAGGGCCTTCCTTGATTCATATTTCCAGTCTCAAAGCAGATCCAAGCTAAATGCTCTTTTCTGGGGCTCTAAATGGTGCTCTGTGTATCCCTGGCTCTGGTTTTAAAGTGTGCCCCAAAGGCCCATGCATTGGAGGCTAGGTCCCCAGCCTGCAGCACTGCTGGGAGGCTATGGAACCTTTAAGAGGTGGGGTCTAGTAGAAGGAAGTGAGGTCACTGGGGCATGGCCTTGAAGGGGATACTAGGACCCCAGCCCCTGACTCCTTTTCTTTCTTTTTTTTTTTTGGTACCAGGGATCAAACTCAGGACCTTGCTCTTGCAAAGCAGGCGGTGGAATCACTGAGCTAAATCCCCTGCCCTCTCTTTGCTTCTTGAATACCACACTTGCACTGTGATGCTCCACCCCACCACAGGCCCAGAGGCAACATGGCAACCAACCCTGCCCTAACGCCCCTAAACCTATGACCAAAATATACTTTTCTTCATTTGATTCTCTCAAGTATTTTGCCAGAGTGATGGAAAGCTAACATCCCCCATCATCAAAAAGTTCTCACCTTTTTTCTAGAGGCCTTGGAATAACGCTAGCCATGTATCACAACATGTGGACTAGGAGCTAGAGGAAGCCAATCTCGAGAAAGAGGCAGGGAAGAAAGAGGGAGAAATATGGAGAAGTTAAGGAGAAGACGACCGACGAAGGCTCCTGACGATGAATCCCGGGTCCTGGTGCTCAACAGGGCGCCCTGAAGAGCCCTGCAACTGCGTCCCCACCTGGACTGAGAGCTCGGTGAATGCAGGGGCAGTGACCAGCCAGGTCACATCAGTATTTTAAACAGGTGGATGAATGATAAAAGTCCAAACATCTGGGAATCCCCAAAAGGCATGGACAATAGGAGGTTTGCTGGGAAGGAGTCTTGGATTGGAAGTCAAAATCCTGTGTCATGATGTTGGCTCTACCACTAAATAACAGTGACCACAGACAATTTATTAAATCTTTCTGGGCCTCTATTTGATACTGGGGAGACCATTACTTAACATTAAATGGTTGGAACACATTAGGAATATACTCATATTATTTCACCTGTATTCTGTACTTTACGTAACATTGTTTTCTGAAATTACGTATATTAATTCATTTTTCCAACCAGGCATGTAGCACACGCCTGTCATCCCAGCACTCGGGAGGCTGAGGCAGGAGGATCACCATGAGTTTGAGGCCAGCCTGAACTACATAGAGAGACCTTGTCTCAAAACAATTTCTCATTTTTCTGTGAGCTAACCAACATTATCATACCTACTCAATATCATTCCACTAAAAACCAAAAAATCTCACCACTTCAGTTATCCTCTGCCCTCTTCCCACACATGAATGCTGCACAGTCTCTGGTAGACATGTGATAAATACTGAAAAGAGCTTGAGGACTCCCATTACTAGATTCAGTGAGCCCGAGCCCTCTGGGTATCCCAAGCTGAAAACACTGTACTTGGGCGAGGGATTTAGCTCAGTGGTTTCGCAGCCTGCTGTGCAAGCCCAAGGACCCAAGTTCGATCCCCGGTACCAAAAAAAAAAAAAAGAAAATGCTGTACTTGATGACTGATAAGCTCTAAAACTCAATTATTCTGATAACTTAATACATGCCTACAAACCCATCCACATACATGACCTTCCTAAAGGAAGTATGGGAGAAAGTGGAAAGGAGAGGCAGGCTGTGGTAAGCTCTGAATAGCTTGAGAGTTGAACGCCACTTTCAATACATTGCCCTGTGATCCTGGTAACATCTGCAGGCCAGTGAACTCTTCTCTCACCTCCACCTAATCAACTGATGGCGTTTACTGAGTATCTTCTGTGTGCATCCTGTTTTTTGAGACGAGGTCTTGCTATATAGTTCAGGCTGGTCTTAAACTCACTATGTAGTCCAAGCTGGCCTTGAACTCATGGCAGGCCTCCTGCCTCAGCCTCTCAAGAGCTGGGATGACAGGTGTGCACCACCAACCCCAACCTAAGTGCTTTTCATCTACTGTCCCGATTACCACCTACCTCTACCAGAGCCTCATATGGTAGGGAGTATCTTCAACCTTTATGGCCGCCATAACAAAAATAGCACAGCGAGGCGACTTACCCAACACAGTTTTTCCTCACATGGTTCCGGACACTGGAAATCTGAAATTAAGGTCCCAACAGATCCAGCATCTGATGAGAGCCTGCCTTCTGGCTCACAGACCACTTCTCACCCTACCTTCCTATGATGGGAAGGACAAGGAACTCACCAGGGTTTCTGCAATAAGGTCCATCGCCTTTGTCTGTATGCTGCTATAACAAGGCATTAGACTGGGAAATTCATAAGCAACAGAAATGTGCGGTTCACAGTTATAAGAAACTGGGAAGTCCCAGGTCAGGGCACCCACAGATCTGGTGTCTGCTGAGGACTCTCTGCCTCAGTGATGGCAACTTGTTGCTGGGTCCTCATCTGATAGAAGGGGCAAGCAAGTATCCTCAGGCTCCTTTTATAAGGGCATTAATCCCATTCGTGAGGGCTCCACCCTATGACCTGGCCATGTCCTGAGGGCTCCATCTCCTATCACTATTGCACTGGACATTAGGGCTCAACATACGAATTCTGGAGGGGACACAAATATTCAGACCATAGCAGGTTCTAATCTCACTCATGAGCCACCAAAGGCTCCACCACCTAATAATATCACATTGGGAGTTAGAATTTCAACAAAGAAATCTGGGAGCCACTCAGTCTATAGCAGATAGGTACTAATATTACGTGATCCTCACCTTACAGATGAGGAAACAGGCTCAGAAGGCAGAGCTAGGATGACATCCAGACTCCAATCCTGAGCTCCTAACCTTCAAACTATACTATTTCTCAACATCCCCACAGGCCATAAATACACTGCTTGAAGCCAGCAGTGGCATCGATACTAATTTCCTGGGATTGCCATACAAATTGCCACAAACTTGACATTTATTCTCGCAGTTCAGGAGGCTGGGAGGAAATCAATGTAAGCCTCTTAGAAGATTTGGTGGAGAATCTATTCCACACCTCTCTCCTAACTTCTGGTGGTCATCAGTGATCCTTAGTGTTCCTTGGCTTATAGCTGAATCTCTCCAATCTCTGCCTGTTTTCCCATGGACTTCCCCTTGTGGGTCTCTGTATTTTTTCTGTCTCTTATAAGGACTCCTTCTGTTGGATTTAGGGTCCACCTAATCCAGGATGATTTCATCTTGGGATACTTACCTCAATTATATGCCCAAAGTCCCTTTTTTCAAATAAGGTCACATTGATAGGTGCCAAAGGTTAAAACTTGGGAATATCTTTTTGAGGACACACAATTCAACCCACCTCACAACCCAACTTCTACCTCTACTTTATCAGGAGCCATACGTTCATATAATTCCATGGTTCTTTATTAGAGGATGGTGGTCATCCCTAGGTTCCAAACTTTAGTCCATATGTGTCTTGTTCCAATTACATAGATGTGACCAATTTTAAAAGAGGGTTCTGGGTAGAACACTTGCCTGGCATCTGCAAGGCCCTGGGTTCAATCCTCAGCACCAAAAAAAAAAAAAAAAAAAAAAAAGACTTCAGTGCGTGCCTTGGGAGAAACTGCCCTTCTGTCAGGTGCCCGCAATGGCTTATGGGGGGTTATAAAGGGGCACAGAAAAAGGAGTAGTTGATGTCCCCAGGGAAGACAGGGAAGGCTCCCTCAGAGCAGATGACATTTACATCCTGGAGGATGAATGGGATGTGCCTTCGAAGGAGCCCTGGGAGGGCAATTCAGACAAAGGACAAAGCAGAACAGAGCTCCAGATGCGGGAAGAGAAGTTCAGCTAACAGTGACCAGTTCCCTTTTTCTTTTAAGTTTGGTTTTTTTTCTTCCTTTGAGACAGAGCAGTCCCCCTGCCTGAGCCTCCAGAGTGCTAGGATCACAGGCCTGCACCACCACACCTGGCCAGTTCACTTTTACTTAGGCCCTATTTTCATCTCTCTTTTAATCAGAGTCCTCAGTCACCCTGGAACTGCCACATAGAGGGATTCCCTCTAGTTCACAAAATTCCAACCATTCTTGGAATTTGGCAAACTTCCATAAGCCATTTGCCAAACTTTCATGAACTCATTTTCATTATTAAAATTTTCAGGCTCAAAAACTGGGCCTTCTGGGCCAGAGATCTAGCTCAGTGGTTCCAGCGTTTGCCTCACAAGCGCAAGGTCCCAAGTTCAAACCCTGGTACCAAAAAAAAAGAAAGAAAGAAAAAAAAAAACCAGATGCATCTGAGATGCATCCAGAAGATGATGGCATAACCTGTCTTTCCCAAGGTTCTAATCTCAGCAATTGTCAACTCCAGTTGAGCAGTAAGAAGAAAATGAGCTGCCAATGGCATAAAGAACCTATTATTTCTTATCCACAATTCTGAAATTCAAGAAGTTCCCCAAACCATGAGTTATTGTATAACTCTTTGGGTGTCAAGGCTAGACCTGCCCTGAACTGACATGAGCCTATTTATAGACCTGATCTCATTCCAGGTGCCATCTATCTGTTGGCTATAGAAATAGTAAGACATCTGACTGCACAACACTGCAAGCAACCCCGCTGGGGCTGATGGGTGATATTCCAAGTCCTGCAACCCATCTGGCCCCAAGGTTTTGGGATGTGGGACTGCTTTGGGCCTGTGGCTGCTACGATTCTTCTACAGGTGTTTTTAATGACCATGTTCCCGAAGGCTGTGTTTACTCTTAGCTTGAGCTCATTTGAGAGATCAACTTGGTCATGGTCACTGAAAAAAATCATTGTCAGAGGCAGGAAAAATAACCAGTCATGAGCAACTGAAACTAGAAAAGTCACCAGAGACAAGAGACAAGTACTTGGCCTGACTCCTCCCCTTCCCTGCTCTTAGTTCTATCACCATGGCCCTTTAGATACCATATTATCAGCAAGAACATGGTCATGACAAATACAGATTGAATTATGCTGACAACAAGATCAGAAGGACTTGGAATCCCCACTTCATGGCCCTGGCTCACAATTCCCCCAGATGTCTTGGGCCTACAGATACTCAAATAGCTGCTTGAGAACTACTGAAATGCCCTTCAGGTCAGTTATGTGGGGAGGACCACCATGTCTATGCGTCAGTGCTCCCCTCCCTCAACAGCACATGAGGTCTCTGAAGTCAGAAATGGGTTTATGCCCCAACTCTTCTACCTACTGCATATGTGAGTTGGAATAATCTAATTCATTCTGGCCTCATTACTTAAATGGCTACAATAATTATCTCTGGTTCTTGTTTTGTTTTGTTGACAAGGTCTCAGTTTATAGTCCAGGCTAGCCTTGAACTTGCCATATAGTCCAGAAGGGCCTCAAACTTGATATTCTCCTATGTCAGGCTCCCAGGGGCTGGAATTGGAGGTATCCACCACCAGATCTGGCTTCCTGATTATTCTTTTTAGGATCAAATTATAAGGTAGATATGATAATCCTATGGAAGCCATAAAATGATATTCAAATGTCATCAATGTTTTTATTTTAAGGTCAGAATATTATTTATACTGGAATACTTATTTGTTAAGGCAATACTTTTCAAATTTATTGTCAGGAGACACTAACGTCCCAAAAGATATTCTGCTATTAAAACTGAACAATGATGTCTTTTCTCAATCTTCAGGGAAAAGCACAGTCAATGACAGCATTTTATTGAGGCTAAATTTACTACCATTTAGGTTTTTCTTAAACATTGGAGTTGGATTCTACTTGTTGTAACATAACTGTATGAGTCAGAAGAGATCTTATTAAGAATCACTATGTACTTCATTTTTGTGGTTAAAGAATTAGTCTTCCAAAAAAAAAAAAAGAATTAGTCTTCCATGCCATCTCACAAAGTATGAACCAGGCAAGATGCTGAGGACACACAGACGGTTGGGGTACAGTCCCTGAGTTACAAAAGCTAATTGGCTGGTGGGAGAGAGTTGGTTAAGGGCAGATGGGTTAACAAGCAGGTGCAATAAAATTAAAATTAAATCACAGGCACTGATCATGGTATGTAAAGGTCTTACATGGGCACCTCAAAAAGAGAGTTATTCTTGTGGGGAGGGGGTGGATTCAGGAAATGCTTCACAGAGAAAAAGACACCATGACCAAGTCTCAGAAAATGTGACTGGGATAATCTTCATCTATTTTCCTATTTCCTATTTTCCTATTTCACTACACTGCTTGAATTTACCAAATGAAATGATCGTGAACAGGACTCAGATTCTAGATTTAGCTTTAAATTCCAAGGTTTCCTAATGAGAGGGCCTAGCAGTCTGAGTTACAGTCAGACTGTAACAAGAGAGTGGGTGGAGAAAGATTAATTAAGGTAGTTGGGTTGGAAAGGACAAACAGAGCTGACATACCAACATGACAAATGTATGCAAGCCCAACCCTAATTAGCAATAAAAAAAAAGTTATCTTTAAAATACACAAAGCACATATTTTCAGTGACAACTCATTTTAGTCTTAATCTCCACATAAACACATAGGTCAATGACTGCTTGGGTCAAACTGGTGCTTTCATGCCCTGGGGCCTACAGTAACCAGGCCCTGAATGAGGAGAAGGTAGCTGGTCTGGTCTGGGCCCCTGGGGAAAATAGGCTTATTTATCAACAGGCAAGTGTATCCTCAAAACCAGAACTCCAAGGGCCAGGGATTTAGCTCAGTGGTTCTACTGACTGCCTGACAAGTGCAAGATCCCAAGTTCAAACTCCGGTACCAAAGAAACAAAAAACCACAGCTCCAAGAAGCTGTGTATAAATGTGCGAAGAATTCAAAGGCAAATTAGTATTTATATATTTATTCCTATATATCCTTTCAATTTTAAGGTGCAATGGCTTCTTTCATCCCTCTTGGAGATTTCAGAGCTTGTACTCAGCCTGGAATGAACGGGACAGACCTGCTAATGAGAAAGGGCCAAGAGAGACCCAACCATGGGTCTATCCAATCCTTTAGCTAATTAATTAATCACCCAGAGATTTCTCTGTGCCCTGAACTCTGTGAGGCCCCCAGATGGCTCTTCTTCAACGAGGACCCCCGTTCCTACCTTACTGCAAGTAACAATTCCCCCACACACACAGCTCTGCCCCTAGTTCTACTCTACTTTTCCCCACTTATTTCCTAACTTTATGGTATAAATATTTTTTATTTCTTTTTTCTCCAGTACTATGAAAGTTATGATGGAGACTGAGAATTTTACTTGATTCTGGCATCCCATGCATAAAATTATGCCTAGCACATGGAAAGAACGCACCCGTTAAATAAATACTTAACCTGTGAACAAGTAGGCAAATGAAGTTGAATGAATCACTGAAGGATAAAGCCTCCCTGGAACTAGAGTCTCTTTGCAGGGACCTGTGAACACATGAGAAGCTGCTCACAGGTGACGGGGGTGCCAGTCCCCCACTGATGAAGATCCAGCATGTACCATCACGGTCTCTAAAGGAGCCACCCCTAATTGTATGGGACAGTTGGAGCCCATGGCTAGAGCTTCAGAAAAACATAAGGAAAATCGCCTTGGGTCTGAGAACCTCAGATAGGCTTGGAGGAGAGGGCCCTGTGCACCCAAGGAGGAAGGAGGAGCTGAGGGCAGGGATGACTCACCGCACCTTGCTGGGACAGGATTTTCCACTTTCCACCCACAGACACTTTGGGGTGGTTGGAAAACAACTGCCAAATCCCAGCAGCTTGTGCCTGCAGTTAAATTGTGGTTCTCTGTCTCTCCAGCCCCTCTTGCCACCCACTACTCTACACCTCCAGGTAGGTTGTTTCCAGGAAGACTGTGAGGAACAGGTGATCCATAAGGGGGAAACTCTTACTCCTGGAAGCCACTGCAGCCAAACGTTGTGACATTCGACCACGACCAGTGACATTTCCCCTGCCTTACCATTCCAGCCTGACCACTGAGCATCAACTCCACAGGGAAAGTACATGATGCTTGCCCCTGGCCCCAGAGACTGGATCAGGCCAATGAGCTTCTAAGAGACATCACTGGGGATTTCTAGGAAGTTTCCTAGTCCTCCGAGTGACTCCATCAAAAGGAAGAGGGAAGCATGTAGGCCAGGAGTCACAGGCAGTGACCTTGTGACTCTGAGATGAGCTAGCCTGGGGATGAAGCAGAACCACAGGAGGTGAGAGGAGAGAATGAAATAAGCAGGCTCTTTGGTGACAGCACTGAGCTAAAGGAAGCCTGTCCCAGATCTGGGTTTTTCAGTAGAGCTAAGTCACTGTATTACACGTATGGTTTAAATCACTATGAGATGTTGTTGAAACTGAAAACTGCCTGATACATGGCTTCTTTTTCATAATTAAAGGTGAATTTGCCAGGTGTGGTGGCGCACACCTATAATCCCAGGACTCAGGAGGCTGAGGCAGAAGACTTGCCATGAGTAGAAGGCCAGCCTGGGCCACACAATGAGTTCAAGGCTGGTCAGAACTATACACCAAAACTTCCTCAAAAAAAAAAAAAAAAAAGTGAATTGAAGGAGTTTGTCTTAATGAACTCAGGGGAAGATAAATGTTGTTTCATATTTGCAGATTTTACTGTAGATAAACTATTTTAATTTTATTACTTGTTTGGAATGAAATCTTATACACTTGCATATTTTGGAATCAGAAAGAGATCTGGAGCTTTGAAGCTGAAATAGTCCTCTCATAAACTGACAATCAGATTTTTAGTCCAAAATATTCAACATGTATTGTCCTTATAAAATGGATATATAGGGCCAGGGATTTAGCTTAGTGGTTCCTCCGCCTGCCTCGCAAGCACAAGGACCTGAGTTCAATCCCTGGTACCAAAAAAATAAATAAGTAAAATGGATATATAAAGAAGTTGAATGTGTCTATGGATTAAAATAGAATTTATTTCCACTCTTTCCCCCACCCCAGGCATTGAACCCAGGGCCTCATGCATGCTACACAAGCACACTACCACCTGGCTATACCCTCAGCCCTATGATATACTTTAAACCCTATCCAGTAAGTGTGTTGTGAGGAGTCAGCTTGGCATTCATCTGAAGTAATTAGCACAATGTGAGTGCTCAGTTCAGGGTCACTATTAATACACTCCATGTCACCTTAAAGAGTATTTGCCCATGCTCACGGGGACTTCCTACAGGAGATCTAGGAGGCTGAGGCGGGGAGAGGGACAGCCTAATCGTCATGCGGTGAAGTCTGAAAGGCTTATGACACAAATAGCAAGGTCGGGGGGGGGGGATCCAAACCCAAGCTGAAGGCTGATTAAACATGGCTGGGACCAGATACCTCGAAAGTGGCGTGAGAATGGGCCTGAGCGGTCTACTGGCCAGGAGACCCCCACATGGCAATTCCACCCTGTCGTGAAGGGCTTGGGCTGGGGCCTTGAGTGGAAAACCTTGAGACACAGCATCTTAGTGCCAGAATCTAGTTACTCACTGAGATCTGACTTAGTCTAGCACCCTTCCCACTATACAGCATTCAATTACATTTTGTGGCAATGTATTTTTGTCATATTCAGAGCAATCCCCTTAAATTACCTAAAATCCCCCAGTGCAAGAGGCAGAGTACCTCCTTCTCACTTCAAAATAAACTAAGTGATTATCTTGGGGCAGAGGGAAGATGAACTGGGACTTTTCTATGTACCTTATGCGTTCTTCTGATGGTTGAGGTATTTACAAAGTATGTGTCTCTTTTAGCATATCAAGAAAACTGAGCCATTTGTTTAATAAGCAGTGGACAGTCCCTACTCCTGCCCCTTGTGATCAAGACAAATGTTTGATGAAGAGGTACTCCTTAGTCACACTCTTGACATATTGAGGCAACTCAATTTCCACCAGTGAGGTTCATTTCCAAGCTTCGGTGCCATTCTGATGTCATTCTGGTGACAAGAAGTGTCTCTATATGGAGCACCCAGTAAGCTGTCTCAGCTCCTACCTTAGGAATCCTAAGAAATAACACTGAAGTCCTAGGGTTCTTATGAGGGCTAACTGAGATCATGCATAGAAAGAGAAACTTCAGCCAGGCATGGTGATGCATGCCTCTAATGCTAGGGAAAGAAGGAAAGGAAGGAGGGGGAGGGAGGGAAGGAGGAAAAGTAGAATTTTCTAAGTCATTTATTATTATTAAGCAGATATTAAGTTTTCTTATTTAATTATTAAACCTGGCCAACCATTCCCATTTATGTTCCCCTCCTTTTTAAATATTATAGTGAAAAATATTTTAAAGGAAGTTCTGTTATGTATATACATTATGTTTCATACATGGTCCAAGACAATTCCTCTTCACTCAATGTGGCCCAAGCAAGCCAAAAGGTTGGACGCCCATGGACTAGCTCTAAAACTCTAGTCTAGGACCAGCTACCTAATTTATGGAACCCACAGCAAAATGAAAATCTGGAGGGGAGGAGGCTTGCTTAACAATGATCAAGAATTTCAAAACACAGTAGCAGGGCCAGGGATTTAGCTCAGTGGTTCCAATGCCTGCTGCACAAGTGCAAGGACCCAAGTTCAATCCCCAGTACCAAAAAAAAAAAAAGAACCCTGACTCAAAACACAGTAGCAGAGCATCAAACCATGCCCATAATTATTATATGTCAATTAAAAACTAGACAACAGGGCCAGGGATTTAGCTCAGTGGTTTGTTTCGCCGCCTGCTGTGCAAGCGCAAGGACCCGAGTTCGATTCCCTGAACCAAAAAACAAAAAATTTTTTAAGAAAATTTTTTTAAAAACTAGACGACAGGGACAGGGATTTAACTCAGTGGCACAGCACCTGCCTGGCAAGCATGAGATCCTGGGTTCGATCCCTAGTACCAAAAAAAAAAACCAACTAGACAACAAACCAATGAAGTTGGCCTGGCCCAGCCTTCCAATCAGCCCAGTCCTGTCAACCTCCTAACAGAGTTTGTCCCTGTAGGTCACTCCGACTGCTCAGTAGTCACACCTTTGCACTGCCTTAGCCCCTCACCTGGTTTTTCCAGGTCTCAATCTTAACCCCATCCTGCACCCTGCTTCCCAACTCACCCACTATCCTTGCTGATCAGAATCACCTTTCCAGAGAAAGCTCTAATCACACCCTTCTCCAATTTAGAAACCCTCTAATCACTACTCCCTGCTTAACAAAGTAAACCCAAGTCCGTTTGGGTGGCATTCAAGGCCCTCGACAACATGAGCCTTGTCAGGCTTGTCCCCACCCCTCATTTTCAGAACTGCCACACCAGCTTGCTGCTGTTCTCTCTGCTCCGCCTACACTGGCCCCCTATGGAGTTTTCGCTGGGGCTGCCCCCTCTTGGCTGAGAATGTGCCTCTCATCTTACTGTCCTTGAAGGATCTGCTCATGCGCTACCTGTGTCCGTCTTCTGAGCTTTCTTTGGATGACTTTAGACCAGTTATGACCATCTGGCATGGCGGGTAGCACCTATCCTGGCCTTTGGGATTCAGCTGGCCTGGATTTGAATCCCAGCCTAGGCTTTCCTAGCTGGGTGAATTCAAATTATTCCATCCATGGCTCTGAGGGGGAACAGTAAAGATTCACTAAGAGAAGCTGGTAGAACATTCTCTGTGCAAACGGGCACGCCATTGCCATGGCTTGAATGTGTCCCCCAAAAGCCCACATGCTGGAAACTTAATCTTCAAATTCATCCCTTGATGGCATTTGGAGGTGAGGCTTTGGGAAGTGATTAGGCTTGGATGATGTCATGAGATGGGGCCCCAGGATGGCAACTGTGGCATTATAAGAAGAGGAAGAAAAACCCAAGCTAGCAGCTTACCCCTGTTCCCAGCCTCCTGAACAATGAAACAAAGAAAAAAAATTTTTGCCAGGCTGATTGAACCCAGAGCCTCACATATGCTAGGCATTAACTTATATCCTTCATATATTACCTGCCTCCATTATTTTTTGTAACAAAAGAAACGGGACTAAAATAATCACAAAAGTCCATTTTCCCTTGCCCTCAGTAAGATTCATTTGTGCCCTGCTACAGGGCCTCACTTATCCACAGCAGCCACAGTAAACCATTCACCATGTTAATGAACCTCCTCAGAGTTTTCCAAGGGCCAGCCCTACTTCAGCTTCCCCTGAACACCTCAAATGCCCAAACCAGAAAAAGCCTTGAAGGCTTCCTGCTCTGAAGAAAATCTTTATCTACCCACTCACAGCTGAGTTTGGTTCTGAACACAGGGGCCAGCTATGGGTTGACACGGGAATCCACAGACACTGAGAGCTTTTTGGGTTTTTTGGTGCTGAGGATGGAACCCAGGGCCTCACATGCTAGGTAAGTGCTCTGCCACTGAGCTGTATGCCCAGTCCCCTGAGAACACTTTAAATAAGCAGAAATCATGTCTTTTGGATCATTCTGTCTTTGGTAGCCAAAACTGAAAAATTAGTTAGTCCCCCACAAATTTCTTTATCTCTTTCCAAACTAAATTGCACTCGCTCTGAACAGTGAGAGGCAGAAAACTGGCTGCTCTGAGTCAACAGCGCATCCTAACTACACAAATAAAGAAGCCTTCATTTCCTGGGTTAGCGCCACAGCCCCTCCCAGCCTCCAAAGGACTCCAGCCAGCAGGGAGGGCATTCCCTGAAGGCACAGCCTCGGGTGCTACTTTGAACAGGCCTTCCAGAGGTCAATTCTGGTCTCAGATCACTGGAGGTGACTGCTTATTCTGAAAGACGATCTGACCTCAGATAGTGCCAGGTGTCTGGGGCCAACTTCCCCCAAGGTGCCTCTCCTCCATCCAGAAGCGGAAAGAGGACCAGGGTGGTTAGGCAGCTGCAGAAAAGCCAGCTTTAAGACTCTTAATTACTAGTTTAAATAACAGGGTACAACTGGCTTTGGTAACATGATATATTTCATTGGGCTTGTTCATACATATGACTAACAGAAGCTAAAGTTCATACACCTAAAAGTTACCTGTCTTAGGCTATATGGTCATGAATTACTGGAAAGGGTAGGTGACACGGTGAATCTCTAGTGTCCACTCCCTGGGGTCAGTAGGTGACAGACAGGGGACAGCAAAGATGTTTCAATGCCAGCATTTCCCGGATCACAATGTGTGGGGGGATTCTGACTAACCTGCACTAAACCGGTCTGTTTCCCTCTGGTAATTTATAGGACTGACCTACGATGAGTTCGGGTGTCCTCCAATAAAAATGTCACCTGATGATTCACGAGGAGAAACACGGACTTGAGATTTTTGATATTCAGAAACGCTTGTCCTTTCCCTAAACAGGAAGACGGCTTTGCTTTCCTGCTACCCCCAAGCCTCTGGATTTCTAAGCTCTTTTGTATCTCTGGGCATTTCTGTGTGAGAACTTGGCAGCGGCAGGCCGGGCCTCAGTGGGAGAACCTGAGAGCTCAAGCGCACAGATTTCCTGAAGTAGAGAAACAAAGAGCACCCGGGCTCTGCTGCCTTTCTCTTCCGTGGTGTATGCGCTGCTGCCTGAAAGGGCCATCAAGAACTCTCAGACCTGAGAGCAGAGTTTCCTAGGGCTGCTGTAACAACCCCAAAACCAGATACTTCAAAACAGCAGGAACCCGTTCTTAGACAATTCTGCAGACCGGAAGAAGAAAATCAAGGTGTTGGCAGGGCTCTGCTCTCTCTGAAGGCTCTGGGGGAGAATCTGTTCTGGTTTTCTGTTTGTTTGTTTGTTTGTTTCCTGAGCTAGGGATCAAACCCAGGGCCTGCACACACTAGGCAGGTGCTCTACCACTGTGCTCCACCAGAAGCCCATGTCTCCCAAGCTCCGGTGTTGCCAGCTATACTTGGGACCTGTGACTGGTGGATGCATCACTCTGGCCCCTGCTTGTCATCGCATGGTCTTCTCCCTGTAGCCTCACTTTGTTCCTCTGCACCTGTCTCTCTCCATGTCTCTTCTTACAAGGACACAGCCATATTGGATTAGGATCCCACCCTACTCATTATGACCTCATCTCAACTAAATACATCTGCAACAACCCTGTTTCCAAATAAGATCACTTTCTGAGCCACCAAGGTTAGGGCTTTGTTAGGTCAGCTTGGGCTTCTAGAACAAAATTCAGGTTGAGTGTCCCTTAGCCAGAGTGCCTGAGGGACTGGGTGTGACTCAGTCAGTGGTAGAGCACTGGTCTCCCATGCACAAGAAAAAAAAAAACCTGACTTATGTATAAGCTTCAAAATGCTTGCAACTACAAGTGTTTTAAGATTTCAGATTTTTTCATATTTTAGAATCTGTCTATACATAATGAAATACTTGGGGAAGGGCACCCAAATATAAACTCAAAATTCATTCATGTTTCACATACACTTTAGGCTGAATGTAATTCTACATGGCATTTTTCCTAAGTTAGGACATGAAACAAAGTGCCATGGTGTGGAATTGTCTACTTGTGGCATCATGTCAGCCCTTAAAAACTTTCAGATTTGGGGTTTTGAGGTTAGGGATACTCAGCCAGAACCAGACTGGGTGGCTTAAACAATAGAAATTCATCTTCTCACAGTTCTTCAGCCTGGGGGGCCCAAGATCAAGGGTGACAGAGTTAGTTTCTGGTGAGGACTCTTTCCGGCTTGCAGAAGGTCACCTTCTCACAGTGTCCCCATGTAACTGGTCTCCCTGGTGTCTCCTTATAAAGGAATTTACAATCCCATCACAAAGACCCCACCTTCACGACCTCATCCAAACCTAATTATCCCCAAAGGCCCCACCTCCAAATACTGCACCATCACTTTGGGGGTCAGGCCTTCAACAGGAATGGGGGCCCCTCAACATATCTTTTGGGTGACAGCTGCCTCCCCATACACCCACCTGAGCAGCCACAGCATGTGAATGGGGAGAGTTAAATCCTCCAGGGGTAGGGGTCATGGCCTCTAACCCAGGATCAGACTCCCGGATTAGTCTCTTATGACCTGGTCCTTTGCTACTGAAACTGCACGAGGCGCTCCCTAAACCTGTATCCAAGGGAAAGGATTCCCCAGGAAGGTCGTTCCCCTCCCTGCCTAGGAAACAGAGCGAGCAGCCAGCGCAGCGATCTCTTGGGAGGAATCTTGGTCAGCTCAGGCAGGAAGGCCACCACGGTCCCCTCGGTTGGAAACAACTCCACAGAGAAGCAGCCTGGCTGGGACTCACAGGTTTCTTCCACATCCCGGCCACAGATGGGTCTAACAGGAACTGCCCTGTGCCATCCCTGCCATTTCTTTAGAGAAGACACCCTCCCCTCGCCACCCCTCAGCCCAGTCCCTGTCCTCGCCCGGAGCTTCCAGATCACACACCAGGCTGAAGGCCTTCCCAGAGGAGGCCCCTGTTTGGCTGTCTCTGCTCTCCAGCCCTCCACAGCCTTTCTTGCCCCTGCTCCAGGGCTATAAGCAGGCACCATGCGCTTCTTGGAGACACAGCGCCCCACCACTATTAATAATGCATGGAGAAGGCTCATCTCCAAGGAGCTGCAAGTGCTTTGCAAGCATTATCTAATTAGCCCTCTCATGGCCAGGGAGGTTAGAGGGAGCTCTGCTCCAGCAAAGCCTTGAGGGAGAAGCGAGCTGCTGAGGGACAGAGGCATCCTGGGGACTCTCCATAGGACAAATGGCACAGCACTTAGCCAGAAGGTGGATTGACAATGCCAGCAGGGACAAGACAACTGTACAGTGACCAGCAGTGACGTCTGACACAGCAAGGATGGATGTGGGTAGGTCACACTTCTGAAGTCAATTCAAGGAGGATGGCAGGGAGCTGAAATGTGCCAGCTGAAAGACCACATATGGCCAGTCAGTGTCTAGGCTGAAGTGAGATTGGAATTCACTATGTATGTTCTGGCAAGGACTTTTTGAGCATCCACTTTCTCAACTATAAAAACAGTAAAAGCAACACACCTGTAATCCCAGCACTCAGGGGGCTGAGGCAGGAGGATGACTATGAGTTTAAGCCCAGTCTGGGCTGCATGGTGAGTTCAAGGCCAGCCTGAACTACACAGGGAGACCCTGTCTCAAAAAAAAAAAGAAAAGAAAAACTAAAATAAATAAATAAAACAATAATAAGGGCTAGAGGTGTAGCTCAGTGGCAGGGTATGTGCTTCGCATGCACAAGGCCCTAGCTTCAATTCCTAGCACCAAAAAAAATAAAATAAATTTTAAAATTAAGAGCCAGGCACAGTGGCACATGCTTATCACTTCAACTATCTGGGAGGCTGAGGGAGGAGGACTACAAGTTCAAAGGCAGCCTGGGCAACTTAGCAAGACCTTGTCTTAAAAAGAAAGATAAAAAGGACTGGGGATGTAGATCCACACAGGACAGCACTTGCTTATCATGCATGAGGCTCTGGATTTAGTCCCCAGCACCACAAAAAAGAAAAATTTAGAAATAAATAAAGAGCCAGATGTAGTGACACATACTGTAATCTCAGCACTCAAGAGGCTAAGTAAGACGGCTGCCACAAATTCAAGGCCAGCCTGGGCTACAAGTGAGCTCAATGCCATCCTGAACTAGATATGAGGCCCTGTCTCAAAAAAAACCCCAACAAATCAATAATATTTATCATGCAGGGTCTTTATGTGGGTCAATAAAATAATGCACATAAAGCATATGGCATATGAGGTATAAAGGAAATATGAAGATTTAAACTTTAAAAATTTATTACAATAAAAAACACATTGCCATTGATCCCCCTAATGACACTCTCTCTCTCACTTCCAACACACTCATCCCACTGTCCTTGCCACTTTCTGAAGCAGCTCTGGAAGAGCTCTTTCCTGAGTGGCTTTATAAGGTGTGATCAAAAAATGGTGACTGGTGCTGCCGAATGCCACCCAGCCGAAAGGCAGCTCATGAAACCCTACGGTGCATCCTCCTCCCCCCTTATTCGTCGGCTCTGGTACCAGGAGACTCCTAGCTCTTTCCCAAACTCAAAACAGCCATGAAAGGTAAATGTTTTGCATCGGTTCAGGCCATCAGCCCAGCCAGGTCAGCACAACTAAGGACACTCGCCAAAGAGGACTTCTAGAACTGCTTCAGAAAGTGTCAAAGATGAAGTGAAATGAGGGCAAGGATTCTGAGAGGAACTAATGGCAATGGTCTTTTACTATGACAAAAAATTTATTTTTTGAGACAGAGTCTTGCTATGTAGTTCAGGCTGGCCTTGAACTCACCATGTAGCCCAGGCTGGCCTACAATTCCCAGTGATTCTCCTGTCTCAGCCTTCCAAGTGCTGGGATTACAGATGTGTCCCACCACACCCAGCCATTAATTTTTTAAAACACTCACTGTATTTTTCTGTCACACCATGCCTTTGTAATTATTGTATACTATTTAAGAGGGGTTTTTTTTTTTTTTTTTTTTTTTGGTGTTTAAAGTTTTCATTCTTAACTCTTCTTTGGTAGTACAAAAGTTCTAAAAGTACAAACCAGACAGTTAAAAATACGGTTGACATTCAAAACACTGAAAATTTTCCTTTACAAATTTTTTACATCAAGGTGGTATTTAAGAGTTATTTTTAAAGAGTTATTTTAACTCTTCCTTAACTTTTACTCTCACTGATATAAAACTTCGGGAATTTTTTTTTTTTTTTTGGTACCAGGGATCGAACTCAGGACCTTGCGCTTTCGAGGCGGACAGCAGCACCACTGAGCCAAATCCCTGGCCCTCACTGATATAAGACTACTTCACATCCACTCTGTCAAGCTCTGGTACAAGATTTAGGAAGGCAATCACTAACCCTGCTCCTGACCTCTTCCCATCACCCTCCCCTCCTTCTACTATCCCAAAATGTAGACAGAAGATAGAAATGATTATGATTTTTCAAATAATCTCTTAGGGAGAAATGTCCCTACCTCTCATTTGGGTTTTGTTTCACACTAGTGTCAATGGTCTACTGTTTTATACATATTTTATTCCCATCAATATTCTGCTAATGTGATAGCCAGGCATGGTCTGTACTCCCAGTACTCAGGAGGCTGAGGCAGGAGGATATCCTTGGCTACATAGTGTGTTCGAGGCCAGCCTGAACTACATAGCAATACCCTGTCTTAAAAATAATAACAATGGGCCAGGGATTTAGCTCAGTGTTTCCACCGCCTGCCTTGAAAGTGCAAGGTTCCGAGTTTGATCCCCGCTACCAAAAAAAAAATTGATATTGGGCCGGGGATTTAGCTCAGTGGTTTTGCTGCCTGCTGCGCAAGCACAAGGACCCGAGTTTGATCCCTGGTACCAAAATAATAATAATAATAATAATAACAACAACAACAACACCAAAAAAGATTCTTGAAATATGAATTTTTTTTTCTGTACGAGAATGGGACCCAGGGCCTTGTGCCTGATAGGCAGGCAGTCACTGTACCTCCGAGCTACACTCCAGCCCTGTGACCTTCCTAAACTACATAAGAGGCACAGGTGGGCCGGGTCATGGTGCTATGGCAAATACTACTTCCTGGAAGTCCAATGATCTGGACTCTGTTTGGGGCTTTGCTATTCTGAAGGTTAATTCTAGGTTTCAATTTGACTGGCTCACAGGGTGCCCAGATTAAATATTATTTCTGGGTGTGTCCGAGTAAGACTAGCACTCAAATCAGTGGACTGAGGAACATGGGTTGCCCTCCCCAACCTGGATGGGCCTCATCCAATCCATCCGTGGCCTGAAGAGAGCACAGGAGGAGCAGAAGTTTGCCTTCCTTTCCAGCCCTTGGCCTGGGCTGTCCACTATCAGTTCCTCTGGTTGTCAGGCCTTTGGGTTTTTACTGGTCAGACATGGTTGTGAGTCACTCTACAGCGCCTCCCTGCTCCCGGGCATGCAGGAAGTTTGCATTTTCTGCCCCTCCAAGTGAGGCATGGCCACCTGCCTTGCTTTCACCAATGCAATGTGGGCAGAGTGGTGTGTGTCACTTCCAGGTGGGAACATTTAACTGCTGGCACTGGTGCCTCTGCCACGGGAATAGTGAGGCACCAGTGAATAGTGAGATACCCCTGGCCCTGGCCGGGTTCCAGGAGTGACCACCGTGAGTTGAACTTTCCTGTTGGCCCACATCAAACATGAGCGAGGGGCTGGAGGAAATTCAGTGGTGGAGCATGTGCTGAGCACAAGCGAGGCCCTGAGTTCAATCCCCAGTGCAAACACACAAGAAAAGAACAAGTAAGCTGGGTACGGTGGCACATGACTGTAATCCCAGCACTCAGGACACTGAGGCAGGAGGATCATCATGAACTCAAGGCCAGCTGGGCAACAAATCGAGTTCAAGGCCAGCCTAAACTACTAGCAAGACCCTGTCTCAAATCAAGTACTTTTATTGTTTGAACCACTGAGACAGGTGCTGTGATCCGCCCAGCATATGGTCCTAAGCTGGGGAGAGCAGTGGGAAATCAAGAGAAAATGAAGAAACAAAGACTATTCTTGAAAGTTGGGAACAGGTGGAACCATAGCTTGTCAGAAGCTAATAGCCACCTGGAGTCCCACGTGCTCTTTATTTATAGTGGAAGGCAAACAGGAAGGGAAGGCAGGGTAAATAGTGCTATGTGGCCGACATGGCCTCAGCAGAATGTTGTGTGATTGTTTTGTGACGGGGCATGAGCAGGAAGGGAACAGGAAGGCATACATAGTGTAACTGTCTCCTGGGGCTGTGCTATCTGGGGTCTACAAGTCTGTTTGACTCTAATCAATGGAGGAGAAAGGGAGTAGGCAGGAGGCAAAGGACCATCTTCAGGCTCAGCCCGCAGCAGACAGGTGGCAGGTTACTGCAACATAATCTGTTCTCACCTGATTACAACACTACCAAGAATTTCCTCATGTAGTCTTGAGTAACTCAGTCTATTCTAGCTCTGAGAGGCAGAGCTTCCTTGCACATATAAACTCATATACTGCCATCTCCTCTGCCACAGTGATTGGTTTAAACATGGCTAATAATCTAGGCTCAACCCAAATAACCATCAGGATTTGCTTAAAGATGTTCAGCGATGAGCCAGTCAGTGTTCAGCAAAAGCCGTGGGATGACTAAGAAGAACAGGGCTTTGTGGCCCTCGGTGGGAGGGCCCCTGGTGCTGTGGTGCTGTCCTGTGCATGAAGAAACTTGGCCTGAGCACAAAGGTGAAGTAAGATGGGGCAAAACCCGCAGACTGTAGACCACAGGCAGCTCTGGGCCACTCAGAGACGGGCCAGTGAGCATCTGTAATTCTCTGAACTAGCCTGAAGTCTATTGTTAAAGTTTTTTCAATAATATCCTAGGGCTGGGCATGTGGCTCAGTGGGGTACAGCGCTTGCCTAACATGCACAGGGCCCTGGATTCCATCCCCAGCACCAAGAAATAATAACCTTAACTGAGAGTTCTAAACAACTCCCTGCTCAGATTACTGACCCAGAGATAGTGAGATAGAGCTATACATGTTCCTGTAATCAGTGCACTGGCTTTGGGGTCACTGAGTGTTAACTTTGTTAGGTTGCAAATACGTATTCCTAAGGAAAGCAACAGACTGGAATCTTAGAGTGGGAAAGGATTTAGAACCTCCTGGTCTAACTGTCTTATTTTGGAGATGTGGAACCAACCACAGAGTGGTAGTCATTTACACTGGGCAACATCTGCTCTCTGCTTCCCTCTGACCTCTGATCTCATGAGCCGTTAAACTGTGCCCTCAGAGTTGCTGTGGGGTCAGGAGGAGATAACACACACAGAGCTCTTGGCATCGCAGCCGGCACAATGTCGATAATCAACAATAGTGGAATGCTTTTTATCAGTCACTCACATTTCAGCATGGAAGTGGTGGGTAGGAGTAATAAGTAACTGACATTCCCCTTATCAGTTTCTCTTTGCAAGAATTCTCCCAGTGCAAAGGCCTTGAGCTTGACCCATTAAGCAGGCCCCTGCTGTCCACCCAGGAGGGCTGAGTCTGGGTCCCTGATGGTCATTGTGGTCATTCAGGATCCTGGATCTCCTAACTGTGCTCCAAGAGGACCAGGCATTCTATAAGAAGCTGAGAGCTTTGCACTGAAATTCTGAGAAGGCAGCTGCCAGCCCAGACACCTGCAAGGGGACAAAACGTGGAGGAGGGCCAGCATCTGCCTCCACTGCCTCCACTCTGAACTGTGCACCTTGGACAATCAGGGACAATCAGGATGAGGCAGAGCATCACAGGGTGGGGACGGGCTTGCTGGCTGTGCCATAAGACAGCCCTGAGCCTTCTCAGAGATGCCTAGTGGAGACTGCCAGAGGCTGGAGGTCCTGGGCCCTGTGAGGCCAGCCCCCACAGCATTTGAGCACTGCTGCGGCATGGACTCCATGTCTACCCCAGGCTGTGGAAGCATGCAGATCTGAAAGCCACAGGGTGCAGGCAACAGCCTGCTTAGACCTTTGCCCCCCGACCTGAATGAACAAACACTAGCAAGAACAGGGCATCCCATGAGAGCAAGGAGGATGCAGCCCAGAAGAGAAGCCCAGGTTACTAAAAACCATTGTGACCATGTTTTGTTATATTGACAGCCAGCCCTGGAGAATGCTTGCTTTCTTGATTTGGGTTCTGATGCTCTCAAGTCTTGGGTTAAATGAGAAAACAAACCTAGGCCATCTCACTGAGTCCCTGACCCAAAATGAGCACAAAATAAATGGCGACCATCTTTCTTTGCTTCTCCTCAAAGTGTGAGTCTCACCTGAAAATCATTTGGACCCCGTATACTCAAATGTGTCCCCAAAATACATAGGCCTCTATGTGGATTAGAAGTTGACAGATGCTCCACTTCTCCTTAGAGGTGCGGCTGTAGGTTCATCTCTCACTCTCTCCATTTACAGATGGAGAAGACATAATGCCTGCCTTCCCCAAAGCACCTCGTTGTTTGTGAAGATTAAATGCGCTCATGAAAAAGCAAAGGGCTTTATCAGATGCTAAGGACCCATCATTTTTTTTCCAGTGCTACAGATCAAGCACTCTAATCAAGCACTCCAAGCAAGCACTCTGCCACTAAGCTACACCCCAGCCCCATAATTTTTTTTACACTTATTCAACTTTTATTAATTCATTCCATAAATATTTATTGGACTTATATTAGTTGAATGGCAAGTTGATAGCTGCAAAGTTTTGAGATAAATGAAGAAAAGTGGAAATATCACAATAAATAGCCTACCAAGATAAGTAACAAAGCCTAGAATTTTTTCACTGCATTACTGAAGGTCCAAAAGTACAAAAGATTACAGTAAAAATCTAATATTGGAGTATGTTTGGTGATAAATTCTGAAGATGATTGACAAATAAGTTTTTCCAGGATGGTGGTTTTGTCAGCTAAATACTACAGAAAATGATTGGAATGTTGTGGCTAAAAAGTGGCTGACATTACAAACTATTAAATTTAAGCTGGGAAATAAATTTAAGATAGGAAATAAAGAGAGAGTGAGAGAAATGAAGATGGTAAGGTGTAGAAGGACTTGAAGTCTAAGAACAGGTACTATGAGTGAGTGTAGCAAAATGTAATACCTGAAGTGATATAAAAGTGGAATGTTGAATTTAATATTTCCATGGTGTGCACATCTAAGATACTGTACATTCTGACAAATATATGAAGCTGAATGAGAAATTACTAATGATGAGAAGGCCAAGGAAATGAGAGGTAGGAAATTGAAAGTTGAAGCAAAATAACATGATGAAAAACCTAGTGTGTGTAAGGGGGATGGTTAGTCGGGTGTCTAAGCAATCAATAAATGATGGAAGCAACCTAAGGATGGATAAAAGGCAGTGTCAAGGAAGGACACTCATCTTCTGTATCAGTGGCATGACCTGAAAGAGCAGCAGGGTACACAAGCGTAGAGGAGTGGCAAAGTGCTGGTGGATTGGGTGGTGAAGACACCTGGCACTACCTTGGTCCTGCAACACATGAGATGGGCAATGTTCTCTGGAGAAAGGTGAAGCACTTCATTTAGGGATGAACCAAGGCTCAGTTAAGGGAAAGATGAAAAAAAAAAAAACATGCAAGATTTGAGGGTGTGAGAGCATGTGTTAACCAGGGGCAAAACATCCAGGGGACACAGCAGAAAAAAAATCTTTGAGGAAAATATCTTGGTATGGGAAAGACCATAATTATATGGTCAAAACCATCCATGACCCTGGAGAAATAGATCTGTGTGCTCATCACTTTGCCTTAGTGCCACAGTTAGAATGGGTTCTGAAGCCGCTTCACTGGATTCACATAGTGTGGTATACACATTCTACAAAGCGAATCAATTTCATTTTATTTCAGCCTCTAAATAAGAGATAAGCATAAAACCCAGGTTGAAATTTTTTTGAAAAAAGATACTGTAATCCAGCATGGAAAAAGTGTACCTTGACCTATTAAAACTGCCTAACATGTTTTATATGTTCTTTGGCCTATTAGTCTAGTTTTTTATCTATATATATAATAATTAACTTCATAAGGTCATATAAGATAAATAAATGAATCTAATGTTGAAAA
>NW_004624756.1:11208495-11310785 GCF_000247695.1 Heterocephalus glaber | reverse complement strand
AAAATTTTTGTTTCAATAAAATTGCTTTATTTAAAATTTTAGAAATTTACTACAAAAAAGAAAAAAGCTTTATACTATATGTATAGTAATACCTAGGTTCACAAACATTTCTGTTTGAAAACAGTTTGGTTCTCAAACAAAAGTGTTCAACAAAATTTTACTTTCACATACACACTCCATATCAGGTGACAAACATGACCACAGCCATCTTCCCCACACAAACACAAACATACATCTTCCCCCAAATCGTAAAACAAATTAAGTTCATAAACTGAGGTACCTATATCTATCTATCATCTATCTATTTTCTATCTATCTCAAAATAAAATTATAATATGAAAAAAGAGAGAGGAAGAAAATATTGTAGTCCAGCATGAACAATGTATTTAAATGTGTACCTTGACTTAGTACAATTGTCTTACATGTTTTATAAGTTCTTTGGCCTTTTGGTTGGGTTTTAATCTATATATATAATAATTAACTTCATAAGGTCATATAAGATAAATAAATGAATCTAATGTTGAAAAAATAAAAAAGGGGTGGGGAGAAAGAGAAAAAAAAGAATTGAAATGTGTCATCTACACATACCAATTCTCTACAATGAATGTAATCATTATGTACTGTAAACATGTACTAAGAAAAGTAAAAAAAAGAAATTTTTTTGAAATACTATAAAGCACATTTTTCATACTTTGCACCTTATGAAAATGATCCATTTTACATGTAGTATTGATAATATGCACATAAAGAGTAGCCATTACTGGCTTCTAAATCTTAAATCTCATGTATCTATTTTCTTCTGTAATGAAAGTCATTTATGCACTGTTTCCTCAAGTACATCTTAAAGGAAACATATTAACTGATGTGTCTACTAAAAGTTGCTTTATCAGTAGCAAGCCTGATGGTTGGGTTTCATGTCTTTAAGAGGTCATTCTGTGGCTGGTGATTTAGCTCAGTGGTTCTGCCGCCTGCCTCACAAGCGCAAGGTCCCGAGTTCGATCCCATGCTGGACTGGGGGCTGGGTCAAGGGCTGAGAGAATGTGCTTTTGTTAGTTATCCTCTTTTTGTTTTCTTACAGTCTGGTCTTGACTATTACTTCCTTCTTTGTGCCTTATCTGTGGGTGAAATAATCTTCTGGAAAACTGAAGGGTAGCTTGACCTCTCATTTACCTCTGTCCAGAGTCCAGACCGATGAAAAGTAGGGAAAAGGTTCCATCAGCAGAGCCAACATTTACAGCCCGACTGTTCTCCTGCATAGTTTTCTTGCATTCATCTCAGCCACATCTATTGATGGTGAGCTGGTCTATTAAGGCTTTGCAGTATCATTTGATATGTGTTCTTTTGTCCCCCTCCCCCAACTCTTATGCAGTCTGGTGATGTGATGCCTCCATCAGTTATGATGCAGAAAGACATGTCCCCTTCCATCTTGAGCCTTCAGCATCCACATGATGCTGTGCTGTTCGTGGAGCTTCATGAACTTGGTTGTGTCCAAGGAGTTTTTCTTTTAACTTTCAATGGAAATCATAAGACGAAAAAGTCACCTTCAGTTGAAAGCCCCAAAATGAAGAACCGTGCAACCTGATAGGCATTTGTGTAGTTTGAGTTATGACGGCAAAACCAGCATGAATTTCATTTTCCTTCTCCATAACTGTATAGAGAATATTATTTCTTATCATAGATCTCAAAACTTCCACAAACAATCTTTTTCTTTTCTTAATGAGAATTTGAAACTTTTCACTTAAAGCAAACCCTTTATGGCTTTTCTTTGTCACATCTGAAATGTCAGCATCATTGCTGCTGTCCTCTGGACAATTTGTAATGGTTTCAATCCATAGTCAGCTGGCTCGAAGGCAGGGTGGCATGGGAGAGGGGCATCACAGAGAAGAAATAGCTCCTGGCATGGCAGCGCGCACATGCGCGCACGAGAGAGAGAGAGAGAGGTATCAAGGGCAGAGAGCCCAGCCTCATAATTCTTATTATTCCATGGTTCTCTTTAATCCATAGACACAAGCTGACAAAAGTTTCAAATGAAGCCAAGGTCTCCTGGCCCCACCCCTTCAGAGAACCAGCCAGCAGCCCTCTCTTTTTGCAGCGAACACATTTTTTTAAGAGACAAATTCATGAGCTTTATCTGATCACTTTGTTCAAGCAAATCATCTTTCCAATCTATATTCAGTAGCAGCTGTGGCAACTACAAAATGACTTACCTTTCCTAACACTTTGTTTTGGAGACAGGAAGAAAATTAGACAAACTATAAAGGTGTGCTCCATATTTTATTCCATGTGATATAAAAACCTGATGCAATAATCCTTTGCTATTGCTCCAAGTGTCAGATGGGCCAGAGGGTGGGTGGATGGAGGGAAGCAGCAGAGCTGGTGGCCAATAATCCGAGGATGGCTCCAGCCAGAGACGCCAAGCAGAGGGGGCAGGAGAGGCCGCCACAGGGCCACCCATAGTGAAGGTGGCCATCATGGGGTCCCCACCCATATCCACTCATAAACCACTTCCAACACTTAGGAAAGATTTGACAGAAGTCATTAAACCTCGAGGTGAATGTAAGGCACTCCACTCCCTCTCCCCCAAGCATTTCCACGATGAGCTCATCCTGTCTAAAACGTTCAGTACAGAATTCAAGCCCCCAGATGGGAGGGCATCCATCCTCCAGGACTTGGTCTCCACTTGGGCTGCTGCCAGTCTGTCGTGCTCTGTAACCATCTCTATGAGGCAGTCACACTGGCTGGGCCACGCTTGTGGCTGGTGCTCAACAGGCCAGCGTCTCAGGTGTGACGGTGGGGGCATGAAGGTGCTAAGCATGCAGGTGTAACTAGTGCAGACTGAATGGGGTTGGAGATGGTACTGAGGTCACTTTCACAGTGTCGACTCTGTGGAGCAACTGAGCAAGACACTAACACGCATTGGGAGAGCAGAGCTAGTGGGTGCACAGGGCTGATTTCCGTGAATATCATTATTTCAAAACTAAAAACATTAAAATAAAATATGCCAGGTTTTCTCTTATCTTTCTATTTCCTGAGAACCTTGTTATTATTATTACACGTAACTTTTTGGGGGGAGTGGTGGTGGTACTGGGGATTGATCCCAGGACCTTCACACTGAGCTACATCCCCAGCCCTTTTTATTTTTTTGAGACAGGATTTTGCTAAATCACTGAGTTGCCCAGATTGAGCTCAAATTGTGATCCTCCTGTCTCAGCCTCCCATGCCACTACACTTGGCTTCTCAGATACATACACACACACACACACACACACACACACACACACATTTTTTTTCTAACCCTTCTTCTTCAAACTCAACTCACTCATCATTGTTCGGCACAAAGTAGGCCATTGTTGAATGTCTGTTGAATAGGCAAGTAAATAAACCCTGTTCTTTCTGTTATAAAGAAGCTGTTGAGGGCCGGAGATTTAGCTCAGTGGTCTGGCGCCTGCCTCGCAAGCACAAGGTCCTAAGTTTGATCCCCAGTACCAAAAAAAAAGAAGAAGAAGAAGCTGTTGAATTAATACATCAACACAATTTAGCCATTAAAAGCATGCACCTGGGCCAGAGGTTTAGCTCAGTGGCGCCAGAGCCTGCCTGGCAAGCGCTAGGTCCTGAGTTCAATCCCCAGTTCTGCAAAAAAAATGAGACTACTTCAATTTTGGGGATTTAGCTCAGTGGTTTTGCCACCTGCTGTGCAAGCACAAAGACCTGAGTTCAATCCCCGGTACTAAAAAAAAAAAAAAAGCATGCACCTAAAAATAAATAAATAATAAAAGCATGCACCTAGCTGGGCATGGTTGTGTTCATCTGTAATCCCAGCACTCAGGAGGCTGAGGCAGGAGGATAACCCCAAGTTCAAGGGCAACCTGAGCTACATAGTGAGTTCAAGTCCAGGCTGAACTACAGAGTGAGATCCTGTCTCAACCTCCCCTAAGGCATGCACGTAGGGCTCAGGTGTACCTTGGTGGTAGAGCACCTGCTCCGCATGTAGGATGTGCAAGGCCCTGGATTCCATCCCAGTACTGGGGGAAAATCCTGAGATTTCAATCAGGTAACATGACTTCTAGATACTTTTTTCTTCTTTTGTGGCGCTAGAGATGGAACCCAGGGACCACATACACTCAGCAAGTCTCCACCACTGCACTTCACTGCCAGCCCCCAAATCCCAGTCCTGAGCTCTCCCCTACCTGCATTCCTGAGCTGCTCCGAGCTTCGCTTCACTTAGTTTCATCCTAAGCAGGAACAAAACTATCAACACAGGGCTGCTGTGATGATCCAATGAGTTAACTCACACAAAGTGCTTAAAATACTGCCCAAACCCAAAGTAAGCTCTCAAAATAGGACTTTATAAAGGGATCCCTTTATGACCTCTCTCCAGTCATATCTCTCCCCGACCCTCCCCAGCTGCGCCCCAAATATCCCATATTTCCTCCAATCCCTGCCAGCATCATCTCACCTGTATCCTGATTGGCTACTTCCAGGTCACAAACCATCCAAGACTAATGGCTGAAAACAGTAATTCTGGCTGGGACAGCAGCTCCATGTAGAGCACACACTTAACATGCACAAGGCCCTGGGTCCATCCCCAGCACCTCGAGTTCGAGGCCAGCCTGGGCTACATAGCAAGACCTTGTCTCAGAAAACAAACAACAACAACAAATACAAACTAACCAACCCAGGACCCATACCTCAACCACTTCCATTACTGCTCTACCACAATCCAGCCACTGTCCCACAGCCCTAGTCACCCCAGGGCCAGTAACCAAGCATCTCGGCCCGCCCCACTGTGCCCTGAGTGGGCTGCCCTTCCTCCTGCCGACCCAGCCCTTGTGAGGCCTGCTTGCTGCACCCTGCCCGCTCCACCCTGCCCTGCCTGTCCTAGAAGCCACACAAAGGCACTGGCCTCAGCTGTCCCATCTCCCTCTTCCTCCTGACTGACCCGGTGCTTCCCTGGGTGGCTCCCACACCACCTTGCGCCCCTCATCTTGGCTCGGTAGGTAACACCCTATCTTCTCAACAGCAGTTGTCTCCTCATCTGTTCACATGACCACACCCCAAGTTTTCTACTAATACATTACATTTTAGAACAGTTACCATGGCCACTTTAGGGAAACACAACCTTCTGCACTCTGACACTCATGCCCTTTCTATTCCACTCGACTGTGGGCTTGCAGAAAACACAGACCTCGTATCTCCTACACCAAGTGTGTAAGAGAAACTTATGTCTGCTGACTGACTGGCTGATTGGCTTTTCATTGCCGTATTACAACCTGAGAGGTATCCGAAGGGATCTTTGCAAACTCCCCAGCAGACCCTGCCTGTACCTGCCCACTCAGATGCTCTTCTCTCCCTACTCCGTCCTGGTGAAGCACAGAACACACAGCTCCTGTCACCACTGCTGTGAGGTTTCCTGGAACAGCAAAAGCCTCTGGCTACAGGGGTTGGGCGGTTGAAGGAAGGGTGGGAATCCTGAGGTTATTCTCATCTTCAGAAGGCTGAGCTGCGGTTCAGAGTATTACAGAAGCTGTTCTCTAAAATCCTCCATAAAAGCCAGGCATAGCAGTGGAAGCCTATAATCTTAGCACTTTGGGAGGCTCGGGCTGGGGGATCCCAAGTTCAAGCTCAGCCTGAGTAACTTTGGGACTTAGCAAGGCCCTGTCTTAAAATAAAATATAAAAAAAAGACTGAGAATATAGCTCAGATTGGAGGCCCAGGGTTCAAGCCCCAATCAGGAAGGAAGGGAGGGAGGGAGGGAGAGAGGGAGGGACAGAGGGAGGGAGGGAAGAAATCCTCCATAGTTGTGGGCGTCAACACCTGAGATGGCCCCTATCCAGGCAGGTCACTCAAGCTCTGCAAAACTCATTAAGGGACACAATCTTGGTGCTGAAATCTCCAGAGTTCCCAAAGCCAAGAGAGTCATGCCCTCAACTTCCCCATCTCATCCAGGCTCCCAGCCTCGAGGCTCCACACAGACCCAGGGCCTGATTCTCTCTAGCAAAGGAGCTCTGAGAAGGGAAAGCAGAGGGCATGGCTCCCAGCCGCAGACTCCTAATGCCTTCTCCAACTCCTCCTGGGATGGCAGAGGCTCCCAAAGCGCCAGCGCCCTCTTCCTTGAGCCCAGAGGTCGCTGCTGAGTGGAGAGAGGATTTCTCCACACCCCTTTCTCCCACACCTGTCCTCCATCTGACAGTGACCAAGGGGTACATTTACTCCCTTCCCAGAGGTGTGATTTCAAATGCAAATACCCCTGGGAGAAACAACAAATTGGTTTAAGGTCAGGCAGTGCTTGTTCTGGTTCGACACATAACCCTTCTCTGAGAACAGGCTGGGGAAGGGAGGGGCAGAGACACCCAGAGGCAGCTACCGAGGGCCAAGGGCAGGTTCTCTGCTTCCTTCCAGCACCGCCAAGGCCTCTCTTGATCAGGGCTGAGAGCAGCTGTCAGGCAAGTGATTCTAGGACCACACCCTGTGCAGCCCTCAGACCCAGTGCAGTTTATCCAGCCAACCCAAGTCTGCTGTATCCACTTGCTCAAAGTCCATGCCTACAAAGAAAATAAGACTTTTCTAGGCCAAATTCCAATTTTTAAATACAGCTATTGCTCACAATCGCCAAAAAGTGGAAACAACCAAGAGTTCAGCAAGGGAACAGGTAAGTAAGCCATGGTCTGTGCATACAATGGAACACTCTTCGGCCTTAAAAGGGAAACAGGCACATGACCGTAACCCCATCACTCTGGGGGGCTGAGGCAGGAGATCACAAGTCCAACCTCAGCCTGGACAACTTAGCAAAACCCTGACTCAAAATAAAAAATAAAAAGGGCTGGGGATATAGATCAGTGTAAAGGCCCTGAGTTCAATCCTTAGTACGGCTGAAAGAAAAAGGAAATCCTTTCACATGCTAAGAGAGAAATGAACCTTCAGGACACTATGCTAAATGAAATAAGCCAGACACAAGTACTTTATGATTCTAAGCAAAGTAGAATCCAATTCATGAGCAGTCCAATTCATAGAGACAGAACACAAAATTATACACTTGTGAGGGGCTGCAATCGATAGAGTTCAGTGGCAGAACACTTGCGTAGTATTAGGCCCTGGGTTTGATTTCACAGCACTAAAAAAAAAAGTTATCTCTTTTTTTTTTCAGAACTCGGGATTAAACCCAGGCCCTCATGCATGCTAAGCAAACACTACCACTAAGCTACATCCCAGCCCTACAATACTAACTTTGATATTATGTGTTTTACTACAATTTAAGAAAAAAAAAAAAAAAAAAAAATATATATATATATATATATAAATAATTATAACTGTCTCAGGGGCTATTATTTGTCTTTTCTGTCTTCTTATTCAATCCCCTATTGTTGAATGACTCCACACCCCCAGGAACAGGAAGAGCCAAGTCCAAGAGCAAAGGAGTATGGGGCAGCAAAACATCTACAACTGCTGCTAGGCCAGCACTTCCACCTAATGAAGGCTTGTCTGTTTCCACACCGTCCCCAAACACACCTGGTCCGGCCTTCTTCTGTGACATCACACTTCAACAGCTGCTGCCTTTGGCCTACAAGCTCAAGTTCTAAGCCCTTGAGCCAGAATTCAAGGCGCCCCCATCTGCCCCACTCCAATTCCCAACTGCCCTCTTTCCACCCGCCCTACAAACTGTTCCAACTGCCCAGCCAGTTCCCAGCCTTCCGAAGACGCCTTGCAGTCTCCCTCTCCTGGGTATGTAGCCCACCTTTCCAAGTACAGCCAGCCCAGTCCCCAGCGGTCTCACCTGAAGTAGTTCTTATTCATGGTGACTCATTTCCTCCCTGTACTCTGTCTCACTGCCTTCATCCTCTGCTTCAGTCTATTGCTTGGTTACACAAGCGATTTACTGGTGGTGTTGATTCTGAAGATTAAAGCCCTATGGAACTTTAAGAGATTATTTAGTTGGGCTCCCTTAATTTGTAATGACAAAATCAGACCTACACAATCACTTGACCCAGGTCCCAGCTGAGGAAGGACTCGAATCCATGTCCTGATTTCTACTCCATTCTCTTTCCACAACACCAGTTTTTCTCTACTTAGCTATGTTAAGTATGTGGGCCTTGCTGTTCCCAACAGATTAGAAGCTGTCTTAGGGCAGGAAATGGCATCGCATGTTATTTGTTCCCTCCCCACATCCAACACCATCTTCATTAAGTCCATGTTGAAACCATGAATGTGTTTCTAGGTCGTCCCATATCCACTTTGGGCCTGCAATTTCTCTCAACAGTCTCTTAAGAAAAATATTTTTTGGCCAAGGGTAGCAGTGCATACTTGTAATCCCAGCTACTGAGAAGGCTGAGGCAGGAGGATCAAAGATTCCAGCCTAGCCTGGGCAACTTAGCAAGATACTGTCTCAAAATGTATAATTTCCAATGCTGTGAAAATTAAAATGTTTCGGGGTAGGAGTAGAGCTCTTGTCCAGCATGTACAAGGCCCTGGGTTTGCTTCCCAGAACTAGGAGAAAAAAATAATAAAATAATTTCCCCTCTTAGATTCAAAATAGCTTCCTTGTGAGTTTTCTAAGAGTGCTTAGGCAAACCAAAACAAATGGAGGTAGATAATACACTTGAAGAAACTTAGCCAATTTCCATAACCTCAGAAACATGCTCCATTTACTTCTTGGACCTAATCGTGGTCCCGCCATAAATTGAACTTGCTCTAATTTTATCTCAACTGTGCAGGCAGATTGTAACCCAGGGTTGGTTTAGTTCATCTATTTCCTACTTCATTAATCCATTGCTCTTGCTGTCTCAGCCATGCGGGCATTCTTTCAGGTGGAACATTCATAGGCAGCTTCCTCCTCCACATAGCTTTAAAAAAAAAAAAGAAAGAAAGGGGAAAAAAGAAAAGAAAGCAAACACCACATACACACACACACACCCACACACACACCCCTGGGCAGTCCCTCAGCATCTAATTAGTGTGGTTATTTTGCAAATGTCCCAGTACCCAGAGCACAACCCAGCTCTCCCTACACAAGCTCATCTTTCTGGGAAGCTGTTCCCTTCTTGGATTGATGGATTCTATCAGGGGCAGGCTGTGACTTTTTGTCATCATAGACAAAAAACACACACACAGAGAAAATGGCTGCAGTGATGGCAGCCTCCTACAGGCCATCAGCATAGGGGTCTAATGCAGAAGAAGAGAGAAAAACTATGGAAAGTTCTGAAGGCTAAAAAACTTTTGAGAGGGAAAATGAGGGAGACAGACTCAGATCCATAATTATAGAAGCTGTGTGCAAGATTTAATTAAAACTTGGGTGGAAATGAACACCCAGAAACAAGTGTCATTCATCAACTCAAAGCACCAACTAAGGTAAACACTGCCACCAACTCAGGGAAAGAAGGGAGGAGAAAAGAAAGAGGGGTGATCACTCTAGATATCAACCAAATCAAATTACCCTGAAGGGCCTGCCAGACACACGAATTAATCATCGGTTATCCCAGTTGCACACCTGTACGGAGAAGAGACCCTGGCATGCGCAGAGCGAGCCAGCTGAGACTGGGCAAGCAAGAGGGACAGGGACACAGGCCAACAGGAGCCCAGCCTGGTAGTAGCCACGTGGCACCCTCCACTATCCCGTGCCAGATGGAGAAAGGAGGGGCAGAGTTGGGTTCCTGCAGGGCCGGCCATCCAGGTTCTCCAGCCAAGTTACTTCCTGCTGCTCCTCTAGGAGCCCATGCTGCTGGACAAACCAGCCGAGCCACAGGTGAGGCAACTTTCTCGGGAGAGGGGACCCTTCAAGGGGAGCCCAAGGCAGGTCCAGGGATCCTGTCGCAGGTGGGCAAACAGGTTGGACTTCCACATCCAGTATGTGGCTGATTTTCTGCTCTGGTAAGATTTTGAGTTTAGGGGAAGGGAGCTGGAGTGGTGTGGGAACCAAGCGAGCTCCCGATTTTGCTTCCTGTGCTGGGCAGGCTTCATACACCCATGGGTCCCCAGGGCTGGTCACAGGCTGAAGCCTCCTGGTTCCACTCACAGGAGGTCGAGAAAGCAGCTCAGCCAGCCGAGCTGGGAGCTATTTCCACTTGATGAGCAATTTCAAGTGGGAACCATGTGAGTGTGTGCTGTGTGAACATCAGAGTGCATTTAGAAGGAACAAATGATTTATCATGGGGGGGCTCCACAAAGTCTTGTTCAGAAAGGAAGGGAGCTCCCCCCCCCACACACACACACACTTATCTTTAAAACCTTAAAGGGGCAGGATCCATTTGGTCTCCTAAGCCAGCCGAGAAGAGAGTCACAGCTAATCAAGCAGCCGGCCCAGCTCCTCTAGCCCTTCTTTGAGTACAACAATATGTATGAACTGGCAAAATGGACTGCAGACCACTTTGATGTTACACAAAGAGGGAAAGAATCCCAAATAGTGTAAAAATCGTCTCTCTGCTTAACTCTTCCATGTCTGTCCTGCAGGACAAATGTAAGACGAATACTCCAAGAAGAACTAAATGCAGAAAAATTATCACTTCAAACACTTAGACCCAAGTACAGTCCTTCCTACCAAAGGGGAATGGCCAGTCTGATCTTCTAAATTACTTGCTCTGATTAAGCATGGTTTCACCAAAAACAAAAAAACAAAAAAAAAAAAAACTCTTTTGAGCAGTTGTAGAAGTGACTCTATACAAAGGGCTCTGCCTTAATTCTCCCAACAACCCCATGAGACCCTTGTTATTACTGCACTTTGAAGATGAACGAACAGACAAAGACCAGCCTGGAACAGGGCTCCATACTTGGGTCTCTAAGATTTCAAAGCCCTCCCTGAAACACAAAGCTCTGATTGTTCCCATTTTCTCATTTTCTTTTTTGAGACAGCGTTTTGCTAAGTTGCCCAGGCTGGCCTCGAACCCTTGATCCTCCTGCCTCAGCCTTCAGAGTGCTGGGATTACAGATGTGGGCCACCACACCCAACCGATTGTTTCCATTTTCATGAATGAGTGCAGTGAGGCCTCCTTTCATAGAGAATGAGCTGTTCCACATAAGTAAACATTTCAGATAGTTAAAACCAATCCTTTGAAAGCCAATCTTCTTAAATTTTTTTTATTTTTTTTGAACCGGGGATCGAACTCTGGTCCTTGCGCTTGCGCAGCAGGTGGGGAAACCACTGAGCTAAATCCCTGGCCCCTTAAATTTTTAATTCATTTGAAATGGAATTTTCTAATATACAGTGTATGGTTCCGTGGCTTACAAAAGAGAAACATCTGTGGAAATGTGCAGAGGAGTGATTCTGGGCAGGCCGGAATTCCAGCCTTCAGGTCCTCAGAGATGCCAGGGAAGGGTATCTGGTGAGCTAAGCCTGCCACTTGTCACCTATGGTCACTGTCCAGGGGCAGCTGCCAGAAGGAAGGTCAACAGGGGGCCTTAGTGTAGGTGGTTTGGTAAAACCCACAATGGAATAAAAGAAAGCACTAGAAAGGTTTTCAGTCACCATGGATTGAAAATATCCATGGTTCCAGAAGTAAAGTCAGGGGCAGAGGTGTGGCTCAGTGGCAGAGCTTGCCTAGCACATGGGAGGCCCAAGAATCTATTCCCCAGCACTGCAGAAAAAAAAAAAAAAAGGCAAACAGCTTGGCATGGTCATAGTGCACACCTGTAATTCCAGTCCTAAGGAGGCTGAGGCAGGAGATCAGTACAAATTCAAGGCCAGTCCGGGCTACACGGCAAAACCCTGTCTCAAAAAGAAACAAAACAACAGTAAAAACATTACAAGATTTTGCATATATATCATCCCATGTCCCCTTGGTGCTGACGGGGCTCAAGACGCGCTGTGGCACCTGGTGACCTGAGATTCAGAGCACAGCAGGGCCAGGAAGGCCACTCTAGTCCTCCCCTCATCCCGCCCCCCTGAAGCAGCGACCTTCTCACGAAAGCTGATTCCTGTGCCCAGCGGAAAGAAACAGCCTTATCTCTGAAGACCTAAGGATACAGGGACGCCGAGAAGATTCCAACCAAACAGGCCTTGGTCCATTCCCCTCCCCTGATCAGCATCAGATTACTCTCTGTCCAATCAAGAGTCTGTCACACTTCATTCCCTAAACCTCCCACTCTGCACCAGACCTGAGCATCCAAACACAGTGGCCTGCCTGCCTCTGCAGGCCCTCATGTCACACAGCACTGATACAAAACAAATGTGTATGCTTTTCTCTCACTGATCTGTCTTTTGTTATAAGGGCTCTAGCCATGAACCTAGAAATGGGTAAGAAAGGAGTTTTATCTTTTTCCCAACCCCTACAATTATAAACAATAAAACGACCTCTCAAGCAAAGCAAATTTTTGAAGAATAAAAATGTGTATGAACCAAAATGTTAATAGTGGTGATAGCTGAGTGATGTCATTCATTTTCTTCTTCTTCCTTATTGTATGAGGGCTCCATTTTAATTTGGGGTTTTGGGGGGTTTGGGGTTTTCTTCCAGTACTGAGGCTTAAACCAAAGGTCTCATGCATTCCAGGCAAGCACTTTATCACTGAGCTACATACCCAGCCCTCCATTTTAATTTATACCAGAGAACTATGTTGTATACACCAATTTCAGGCCAGGTATTGTGCTCAGATACTGAACAAGAAAGTTAGCATCTGACCCCAAAACAATGTCACTTTCATTTACAATAAAACATAAGGATCACCTACACTAATTAGTTATAGTCAAACTGTGTGTCCCTACGCCTGAGAAATGGGAAGGCTTTGGAGTTAGAAGAACTGACTTGGAATTTCAGCTCTGCTACTTACTAGCTAAACCACACTGGATACTTAATCTCCCAGCCTCAGTTTCCCTATCTGTAACATGGAACTAATGATACCTACCTCACAGAACTGTCGTGAGAGACAAGAGCCCTTTTCATTTCCTGGATGAATACATTAAATGAACAGTTGTATTTTACCTACATTTACAAAGGCACTTTTATTTCCTTCCTCCTCACACTGTCCAACTGGACTTTACTGAAACATTGACTGTTAAACCATAAAACCTAAGGTGAGATGGATCCGTTCCAGGTACCGTTTTAAGGACCGTGGCAATTACCAAGTAACCGGAGTTGGTGCTGCAGCCAGAGACTGTAGTAAAACAAAGCTACCAACCAGAGAATTAATGTGGGTAGAGTAGCCAATTAAATATATACACTTAATACTTTCACATGCCTTATCTCACTCAATTAATCAAGTAGCCTCATAAAGTTGCTACCATCCTCACTGTACAGAAAGGTTCGACAATGCCCATGGTCACAGAAACAGTCATTGGCAGAACTGGGATTCATATCCGGCTCTCACTGTTGCCAAAGTCCCTTCTACATATAATTTCATATTGTTACCTATTTTCATAATCAACTTAAATGCTGCCATTGTAATAATACTACCCAGAACATTATTTAAGGCTGAACAATTTCAAGGAAGTTTTTCAACAGTTTACGATCCATGGATGAGTGACTCTGAATATTACTGGTGAAATGCAATTTCTCTCTCCATCTGTCTTCCTCTTTCTATGTCTGTCTCTCTCTGTCCCCTTCCCCTCCCCCATTGGATAGTATTCCCCTCCTCATAAAGACAAGATTGTAAGTTCAAGATGTTAGTTCAAACCTTTTTTTGCCTACTTAACATACTAGATAGAGAGGAGAGAGAAAGAGGGAGAAAATGAGGACATATCCCTTCATCTCAAGAGTTTATGCTTGGAATTTATGCTGCTAAGGTTAAGGTAGTGCTGGCATGTTTTTGCTGTTATTTTAGTTTCCAAACGAGAGTCCCATGGTCATGGGTCACAGTAAGGATACCGATCCCTTAAGCCTCAGCCAGCCAGAGCCAGGGTGACCACAGTCCCTGGGTTTATTGCCTCCAGCCCACAGCAGCCCTTACCAACGTTTTCATTTCCTGTGTGAAACTGCACATGAGAAAGATTTGGAGGCTCTGCTTGTCTCAAACAGGGAGCAAAGACATTAATCAAAAGAAATCATTTACTTGAAACATATCCCCAAAGACCCAAGATGTCCAAATAAACTATTGATACTTAATCTTCCCCTGGGAAAAATACGGGATTCAACATTCCGAACTCTAGGCCTGGAACTGTCACTGCATTCGCTGTGAGTCCCTTCCCCTCTTGGAGTAGAACATGATATTCTAGAGCAGTGATGGCGAACCTCTGAGAGCTTTCAATGATGGGACAGCCCACGGTGGCACGCATGCCATAGGTTCACCACCACTGCTCTAGGGTCTCCACCACACTAACTTCCTGGCTTAAAAAAAAAAATCCCTCCTTTGTGAAAGGGCAACTTCAAAACAAAACATGCATGCATGCATCTGCAGCATGAGAGTCAGTTGGTTTGGGGAGTTTGTTTGTGGTTTTGGTTTGTTGATGCTGGGGATGGAACCTAGGGCCTCGAACACACTAAGCACATGCTCTGCCACTGAGCCACAACTCCCAGCCTCTCTTTTCTCATTTAGAGAGACTGAGCAGACATCCAGCTATCCGGATGGAACCAGTTTGGCTGCAGGCTGAAGCAACACGTGCTGGAGTGTCACCAGGCAATCCCCACCTGCCCTCCAATAGCCCCTCCTCCAGCCCCGCCTGCCAGACGTGCCATGCCGTCCAGCCAGGTCCCTCAGCCCATTCCAGGAAGCCGTGTTACCCTTATCTCCTGCACCCAGCCTAGGGCCCTTCCAGGGACAGGCTGCTAGGGTGGGGAATGAGCACCAGATTGGACTTGTTTTTGTATCTTCAGATGATAGATCTATTATTTAGACAGCCAGTTCGCTGTTAAACTGTTACTTAATTCTCTGGGCCTCAGTTACCTCGTCTGTAAAACAGAAAATAATAACCACATCAAAGGGCAGTTGGGATAATTAAGTGACAATGCTTATGTAAGGTGACACAGGTACGTCAGCTCTTTCCCTTTCTGGCTTTGCCCATAGCCTGCTCCGTAGATGGTAACGAGTAACTAGTAATAAGTCAGGAGTCCCGTGAGTTGGACAGACTGATGCTAAGAAGATAGGCAAGCAGAGACCTACACAAGAAAGGGTCAAGGTCAAGGTCACAAGGTTTCCCTGTAATGGGTTGGGAGGCACAGGTAAGACATCTCAGTAAGAAAGGAATTGAAGGCTGGGGATTTAGCTCAGTGGTTTCGCTGCCTGATGCACAAGCACAAGGACCTGAATTTGATCCCTGGTACCAAAAAAAAAAAAAAGGAATTGAAGGGCCAGGGATTTACCTCAGTGGTGCCCTGTCTGCCTCGCAAGTGAAAGGTCCTCAGTTTGATCCCCAATACAAGAAAAAAATTGAGCTAACTGCTAAGCTGAGCTTTTAAGCAAGTGGGGACTAATGAATGTGAATTTAACAATTTTGACATTTTTTTAAATTCTACAAATTAAAATTAGATTGGCATCAGTTATGAGAGCATTTAAGCAATCCCCAAACATGCCAATGAATAATTTCTTCCCTGTGAACATGACTCCGTTGCAGACATTATTAAATAGGTGTTATAGAAGCCATTGTTTGAACTAGGCTCCTCCTCTGGACCCCAACACAAAAGGCTAAAAGTCAAAACGGAGTCACTGGAGCTAAAGTTCCACATGAACAAACTATGAAAATAAACTGCTTATCTAACTTTTGAAATATTAGCTGTAGAGAGATAACAACCAAATTTCCCAAACAGGCAAGATTCAATTGGCATGATAAAGACGTTCCCTAGGTCTTAATCCACACACACACACACACACACACACACAAAGTAACCTAAAGCAACACAATGTTAAACAATCAGTTACTTTCCTAGTGTTCATTTGTAAGAAATGGAACTTTGAAATGACCAAGCCACTTTTTATTTTTTGTTACGGCTTCCTTCCGGCTTTTTCGGTCTATAAACCAAACTCCTATTCTTGGCCTATCTGAATAATTATTCTATTTTATTGAATGAAGTGTTGCCCCATTCTAGAACTGAAAATAAAACCAATGAAGACCTTTAACTAAACTGTTGTAATTTTTCCCTTTGTTATACATAGCAAGGTAGAGATCTGGGGACCAGAAGTTAATTTGGGCTTATGGTTAATACAGAAAAGTCATTTTAAGAACTACAAAACAGACTGACACTCACTGTTTTAACCCTGTACATATGCACTGGAATCTTCCTCTATCACTAAAGACTTCATGCATTTGTGAGTATCCACAAGTATAAAAGTACTCATTCACGTTGACCCACTCATTCTACCTCTGGGGCTTTGTCCCAAGGCAATAGTTCAGTGGCTCACGCAGAAACCAGGACACCATTTGGTTAGCACAGTGCCACAGGCAAGAAAAGGTGATAAAGTGAAGCAACTACAGGTCAGAGTATGTAGCCATGGGAAGTATCCAGCATATTCACTGCAAAGAGGACAAAATATTACATGTAAGTATGACTAGGTCCCTATTTCTAAAACCAGTGTATGTGAAATAAAAAAATACAAGGAACTATGCCAAAATGTCAATAATAATTCTCTTTAGGTTGTAAAGTGACTGGAATTTTTTTTTCTTTTAATTTTTTCTGAGCACAATTCCCTTTTTCTGCAGTATGGGGGATTGAACCCATGGCCTTATGTATGACAGGCAAGCATTCTACCACTGAGCTACATCCCCAAGCCCATTTTATTTTTTGAGACAGGACACTAAATTGCCCAGGCTGGTCTCAAACTTTCCATCCACTTCCCTAAGCTTCTCAGTAGCTAGGACTACAAGACTTCTTTTTTTTCTTTTCTTTTCTTTTCTTTTTTTTTTTTGATACAGGGTCTCACTATGTAGTTCAGGCTGACCTTGAACTCACTATGCAGCCGAGCCTGCCCTTGAACTTGAGGCAATCCTCCTGCCTCAGCCTCCTGAGTGCTGGGACTGCAGTATGCCACCACCCCTGGCTACCTCACTGATTTTAATTTGCATTTCCCTGATAACCAATAAAGTATCCGTCTAACTTTCATATTTAGTCCTGACTTCATTTGTTTTCTACTGCTAAACAGAATATCACCCACCAGGTAAGTTGTAAAGAACAAGGATTTATTTCCTATGGTTCTGGGGCTGGGGAATCTAAGAACATGGCATCAACAGCTGCTCACAGGTGATGAGGCCCTCTTGCTGCAGCGTAACAAGCGGGACCATCACCAGATGAGACGTGGGTGTCTCTTCCCCTGGTAAAAAGCCAGTAATCCCACCATGGGGACCTCATCTTCACAACTTTATTATATCCTACCTGAAAGGCCCCATCTCAAAGTACCATCAACGTATGAATGTAAGGACATATGAACATGGACGTTGGGCGACACAGTCAAATCACAGCAAGTCCTTGGTCTCATTGGGCCAGGACTTGTCCCCAGCCACCACCCAATAAGTGCACATCAGAGATGAATGTCCCAAAGAAAATGAGGAGCTGTTGTTAAAAACAGACAGGAAGGATCTGGGGGGCCCAGAATAACAAATGCCCCCACATTCTCTTCCCTGAGCTTTCATTTAGCTCCCTTTTATGTATCAGACCTACTCATCCTTCAAGACCAAATCACTGTACATCACCTGAGGATTAGTCCAGCCCTCTCCAGCCTCCCCGCTGCCATCACCATAGTGATGTATTTTATTCTGTCATGTGGCAGTCCTCTTACTCCACAATTTACTTGCAGGATTTGTGAATTTGGATTTCATCCATCCTACCACATAATAACTTTCTGAAGATCAGGGTCAGTCCTGTTGCAACTTGATGTGTTATCTTATGCATCACAAAGCACATATCCATTTAGGTATTCATGTAACAAATATTTATGGAGCATTTTTTGTGTGCCATCCCTAGAGAATTACAGGTGCACATCGAATGCTAGAGAATGGCCTACAATGGTGAAAGAGCTAGATGCACTCCCTGCTTTTTCAAAGTCGGCGATTTATGGAGAGATAGACAAGAAAATGGCCAACAATGGCACAGAAGGGTGAGTGGTCTAAGAGGGAGGACAGGGTCATACAGGAGCACACAGGCCTGGAAAATGGTGAGTCAGGGAAGGCTTCACTGGATTGTACTAAATATAAATGACTTAAATTAAAAACTACAAAAAGGGGCTGGGGATTTAGCTCAGTGGTTCCACTGCCTGCCTCGAAAGCACAAGGACCCGAGTTCGATCCCCAGTACCAAAAAATAAAATAAATTTTAAAAAATAAATAAAAATTACCAAAAAAATGAAAAATAAATTAAAATTTACAGAAAATATAAACAATGGTGAACCTGGCCTGACCAAAAAAAGACAGTAATTAAGGGTATCTCATGCCTAATGTTTTAAGTTTATATCTATTTTATTTTACACATGGTAATTGTACATACTTCATGACACTGAAACTATGCATAATGACCAGATCCAGTACTTGGCCTGTCTGTGACTCCTGCCCATTTCTCAGCTGTACATGGCGGCTTATCTGATTCACTTCTACCTGGTTCCACATTGCCCAAGAATTTCTGGGAACGTGCAGAGGGAGAGGCTGGAGGAGGTAAGAAGCCAGAAGCCCCACCATGAGCAAGGACCACGCACAGGGCGTGATGCTGTCCAGATGCTGCAGCACAAGTGTTTAGCTGGTGTGCAAAACAGAGAGAGGAGGGGGGAGGAGGAGGGAAAGAGTGGAAAAGAGGTTAAGAATTGTGAAAAGAAATAATAGCATTTATTTCGAAATGACAACTCTTTATCTTCTTACCCCAGGCCTATTTGTTGACAAGCTGTTCTGTCACAATTTGTTGGTCAAGGAAAGAGAGGCCACATGTTCACGCCAAACATTAGGCCTCGATCTTGTCGCTGCCGGAACTTGAGACTTCCCCACGAGCAATCAGCCTCCTCCTAATGGGCAAGAGGCCCCCTGGGAATGGGGGTTTGACAAGGCTTGTCACAACTGTCAGGCAGCGGTACAGTTTGTTTCATTCTCCTGCTCCTGTTGCAGGAGGGGAACCTCTCCGTGGGCTTTGCCTCTTTTTGGAGGACAAGAGCAAAATCCACAGTGAGAAGTGACTCAGACATGAGCCGGGCAGATCCACTATATAAAAAATACCTGGACGAACAAAACAGGATCAGCCGAAAACAGTGTACCTTGGGGCTGTGGGAATAGACTGGAGTTACTCAGTGACCTCTGCCTCTCTCTCTCCCTCTCTCTCTCTCTCTCTCTCTCTTTCTCTCTCTCTCTATTTGCTATCATCAGTTAACAGTGACTTACAATTGCTTGAGAAATCAAGCAAGCGGTGATCACCCCTCTCACAGATCAAAATTACCGAGGACAGATTTTTCTCTAGAGTGCCACATGGTCTTTCTCTACTCCTCAATGCAAAAACCCATAGGGATGCCAGGCATGGTGGTGAACACCTGTAATCCCAGCACCCAGGAGGCTGAGGCAGGAGGATCACTGCAAGTTCTCGGCCAGCCTGAGCTACACAGTGAGTTCAAGGCCAGCCTGAACTACACAGCAAGAAAAAAGACTTGGCTTTGGGGGGGGGGGGTTGTTTTTATTTTTCGTTAGTTTTTTGAGACAGGGTCTCACTATGTAGCCCTGGCTGGCCTCAAACTTGCAGCAACTGTCCTGCCTCATCCTCCCAAAAGGTGGAGTTATAGGCGTGTGCCACCATCCCACCATCCCTGGCTCAGCCTTGCATCTTTAACTCCTGGGAAAGAGACAAGGTCACCAGAACCCAGAATATGGTCTTCACAGGCCTCTCATCTCACACCTACTCAGTACAGAGCCAAAGAGAAACAGAAGCAAAGGGGAGATGAGGAGAAATCATGTGACCAGTAGGAGGGTCCCTGAAGCCCCAACAAATGTAAGATTAGAAACAACCTCATGCTGTAAACAAATGTGTTCCTATTTTCTTCTTACACAACTCCAGCCCCTCCCACCACACACATACATACACACACACCCCAACCCTAACTAATCTGTCTTGAAGATAAACAAGCTTTCCTTAAACTACAAAGCCTGCCTTCCATTAATTCTGGTTTTGAGGGAGGAGCTTTCCCTGCTGACTACAGAAAACTGTTTATTTAAAGAAATGTGGAATCCCTCTCACAGACAGCGGCTTCCACCTTGGGCTTCAGACATCACTTTGGAGACTTCCGCACAGACAGGAAGGACAAGCAGGCGGCTTGAGGCCATCCAGGGACAGAGGGAGAGGACCTCACTCCACCACGCATGGCCACCGCCCACCTCAGACATCTCACTGCAGAAGACACAGCTGCAGCCGGCCTTCTAATTACTTCCCTGTCTAATTCATGCTAACACAGCAATTAGTGCTAAAGCTCAAAACACTCATACACATTAGCCCGACGACATTTAATTATGACAGTAGATGTATTGTACTTCACGTGATATGTAGCTTAGCAAGTAATAAGAAATCCACATGTATGGCCCATCTAAATGACAATGTAATAAAAGTAAAGGAAAGCTATGAAGCCCTCACTCTGTCATTAAAGGAAAATGTGACGGGCGCATTTTTATGTGAAATATGCCATTTCCAGATCCTGATGAGAAATCCAGTCTCTCCAGCCCAGAAAACATGGTTAGGTCTTAATATCAAAAAATAAAAAAGAAAAGAAAAAGGAAGGAAGAGAAAGACTGGTGTTTGATTACTGCTTGATGCCTGTGTGTATCCATTCTCATTTTCAGTACCTTAGACGTCAGCAGAAGACAGAGGGGCAAAGTGACATTTTTGCTGGGATTGTCCATGAGATGTGCCATTTGCTATTGGTTTACATGGGCCTGTTCATGAGACATGATTAATAGCTCAGCAGCACTGCCAAAAAGCACATAAATCCGGCCATCCACAGTGTAACTGACACACTGCTTGTCTCACAGATACCTACGGCACTTGCTTATCACAGTCTAAGCCCCAGTGGGCATTCGAAGTAGCTGATTATGCAATGTACAGTTGCTGACACTACAATTTGGGGGTCTGTCCTTATAGCACCCAATTAGCTGACACATAAAGCCCTACTCCCCTTGATCAACCTTGGCCAGGTGTTAGGGACCAGCTGAATGAATACAGCCTGCCACTGAAATGCCACTGCAGCATTCAGGCCTTTCCCAAGGGGCCTTTGGGGCTGGCACCTCCACCTCCACAATCTGCATCAAGTTGCCCTTTAGGGATGGGGGTGCAGCTTAGTGGTAGAGCATTTGCCTAGCAAGTGCAAGGCCCTGGGTTCCATCTCCAGCATAGCAAAAAAAAAACAAGCTGCCCTTGGCTTCAGACTTGACAAGCACCCACTCTTCTGTTCAAGTTCAGACCACAGCACTCTGGCACCTAACCACACGTAGTAACCCCAGTAAGCTTCTCCTGTCTTCTCCCTCACCTACCTCCCCTTCTTTTCCAGTTCATCATAGTGTGCATCTTTGCTTTCCAAATTAAAATCTAACAGCCTCACATGCTAATTCACTATGTGAACTTAAGAAAGATTTCAGCCTTCATCCTCTCTGGTCCTCAGACATCTCCCTGTCTATGAAAATTTTAAAAACAAAAACAGTACAATACTGACTTAGCAGAGCAGCCACTGTGAAGATTAAAGATTACATAATGAACACATTGCAAAGCCTTTGAAAGCATAAAATGCCGTCTGAGTAATTATTATCATTGTTATTAATCACCTCGGCTCATCATATATAGTAAACACGAGACAATAAAGAGGGGCCTCTTAAATGCAGTATCAGCAGCAAGACCCATTTATTACAATGTTATTTGCTTGGATTCCATTACAGTTATAAAATTTTACGCTCATCTAGCACTTTACGTGTGAGTGTTACAAGCACGAGCTCTAATTACACTAATCCTCCGAACATGTGGGGACAGCAGAGGAAGGCCACCTCCAGTTGTGTAACTCGCCAACAGCACATCCCACCTGGGTCTGGGGAGGTCTCTGGCTGTGGGAAGCCTCTAGAAACTTGGAATCTGAACAAGTTCCCAGGTGAGTCCTCCTGTGCAGCGCTGGGGACAGAATCCAGGGCCTTGCACTTCCTAAGCGTGCACTCTGCCACTGAGCTACACCCCAAGCCCTCACATAACTTTTCTTAAAGCCCAAATAACAAATGTCAGGTCCAACACACATACAGAAGCTTGGGTGTTGTTCTTTTTTTTCTTTTTTCGGTACCTGGGATCGAACTCAGGACCTTGGGTTTGCATGGCAGGTGCCAGAACCACTGAGCTAAATCCCCGGCCCCTAGTGGGTGTTGTTCTTTTGTGTGGGTTACATAGCCACTGTCTTACCAGTAACCCTTACACCTTGATCCCACCACTTGGGCCCGTGATTTGTATGTCTACCACCAAAAGTCTACAAGAAAGTCTTCCATGTCTTCCTGCTCACAACACTGCCAGCCTGAGCTGGGCGTGATAATTACACCTGTTATCCCAGCACTCTGGGAGGCTGAAGCAGGAGGATGGCAAGTTTGTTTGTGCACAACCTGGGCAATTTAGCAGCTTAGTGAGATGCTGTCTTAAAACAATAAAGGGGCTGGAGATGTAGCTCGGTGAGAAGGCTCTGGCTTCAATACTGAAGAAGAAATAAAAAACCAATAACATTGACAGCCTGGAGAGTTTCATACAGTGATGATTCCTGATGATATTAAATGAGTGTATACACTGAGAAATGCAATGAAAACAGCTTATGTGGCATGGTCTTGTCATTTAGTCAGTGTCATGCCCATCTGGGGGAAAAAACCCTAGCAGTAGATCATTCTTATATAGTACTTACAATATTCCTAACACTTCTTATAAGTTTTATTGTGTAATTTTAAGTAAAGTGATAATTTCCATATAATAATAATTCTATACTACCACAGTTAAGAGCAGAATAAGTTATCTTGAGACTCTGGTTTTTCTTTTTCTTTTTTGGTTTTGGTTTTTCTTTTTTCTTTTTGATACCAGGGATCGAACTTGGGACCTCATGCTTGGGAGGCAGGCGGTGGAACCACTGAGCTAAATCCCTAGCCCTCTTTTTTGGTTTTTTGAGACTGGGTCCTGCTATGCAGTTCAGGCCCAGCTGGGCTTCTCTTTTTGCCCAGTTTAAAAAGCATATTGGGGCCAGGGATTTAGCTCAGTGGTTCCACTGCCTGCCTCAAAGGCGCAGGGTCCCGAGTTCAATCCCTGGAACCAAAAAAAAAGCATATTGGGGGAGCCAGGGGGGCAGGGATTTAGCTCAGTGGTTCCACTGCCTGCAAGGACCCAAGTTCAATACCCGGTACAAAAAAAAAAAGTACATTGTTGCTAAGGGCCGTGGCACATGACTGTAACCTCAGCTACTTGGGAGGCTGAGGCAAGAAGACTGCAAGTTCAAGCCTAGCCTGGGCAACCTTGCAACACTGCATCTCAAAATAAAAAATAAAGGGGCCGGGGATTTAGCTCTGTGGTTCTCCCGCCTGCTTTGCAAGCTCAAGGTCCTGAGTTCGATCCCCGGTACCCAAAAGAAACAAGAAAAGAAAAAGAGATATTGCTGTGGCCTTCAAAGCAGGGTAGCCACACACAAGAATGCATACAAGATGATTCATTAGGACACACAGAGGAAATAGCAAAACCTCTACTGTATTTACTTTGGTATATTTTATTTTGTAAAAATAATGAAATAGGGCTGGGGATTTAGCTCAGTGGTTCCGCCGCCTGCCTCGCAAGCGCAAGGACCCGAGTTCGATCCCCGGTACCAAAAAATAAAATTAAAAAAATAAAATAAAATAATGAAATACCTGGACATGCTGGTGTTAACAGATAGCAAGGTGACCAGGGGTTCCTTCCAGGCTCTTGGCCTGTTCAAAGAATTGGACAAGACAAATAAAAAATGTAGAAGTTTTACATGTGTTAAAGGTAAGAGAAGTAGGAAAAGAAGTGCTCTGAAAAGAAGTACGCTCTGCAGACAGAAGGACAGGCCCGTGAAAAGACCCACAGAGGCCATGAAGTTAACAGTCACTGTCTTTTGTGCCCCTATTCTGAGGTCAGATCTAGACCATCCCAGCAAAATCCCACCCAACCTCGTGCCAGAATTGAAGACAGCATTCTCTGATTGGCACCAGGTGCAGGGCTCAGCAGCTGCTCTGTGCACATGGCCTAAGTATCCATGATTGACAGGTCTTTGTGAATGACAGGTCCTGCCTAACTATCTGGCCGATTTGCCATCCCTTAATCTCCTGACTCAGTGATATACACCTGTAATCTCAGCACTCAGAAGGCTGAGACAGGAAGATTGCTAAGAATTCGAGGCCAGCCTTGGCTACATGGTGAGTTCAAGGATAGGTGAATATATAGGAAGGCTCTGCTTCAAAAATCAAAAATAAATAAATAAATATTTTTAACTGATACTGGGCACATAAAATGATTTGAAAAGTGAAAAAGAAACACTAAAAGTATTTTCATAGTAAAAGAGGGGTGTGTTCAGTCAGGTAAAACTCCACTTCTTTGTTCGTACTAGAAATGTTTAGGGGCAGAGGACAATCATGTTCATTGAAAAGGACCTGCCAAACTCCCTGAAATCACAGAAGACTTGTCAGTCTGGGCCCTGGCTTCAGTCCCCATCCACACAACAGTCAGGAGTGATGCTGGGTTCCCTATGTGGTTCTGACCACATTTAACTAGGGATGAATATGTGCAGTAAAGCAATTCCAGAAACCCCCAACCTGCAGCCAAAAGTAACACAGCTTTATGTAAAAAATGAAAAAAAAAAAGAAACAAAATGGTAAACCCCCCGCCCTCCATGAAGATGAGAGCCCAGCTCCAAAGTCGGAAGGCCCAGCCTGGTCCCAGCTGCTTGCCCTTAGGAAGGTCCCTCTTCCTCCTGCCCTCTGCTAATCCTGCAATGGAGACTCTGCCCTCCCTCCCTTGGTGTGCTGTTCTCACACTCCAGCCAGGTCACAGCCAAAGCCAGACTCCGAAGATCAAATCCTCCTCACCTGCACTCCACCACCAGGCCAGGGATGCAGGCTTCCTGGGAGAGTCTGCAATATACCAACTTAGGAGCAGACAAAGGCAGACCCAAGGAAAGGGCCTATGAGGAGAAACTCTGCAAAGAGGATGGCAGGACACCTAGGAGAGCATCTGCCAGGGGAAGACACCCAATGGCCAACACACAAGATCAGCAACAGGACTGGGTGGCAGGCAAGGGCCGTATCTCCAGCACTTACTGAGTGAAAACCTAACATTTCCCTTTAACATCAACAGCCTAGCACAGCACTGTCCAATAGGAACGTAACATACGAAAGCCAAAAACAGTTCGTAACTTAAAATTTTCTACATTATTCACAATACTCAAAAGACAGAAACAACCCAAAACTCTATGGATGCACAAAATGTGATGTAAACGTATACAATGGAATATTATGCAGCCTTGAAAAGGAATGAAATTCTGACAGTTGCTACAACATGGATGAGCCGTAAGGACTTTATGCTCAGAGAAATGAGTCACAAAAAGACAAACATTGTATAATTTGTTAAACAAAAGTTAATGGCGTCCCTTGTTTGGACTGAGCTCCTACCCTGGCCCCAGCAGATAAGGCCAAACCTCAATGAAGTCATTTATGCCAGGTGCCGCACAGTCAAACTGAACCCTGAAATGGGCCAGTTTAAAAACAAAACAACACAAAACCAACACATTCACAGCAACAAAAAGGGGCCCGGGCTACCTGAGCTGGCGGAAAGACCCCTCTGCTCTAACCTCACAAGGAAAATAAAATAACTGAAACAGCCAATCTGCTCTTCCTTCTTTATTTCTGTTTCTTCAGCCCTTGCCTCCCCATAAGGCTGAAATCCTCTGCTCGGCTCACTGGAACATTTGTTCTATTTTATAGAATGAAGTATTGCCTGGTTCTAGAATCAAAAATAAAAGCCAAGCGGACCTTTAAATATGTTGTAAATTTGTCTTTTGACAGGCTCCATGTGTATGAGGCATCTCCAGTCAAATTCACAGAGGGAGAGCAGCATCGTGGTTGCCTGGGGCAGGGGAAGGAGGGGTGGGGAGTTCATGTTTATGACTGCAGAGCTTCAGCTTGGGAAGATGAGAAAGTTCTGGGCACAGATGGTCGTGATAGTTGTACAACAGGATCTATCCACTCAATACTGCTGGATCGTACATCCCAAAACGGATAAAACATAGAATTGTATGTTACATATATTTTATACTGTAAAAATATTTGTCAGGGTCTCACTATGTAGCCCAGGCCGGCCTCGAACCCTCACCAATGCTTCTGCCGGCCTCCAGGGTGCTGGGATTACAAGTGTGCACCACCACACTGGCTTTTCTAGTAGACACACTAAGAAAGAGAAGCAGGGCTTCCCTGTGCAAAGCCCTGGGCTCATTCCCAGAACCACCAAGAAAGGAAGAAAGAAAGAGGAGTAACTCATTTGAATAAATGTATTTCCTTTGCCTGAGATATGCCAAGTTCTACCATTTCAACATGCAATGATGTAACTATTACTAAGACACTTTCTTTCCGTGCTGAGTCTCTGCATCCCAGCATGCATTTAAACCAACAGCCCATCCTGGAGTGATTTGCCATGTCACAGTGCCCAAGAGCCACGTGAGGCTGGCGGCCACCAATCGGACAGCACCGAGTTAGGGAAAAAGAGACAGAGCTACAACCTAAACCTCTGCATCGTCTGGGCCCTCTGCTGTGCTGGGGGAGCCCTGTAAAGAGCCTTGCTTTCCATCCCCAGGGCCACAAAAAAGAAAAAGAAAGGAAAATAATTTTTTTTTGCCCCAGTAACGGGAATTGAACCCTTCACACTGAGCTACATCCCCAGCACTGGCCCTCTTCTTTTTAAAATTTTTCTTTGGATACAAGATCTTGCTAAGACACTAGATTACCCGGGCTGGGATCAAACTTGTGACCTTCCTGCCTCCGCCTGGGTGTGCTGGGATTACAGCCCTGCACCACCATGCCTGGCTCCATTATTCTGCATGATTAATACACATTAATTCAAAGTTGTTTTAAAAAAAGAAAAAGAGGTGTGGTGGTACTTGCCTATAATCCCAGTACTCTGGGAAGCTGAGGTAGGAGGATCACATGTTCAAGCCCAGCCTGGGCAATTTAGCGAGACGTCACCTGGCTCCAAAAAAAAAGGTTAAGAATGTGGCTCAGTGGGAAAGTCCTGGGTTTAATCCCACCCCACCCCAACACAATCACACAAGGAAAAAAGAAAAAAGAAAAGGAAGGAGAGAAGGAGAGGTCATTTCTCTACTGGACAGATGGAGTCACTGGCAACCTAGAACTGTAGGAAAAAGGATTCAGTAATGTGAAGGGCAGAATGATAATAGTTCATGTCTCTGAAATATCTACCATGTGCCAAGCACTAGTCTAGGGGATGAATCTGTGTTCACGCATTAATCCTCCCAACCGCGTGAAGCAGATGCACTGCTACTGTCCCCACCACAGTGACAAGCACAGAGAGGGCTTGAACTACTGAGGCAACACAGGGCTGAGCAGCAGGACCCACAAGGACCTTCCACCTTCCCCTGCGTGTGCCGCATTCTCAGGACACACGGGGACAGAGGAGCAGGAGGCATGACAACACCCAAGGGGACTTCCAGGTGCTGCTTCCTGGGACTCTGGAGTGCAGCGTCACTGAAGGCTAGAGGTCTATGAGGAGGGAGAGGATCGACCAGTGGCAACAAGACCAGGAGCAGCACACAGCTCTGACACACCAGGTACAAGAGTGACACACAGGGACAGCTCTGCCCAGGGCCCACTGGAGGCAGGGCAGGCCAGTCCTCGATGGTTTGGCACATCACTGCCCCCAGGCAGCCACCTTGGGGACAAGGATGGTGAGGAGCAGGCAGCAGCAGAGATGACAGGGGAGGGACCCACAGAGATGCCAGAAGCATGCGGATGTCCCAAGAGGAACAGCTGTGAGGCAAGGAAAGCCCATGGGTGCAGACAGATGCTGCCTGGGTCAAGCAGCAGGGGTGTCCAACATCCAGCACATTCCCTAGCTCTAGCTGCTTTTGAGATTAGAACTATCCCTCCAAACACAAAAACAAACTAGACATCTGGAAAGCAAAATCCATGACCTAGCCGGAAAAGCACCTGGGTAGGTGGAACCTGACCTACGGGATACGTTTGCTGCATTTCTTCCCATCCACCTCCTTCACTCTGCTCCAAAGTGCTGTAAATCAAAATAGGAAGTCCCCTATGTCACACTTTTTCCCTATAGACTAGAGACAAAATAAAGACTTTGTGTGAGATTATGTTTATTTCAGGACACTGATTCCTCAGCCAGGGAACTTAAGACACTAGGTTTTCATGTTGTGGGTGACGGAAATCAGAGCAGACAGAGCTAATAAGCAGCCCAAGAATAAACAGCTTCATTTATCCTTCAAGGAGAAAGAAACCAGCCAAGCCTAGGTATGGTGTCTATATTGTCTGAGCAAAATTGCTCTTCTGATTACCACACTGCTGCCACACAAGCCCCCAGCCTCCCATAGAGCCAACACATGAGAGGTGAGCAGTCCCCTGTTCCATCCCAATTTTCAACGACTCTTGTCATTCCAAAGCTCATGCTGAGCCACTGTGCAGCTTGACAGACAATGACAATAACAACAACAAAAAGCCCTGCCTGGAAAATTATTGTTTTTATACACAATGCAGATCAGTTCAGTAGACAGTTTCCAAAACATGCAGCAACCCACAAACATGTTCCCCAGTCTTACCCCATTAGATCTAAGCATACCCTCAGGGCACACAAGCCTTCTCCAGGCCACTGCAGTCTTGCCCAAACATCATGATTAGTACCATGCTCACTTCTATTAGCGTCAGCAAAGAAGAATGAGGATGTCGGGGGGCGGCAGGGAGAAAAACCCCCAGAGCCCCAAGAAGAGAAATTAAAGTTGGTATTTTTTAATTGATAGATAACTGTACATCTTTATGGGATACAGTGCGATGCTTCAGTACATTTACACATTGTGTAATGATCAACTCAGGATATTTAACATCGCAAACATTTTGCACTGGGTTAGTATACTTCTAAATTCATTTTTATCACGTGAATAATACACATGATGATGGAAAATCTAGATAACATAAATAAGGGTGGAGGGAACATGTTACCAGGTCTGGAAATTTACATTTCTGCATAATTTATTCCAAAGTCAACAAGATACAATTTCCTAATTTTTACCTCCAAGTTCACAAATACAAAGGGGAATAAATGAATTGGGAAAAGGATACTGTATTATTCACCATCCCATTGCTGGGACAAAATACCCGACACCTACAGATTAAAGGAGAAAATGGTTTATTTGGCTATTGGTTTCAGGGGTTTAATTCATGGTCAGCAGGCTCCAAAGCAGAAACATCATGGCGGAAAGGCATGGTGGAGCAAAGCAGCTCTCCTCATGGTGGCCAGGGAGCAGACTACAGAGGAAGAATGCCATTGAAGATAAACTCCCAGGCCGGGGATTTAGCTCAGTGATTCCAGCGCCTGCCTCGCAAGAGCAAGGACTGGAGTTTGATCCCCGGTACGAAAAAAAAAAAAAAAAAGAAAGATAAACTCTCAAAGCTGCATTCTCAGTGACCCACCTCCAACAACTGGGCCTACTTCCCAACAGCATATTCAGCTGTGAACATTAGTGGGTTGATCTTCTGCCAAATATAGCATCCCCAGGATCCAATCTTCTCTCCAAGAGTCTCTCAGTCCAGTCTAGTTGACAGTTAACTACCACAACTACCTCAACATGAACTCACTAAGAGCAACTGTGTGTGGTGTCATAGACTCCAGGTGTTCTTGGAAGCTAAGCCCCATGTGTCAAGTGACAGGTTCCCTTAGAGAACTCAATCTCGTTATCCTAATTCCAGATGCTCTGAGCAAAGAGAACAGATGACCAAAGACAATCGAAAGTAAGGGTACTGGACATGGTGGTATCCAGGCTGGGTACCAAAACACAAGGGCTCCTTTCTCCTCTCCAGTAGCTGCTACTCTGTGACAGGGTAATTGCCAAGGAGTTGCAAATCCATACTCATACCAAGTAGCTTCCAGTGAAAAGATAATTAAAAGTATAATGACCATCACACAAGGCTCATTAAATTCCTCGATATTAACAAGGGGTCTTCACCCTCATAAAGTTTGAGAACCATTACTCTAGTCAGTGTTTGACTCCTAAGGCTCTAGTGTTTAAGTTATCTCCCATCAAGGTCCAGTCCATTCTTATTCACAGGCTGTGGCCAGAAGCCTCACTGTCTAGGTAACTTCAGATGCCTCACTTCTCATTTCAGGGCCTCAGTTTCTCCTGAACACTGTTATCACTCATAATGATGGCAGGGACACAAACGGAATATGTAGCCAACAAAGGGTGCAGTAGGATAATATCTGACAGTTCTCCAGAGACATTTGTTTCAAATAAGCATGTTACCTTAATGATGTCAAGTTTCTGTAAGAATTCCAATTATAGCCAGGCATGGTGGCACATGGCTGTAATCCCAGCATTTAGGAGGCGGAGGCAGGGGGATGGCCATGAGTTCGAGGCAAGCCTGGGCTACATAGTGAGTTCAAGGCCAGCCTGGACTATATAGCAAGATCTTGTCTCAAAAAAATGAAGGAAAAAAAAAGAATTCTTATTATAATCTCTAACATACCACTCACTAAATATGTATCCAAACAAATTCTCAAGTCAAAGAAAAGCTATTGCAAGTCTGTCAAATGGTAATTTCTCACACAGAATTAGGTACTAAAGATTCATGGTTTCTGTCTCCATTTCTGCCAGGAGAGCCTTCCCTGTTTATCCAACCTCAAGTTTTCTACCTCCTTCTTTTTCTTCTCCTCCTCCTCCTTCTTTGTAATATTCCTAGGGATCAAAGACCTCACACATGCTAGGCAAGTACTGCACCATTGAGCTATATTGCTGGCCCAAACCTCAGACTCTTAAAATCCAAAATAGATTAAAAATTTACTCCGTTTAGAACCTGGGTGTGGTAGTACATTCCTTTATTCCCACCTACTCAGGAGGCTGAGGGTGGAAAATTACAAATTCAAGGCCAGCCTGGGTAACTTAGTGAGACCTACTCTCAAAATTTTAAATTTAAAAAATGGCTGGAATGTAGCTCAGTGATAGAAGCATGCACAAGGCCCTGGGTTCAATCTCCACTACCACAATAAAAATTAAACATTTATTTTTATTTATAATCTCACCAAAGATACCTGTTACATTTACTATATTCATTACAGTCTTTTTTCTATGTATGAATATACATTTTAATGACAGTACAATCATATCCATATAGGTTTTTTAACCTTGTCTTTATTTTTTTATTTTATTTTTTTACCTTTTTTTTTTTTTTGGTACCAGGAATCAAACTTGGGTCCTCGCACTTGTGCAGCAGGCAGCGAAACCACTGAGCTAAATCCCCGGCCCAACCTTGTCTTTATTCATAACAGTATACTGTCAACATTTTTTCCATGTCATAAATTTTCTATGGTACAATTTGAATGATATTATACTATCCTACTATATGGATCTACCACGTCATTGAACAAAAATTCTGTTGATGAGCCTTTACGTTACAAAATTTCATTGTTATAAATAAAATGATATGACCCTCCCTGTTTACAACTAAAACTCTGGATATATCCACAATCACTTTCTTAGGATAAATTCTAGAAGTAAAATTGCACAAAATTTTAAAGCTTTTCTACATGTTCTAGTTTGTTCTTGACACTGTAGTAAAATATCTGAGACTAGGTAATTTATAAATAACGGAAACCATTTTTCACAGCTCTGGAGAGCTGGAGAAATCCAAGGCCAAGTTGTTAGCCCGTTCAGGGACTGGTGAGATCAGCTCTCTGCTTCCAAGATGGCGCCTTGGTGAGCATGAGAAATGCAAGTCATGGCCCTCACATGGAGAAAGTGGAAGGGCACAAAGAGCCCAGCTAGTTCTCTCCAGCCCCTTTATAGTCCTATCCCTTTTCACTTCTCACTGAGGGAAGGAAGGCAGCATTAAGGAGGAAAATGTGTAACTCACCCAAATAATTATTTCATAATTTGCCTCAGAGCCTCGTTTCTCTGAGCACCTGCACTCCACTCTTGAGTACACCCTATAGCTACCTCTAGGAAATCCTTCTCATGTCTCTTTTACAAAATAATAATAGGGGCCAGGAATTTAGCTCAGTGGTGCCATTGCCTGCCTCGAAAACACAAGGTCCCGAGTTTGATCCCCGATACCAAATAAATAAATAAATAAATAATAATAATAACAATGGGGGCCAGGAATTTAGCTCGATGGTTTTGCCACCTGCCTCACAAGCGCCGCGTCCCGAGTTCGATCCCCTGAACCAAAATAATAATAATAATAATGATGATGATGATGATGATGATGATAGGGCTGGGGATTTAGCTCAGTGACCCTGCACCTACCTCAGAAGCGCAAGGTCCTGAGTTCAATCCCTGGTACCAAAAGAATAAGTTCATAATGATAATAATAATTTGCCTTGAACCTACAGTGCCTGCTTCTTTACTGAGTCCCAGGTCCCTGCTGTCAGTACCCATTCTGGTAGTGGTGTGGTTTCTGCCTAGTCTCTTAGGGTAGAAAAATAGGGTTTGCCTTAGCCAAGGTCCCCCAGAACTATCTACATATAATACATATCTAAATATAATCTACATGAATTTCCCATCTCCCACAAAAAATTTCCCATCCTATCTCCATAGGGAACCATTCTCTATCTGCTTATGTATTAGGATAACAAAACAATACCCTCTAAATAGACGAAAAGTTAAATCATCCTCACCTTTCTTTGGTACCGGGGATTGAACTCGGGTCCTTGTGCTTGCACAGCAGGCAGCGAAACCACTAAGCTAAATCCCCGGCCCAAGTTTTTTTGTTTGTTTGTTTGTTTTTTTGGTACCAGGGATCAAACTCAGGACCTTGCACTTCCGAGGCAGGCGCTGGAACCACTGAGCTAAATCCCCAGCCCCTCACCTTTCTTGATAACTGTAAAAAATAAACTATACTATTAAATGTAACAAGGAATATTTCAGCCAATGTTTAGAATCATTACTGATTTAAGGGCCCAAAATATTCTTTGGCTCACATGTGGCCACATCTTTGTCACTCTGAAATTGCTATCCTAACACTTTTTTCTCCTCCTGTTCTTTCCAAGGAATAAGAAAGGGAAAGGTTCAGTAACAAAAAGAATCACAGAAACAAAGATTTAGGGCATTCTGAGATCTTTTCCATGAGCATCAAAGAGAAATTTTTAAAGTAAGTACCACCTTGGCGATTACTTGATCACTGGGCACATCACGGACTGTAAGAACAAGTTACTACTGAAGGGCACGGAACGGGCTGTTTATTGCTCTGCAGTCAACCTGACTAGAGCCACCAAGGGGACTCGCTTTGTGTATACCCTAAATCATATACTGGCTGTGTTGGGGTCAGAACAGAATTATCTGCTTGGAGACAGAAAAAGGGCGATGGCCCTAATGCAGTCTGAGATTCTCTTAGGACCATGGAGACCACACAGGCGATGACTGGGTACCATGTTCTCAACCCACTTGGGTGCTGAGGAACTTGGGAGTAAAAGGTAACCTACGAAGCCCCTAAGGACAGGTCTTACTCATCCTACAAACACTATCCCTAACATAGGGCCTGCCTACCACTGTGGATGAAGGAACTGAAAGACATCAAAAGCTGTACCCACTGGAGGGTGAGCTTCCCTGATGCTGAAATACATCACAGCAGCAACACTGGTGATGACTGTTTCTCATGGCCTGAACTTGGCTCTGTCCACCGTTCAAGAGCAGCACTAGGAAAAACACATTGGAACCTTAGAATCTTCTCTGTGCATGCCACACCTCTTCCTCCTTTTTGCTGCCTTTAATCTTGAAAATACAGAGCCCTATCTTTACCTGGGCCCCTCCCTGGGCCCATATTCAACTGGTCCCACCTTCCTTCTGACTTCTGCTCTCCAAAACAAAATCCTATTATCTTTGGATTCCATTTGCAGGACATGGGCAAATCCAGCCAGATTTGTGTTTTACTCCTAGTTAATTTCTCTGAATCTTATTTTTCTCATCTGTAAAGTGGAGATAATATTTCCTGTATGTAACATAGAGCTTGACACAGCCTTTAATAAATAGTATCTGGAGCTACTATGATTAGTGATTGCAGAAAAATTCCACCAGTGTCAATTAGGGAAGTAAAGTAGATTGAAGGAGCCTCTTTTAGATACAGCTAAGTCAAGTCTTGACTTTTTATCTAAGCCAATTAAAGTAATCATGACAGAATGGCAATAGGTATAGTGGTCTGTGAAAAGGAAATCATACTTTAACTAGGGTGGCTAATGGTTTAGGCTCAAAATAAAATCCTTAGCGGAAAAAAATTTAAATACAGGGAGAGAGCAAGAAAAGCAAGTCATCTTAACACAGCCCCTTTCTCTCTCTTATATACAACAGGGCTTTCAAGCATCCTTGAAGTCAATAAAATTGTGACCCTAATACATTAAGAAAAATGCCCTAAACCAGCCAAGAGTGAACATAAACATGACTGAGCAATAAATTAGGATCTCCTTCACTCTCCTTCTACCTCCCACATGCTTGGGTCTAACAGAGGGGTAAAAACACAGTCCATCTGGAGGCTCTGGCACCAGCAGGACCCACTCACCGCCCTCAGCACACATGCACGCCTGCCCCAGGTAACTTCCGGCCCATGCATCAGGGGCACTGGGTAAACATGAGCTGATGCAGATGGAATGAGCAGATGCCTGGCGTCCTGAGCCCAGGCTGCAAGGGACAGACAGTGAGACCGAGTAGGAGGCTGAGAAGGGAACAGACACCCTGTTTTCCTGCCCACATCCCTGATTCTTTGAGTAACAAGGTAAGGGTGGAAAGAAGTGTTCGTTCCAATATTTGGTGGCATCTTCCCCTCCTCGACCCTTTCCCTATATACCATGACCCTTAGACCTAGACAAAATATTGGAGCCAAAGCAGATTAAAGTTCCCATGATCCTCTCTGTCCATGTGACAGGTGAGAAAGCTAAGGCCTAGAGCTTTTTTTTGTCTGTTTGTTTTTTGAGACAGGGTCTCTGTATGTAGTCTTGAACTCATGGCAATCCGCCTGTATAAGCCTCCTGAGTGCTAGGCTTACTGATGGGCACCAAGACTTGAACACCTCACATATTTGCTCACCGCGAAACCAAAAAGACTCCAGCTCTCCTCTTCTTCAGAACACTCTACTGCTCCTATCATCTAACCAAAGATCATTCTCAACTTTGCATTAAAACTATGTTCTCAAAGAAACAAATAAAAGAGGGAAAAAACACAAAACTCTATCCCAGGCATTGTGGTGAACAATAAGATTCTCCTGTAATGCTGATAAAATGTATCTGCAGGTGGAAAATAAGAAAAATTACTCTGAGAGATTCTTCTGCTTCACCATCAAACAAATGGTAAAGACCAACTGGATGTCCGAAAGGCAAGAGAAGAATATGACACTGCTTCCCCCTGCCCCCCAGCACTCCTAGTTTAAACTAGACTGCTGAAATGGATAAACAGAGAGGAGACTCAGACCATGAATGAACATGGAATAAACACAGATAACAAAGAGCAAGATTAAATATTTAGATTCTGTATTGGCCAGGGGTTAAGTGGATTAATGGAGTGATGAGTTGGGCAGAGTTATGGGATTTCCCTGTTTAGACAGAGTGGATTAGGTCATCTTGAGTATGGAAATGCAAATCAAAACTGCTCTCCTCAGCACTGCCACCCTGTATTCAACTCCAGAGGTGCTTTGCCTTTCTGTCAAAGGGCGGAAGGTGCCCAACCCAAGGTGTCGCGCCCATCTTTATGACATCCTGCTGAGTCACAGAGCCAGTGGCTCCCTGGCTCCAGGTGAGGAAAGAAATGCAGGGCAGGGAGTGGGAAAGTGAAAAGCTACTAAAATCCAGTCCTGGCCTCTCTTCCCTCCAGCCTAAAAGCCTCCCTGGGGTGCTTGGGCAATACAACAGGCTCCGACTAGACCATCCATTGTCCCACAGCCCTTTTGATCTTTTCCCCCCTCAGAGGCCAAGGCACCGTGAGCTACCTTGCAATTATTTCCCAAGTACTTTAACTGTGTTCCTTGGATCCTCTCTAAAACACAAGATCCCTAAAGGCAGCGACACACTTCACACCCCCAAGGAGCACAGGAGATGTCGGGGTGATTCCAGGCTGCTCTGTACTTTCTTGCTGAATGAGTGGACGGGCTAGAGAAGAAACGGCAGAAGAGAAAGACAACCAGGTGCCCTGTCACTGCCTATCACTGCCTGCCCTGCAGACTTCCAGCCCTTAGGAAGCTCACTCCTGAAACAAGTCCCTACAAGGTCAGTGATTCACGCAGATGCCCCTGAAATCACTTCCTGGGCTCCACTGTCATCAGACACAACAGGAGGTTGCTCACGGAGAAGTGTGAAAAGTGCCTGGAGACCTTGCTACTTGTTTCTCTGCAGAGGAGGACTCCAGACACTTATTCTCCTAGCATCCCACAGATGCTGCTTGTCAGAGATGAAGGCAGGACACAGGCATTTGGTTGCAGCTCTTAAGGTTGTGCTCCCTTGCACCCGTGACTCTCTTTTCCCAAACCTGACACCTACTCACGGCCCAGGTAAATAGGAAATAGTTAATAGGAAAACAGTCTTTTTAAAAGTTAATGAAGCCAGGCGCATGCCTGTAATCCCAGCACTCGGGAGGCTGAGGCAGGAGGACTGCCATGAGTTTGAGGACAGCCTGGGGTACATAGTGAGTTCAAGGCCAGCCTGAGCTACATAGTGAGACCCTGTCTCACAAAAGCAAAAAAAAAACAGCCGGGGTTTTAGCTCAGTGGTTCTGCTGCCTGCCTTGCAAGCACAAGGTCCGGAGTTCGAACCCCGGTACCAAAAAAAAAAAGAAAAAAAAAGAAAAGTAAAAATTATTAACTTGTTAGCTGGGCATGGTGATACACACCTGTAATCTTGGCATTCAGGAAGACTGAGGCAGAAGAATCACAAATTCGAGCCCAGCCTGGGCAACTTAGCGACTTAGTGAGACCATGTCTCAAAATAAACAATAAAAAAGGGCAAAAAAAAAAGGGTGTGGGGGTGGGGATGAAGCTCAGTGTGAAGGTCTACAGTGAATCTCCAGTATCATCACACACAAAAAAGTTGCTTTTTCATAGCATCATCAGGTATCTTGTGTGTCTTCCAGGCCTCTATCATACAAAGCAATTCTAAGAGGGGTAAAATCTAGAAATGGCAGAGTGCAGGAGAAGAAATGGAAAGAACTGGGTTTGACTCTGGATCCTGCCAAGGCATTAGAAAGAGGTCAACCTGCCTGTGTTAAATAGCCTGATTTAGCCATTCCATTAGATATACGCATATTATGTGGTACAAGCTTAATATATACAATTTTACCAGTCAATTAAAAATATCAATAAATCAATAAATGGCATTCTACAACCATAAAGAAATATGATGATCTTCTAATGCAACTTTTTTGATTTACAGATGGAAAGATGAGGCTCTGAGATAAGTAATGTAGCTCTCAATCTAGGTGTTCCTCCCTCACAGCCAAAAAGAGAGAATTTAGTCCATCTCAAGTCTATCCTAGCTCTCTGCTTTTGAGTGCAAGTTGCCTGCCTGTTACCTTCTTTTCCACTATAAACTCAGTCTTGTGAGATAAGGGAAGGGACCTCACCTCTCCTGGCTGGGAACTTGCTGTTCCCATCTTACCAGAAGGTCCATTCAGATAAATGTTACAAATGGTTGCCAGGTGTGTGCAAATGAGAGCTCCTGACTTTTATCCACCCTTCCTATTGCATGCGGTCACTTCCGCCATACACAGTGTCCCTGGATTGCCAACCCTGGACCATCTGGTCAACCCATTATTCCCTGTTTGCTGTCTATTCACCTGCCATTTCCAACAGCCCTCACTGCCCTCAACTGATCTTCCCCAAGTATTAACTGGTCCATCCTTATCGAGATCCCCAAAGGAGTCCATTACATTCTTCTTCAAATGCATTTTGCTCAATAAATGAGAAGGAAACCCAGAGCCCTAAAGTTCTAAGAGAGTCTTAATCTTGGAAAGATTGATTTACATACAGTATTGCACTCTTGGCAAGTCCACAAGAGAGACTGGAAGTCCAGAATGGCTTCGGCCTTCCCCAACAGTATGAGGGTGATATTTAAAGAGTAGGTGCTGGAAAGTCCCTCAATGGTTAAAATATGCCTTGAAAATACAAACTGGCAGACTGAATTCATTATTGTGGATTCTTTTTTTTTTTTCTTTCAAAAGCAGGAAAACATTTTTCAATCCTCGGGTTATGTGCTTTAAACATTGTCTTGACATCTGTTCTTTAAAAGCACAATAGAAAGCATGCTTTCAACTACAAACACAGATAAAATATGGAAACACAGCTCTGTATTTCTGGACTGTGGACATGCTAAGTGATAGGGATTTGCATGACTAAGCTTCTACTATGCTGACATATGCAAAATCCAGCAACAATCAAATCCTTCTTCGTTTGACAATGTTTAAATGAGAAGCAGAGCCTTCACCTTGTGTCTAAAGACTTGTGGGCTCACTTGAAAATTTGATTTCACCCAACTGAATAAAAATTTTAAGGCAAATCATCTAAATATTAGGTCTCCTTAATTTACAGGAATGGAGGAAGTGATTCTAATTACAGAAAGAGTCAGTAGAGATTAGGCCAGGGTGAACTAAACACAATGCACTTGAGATATGGTGGGATAGAGGAGGGGCGTGCTGGAGATTGAACCCAGGGACTTGCACAGGCTAGGCACGAGCTCTACCACCGAGTTGCACCCTAGTCCACAAATTGAGGTTTAAAGCTTGATGCTGGCACTGAGAAAATATAATTATAAATAAACAAACAAACAAACATCTTCAGAGGGATTTCAGCTCAGTGCCAGAATGCATGTTTATTATGCTCAAACTCTTGAGTTCAAACCCCAGCATGAGGGTGTTGAGGGCCTCTCACCTTCATTTGCAAAACTAAATAAATAAAACCTGTAAACATTTATCCTGAAGCTCAGATTCATGCTAAGTTTTTGCACTGATGTTTTTCTCTTCTTGTAAGATGTGCAACCTCATGACAATAAATGAATCCTGAAAAGCTTAGTCAGTGAAATGCTGCAGTGACAGCATCTGTTTTGTTATTTTCAAATACAATAAAACTGGATTAAAGGTTCCAATCAAATTACTTTTCCCAAAACATCAATTACCTACAAAAAAACAAAAAGCATAGATTTTGAGTTTCCTGAATCAGCCTTAATTTCAAATTTTCTGTCACCATTTCACAATAAGTAATTGAAATGTCCTGGCAATTCCTGGTTGTTTGTTCTGGGCAGAAGGGTGCGGTCCATCTAAATGTCACTGGAACCCTGTGTTAGGTAGTATGTCTTGATGTTGACTCTTTTCTTTGCAAACAATTTGGTTCACAAACAAAAAATTTTCTTTTTGTTTGCAAACTCTGCATCAGGTGACAAGCATGACCACGGCTATCTTTCCCACACAAACACAAACAAGGTTGTCTTTTCCAAAATTGTAGAACAAATTAAGTTCATGAACCGAGGTAGCACTGTAAAGTAATTGTTCAGACCTAAAGAAAGAGGCCTACAGTATTCACAAGAACTTGGAGTATTCCACAGGACAAAATACAGCCAGGCCCCCAGTGTCATGGGTCCAGCTGAACTTGGACCTGGATTCCTTCCTGTAATGTCTTCCCACATTGTAGAGGAGCTGCTAGCCACCAGCTCTGGGTCGTTTCTAGACCTGGCTGCCTTTCCTCTTGAGAAGAGTCACTGACCACTCGCACTTGGTACCCATTCCACAGAGCCATACAAAGAAGAAGGCCTGTCTTGTAGATGATGAGGAACTAGCCTGGGTGGTGTCCAGCCTTGGGACCCCCCTATCTCCTTCAGAATGGTAACGGTGATGCACAAAGAGACTGTTGGCCCCAAGTGCCTGGGGTGTGGTTGGTTCTCAGAGAATGACAACAGATGCTGGTGTTTTGAGAGTGGCAGGGACCTGGCCACCCAGGACACTGGTGGTGGCAGGACCTCAGACAGAGAAAAAAGAAAAAGCTTAGAGGAAGTGGAAAAGCCTGTCTTCTAAGAGGCAGCCACAGAATTTGAGAGGACTGCACAGTAAGTATTTCAGCAATGTCTGAGAAAGTGTGAAAATCAGTTTTCCACACTCCATAGATTTCTAAGTCTTTCATATCACTACTTTACAAACTACATGGGCACATGAACCACCTGAGTCCCTTGTTAAAATGCAAATTCTGAAATTCTAAAATGCAAATCGGTAGGTCTGGGTTGGGACCCAAGATTCCATATTTCTAAGGAGCTTCTGAGGACCACACTTTGAGTTAGGAGGTCTTATGCAAACAAGGTGTGTAAGACAGCTTTCCATCACTATGACAAAATACCTGCCACAAAACTGCTTAAAGGAGGAAAGATTTATTTTGGCTTCGGGGCTGCAGTCTGTAGTTGGCTGGCTCATTTGTTTTTGGCCTATGGTAGGGCAGAGCATCAGGGCAAAAGGGTGTGGTGGAGGAAAGCTGCTCTTCTCACAGTGCGCGGGAGGCAGAGAGAGGAAGGGGTTAAGACCAGATGCAGTCCCAAAGGCACGCCCCCCAGGACCCACCCCCTTCAGCTAAGCCCCAACCTCCTAAATTTCAATCCCTTCCAATAGTACATCAAATTATGAGCCCATCCATCAATCAATCCACTGACGAAGTTAGAGCCCTCATGACTCAGCCACTTTCCCCAAATCCCCTCCTCTGAACAATCCAGGGATTACACTTTCCACACAGGAGCCTTAGGAGAGCATTCCAGATCCACACCACAGCAAGAGGTAGGCGGAGAGAGGCCCACCACCGTCAACTGATACGACTGGCTATGTATTGGTCAAACTACCAATGCTAGGAGGTAGTTCCCAAAGAGCAAAACTCCATTTGTTTTAGAAAAATCAAATAAGAGATTTCCTACATCTATGTATTGTCACTTTGGTGACCCATGCTTGCCTACTAGTAAGTTAAAGCATCGACACAGCTGTTGCCCATCAAAATAAATTAGTCAGCGTGAGCCAGACTGTGCGTGGTGCCCACAGAACCTCCAGTGATACCGACAGCATCTCACAGATAGGGCCTCCACCACTACCCTTCATCTCAGCCCAAGATCCTAACAGATGGCTCTTCAGTTATTAGAGCAGTTTTATTTTTTAATGGATGATCACTTTTTAAAATCCTTTTAGAAGGGGACAAAAAAATATCCTTTCAGAACCATTTCATAATTTCCCTGTTTCCCCACTTCAAAGCGGAAACTCTTAGATAAATAATCGTTTGCAATAGCACCACATTCTGGGCATCTACTCTGTATCACACAGTGTGTTTGGCTCCTCACTTATGCCCCACGTATTCTCACTTAACAAGACGAACTAGTCTCTTCTCTGTTTGGGTTTTGTTTTGAGACAAGGTGTTCCCATGTTGCCCAAGCTGGCCTAGAACCTCTGGGCTCAAGTGATCCAGCTGAGTCTTATTTTATAGCTGTGGAAATTGATTCTCAGGGAGTTGGTTTTTTTTTAATGTTTAAGCTCTCTTCTATTTAGTGATTAAACTGAAAATTAATTGAAGTCCATTTGCTTTACATATATTTTGTTTGATCATTTGTTTGTCTCTACCAGACCATACTCTCTTCATCTTTTCCCAGGTCCACAAATAGCCTTTAGCATCATCCACCCACTTCTAGCTTCACCTCCCCTTTGGTCATCAAAGAACACAGTACACCAGGTGTTTAACTCAGCCTTCCCTTACTATCTAATGGGCACCTTTCCAGAAAAGGGAAGACTGTAGTCTAAGGCTAAAGAATACGCCTGATCCTTAATTTTCCAAATTTCTGTATTTCTTTTGTTATTGTTGTTTGGTTGGATTTTTGTTTTTGTTTTGTGAGACAGAATCTCGCTATGTAGCTGAGGCTGGCCTTGAACTCACTATGTATCCCAGACTGCCCTCGAACTCACACTGATCCTCCTGCCTCAGCATCCTGAATGCTGGGACTACAGGTGTGTGCCACCACACCTGGTTCCAATTTTCTATTGGTTGGTTATGACGCATCTCTAATTCTTCTGGCAAAGCTTCTCCAACAAAAAATTTTTCTACTCCCAGAGGGCTCCATATTGCTTCCATAGATTTAAGATACTATGGATACCACTAAGTCTTACTCTTTTCTAAAGGTATACAAATTTCTCTAGAGGTTCAAGATGATACTCACTACTCATTTCTCTTATTTAAAAAGTGTATGAGAAGCCCAGGATGGTGGCACATGCCTGTGATCCGGGCACTTAGGAGGCTGAGGCAGGAAGGATCCCTGTGAGTTCAAGGCCAGCCTGGGCTACAGAGTGAGTTCAAGGCCAGGCTGGAATACATGGTGAGACCTGTCACACACACAAAAAACAAAAACAATAAAGTCTCTCAGGAATTTACTGAAACTTCACTTCACCCTTGAGACAGCTGACTTCAGCAGGTCCACTAATACAGGGATTTTGACTTGTTCCTAAAATCATTAGTTTGGGGTCCTAAATTCTCCAGGACAAAACAAAGTGTCCATGATATAGATAGACATTTCACCACAGCACAAGGAGCCAGACACCAATTCAAGTAAGACTGTACCATAAAATCTATCTCACTCTGGGCAAACTACTCTTCTAAGTTTCAACTTACTTAACTGTAAAATGCTTGTAAAAATCGTTGACCACGAGGCTCAGAGAGGGTTAAATTATATTCTCTGAAAAGTACCTGGCCCAAAGTTGCTAATCAATAAAGTATTGGGAGACTTCTCATAGGGTACAGAACTTTAGTCTTTCTTGCCCTTCACACTCGGCTTTATTTTGTCTCCATGAAGTGATTAGTAGAGGAATCATAAACTCTCAGGTCCTTTCCATTTTAGTTGTACTGAAAGCCAAATAATAATGATTTTTAAAATCTTATCCATCTAGGTACCAATAATACTTTAATGATTCATTTGGGCCATGCATAGGTCAAGCTAAAATTCTGTCATTCTTCTGAGTTGAGATGTGGGGCCACGTCTTGATTATATTAGATCTTACCTAGACAACCTCTTACACTACTTTGAAAACAGCTCCAAAAGTACACATTTAGACTGTGGTACAGCTCACAACTGTGTGTTTCATCCATCCACAAGTCAGCAACACTTTATCAATCCTCTACATGGAACTCCTGTTCCACAGTTATTCAAGTCCTGAACATAACCCAGGTCCTGCATTTTCTTTTGTTCTGCCTCAGAATATTCTAGGAAAAAAAAAACAAAACTACCTTTCAAGTCTAAGTTCAAGTTCGGGTCAAAATACTGTGGTCCCTCTTTCCCTTCTCACCATCTAACCATCAACCATCTCTAAGATCCTCAGCACTTAGCATAGAAAGCTAGATTCAGGGTCGATACAGAGATGAATAAATGCATGAATAACTGTCCCAGCAGGATCCGAGGCACTAAGTAAAGAGTCCTAGGACACAGGCTATCTGTTTTGTGTCTTGACACCACAAGGTGTTTGTCTTAGTCATTTCTCTTAGTTCCCTCCAATCTCCAAAACACCAGCAAATTTATAACCATTCAATAATGCCTCTTCGCCTGGGAAATCAAAATAGTTCAAGACGAGTGACAATAATGGACATCCTATGGAAGTGTGTCTATGGACAAAGGTGGAATTGCAAAGGTCAAAACAGAACTCAGGTAGTATTTTATACTGAAAATGTACCAATAAACTTAAAAAAAAAAAACAGAACTCAGGTGTCCTGTGATACAGAACCAACTACACCACTTAGAGGATCAGCTTCTCCCACCACTCCACACCACAGACCTTGGGCTCAGAGGCTTTAGCTCCCTGCTCCTCAGAGTGTGGTCCTTGCGCCACTGGCATCAACACACCCAGAACTTGTGAGAAACGTGGATTCGTGGGCCCCTCCCAGGCCTACTAGGTCAGCCTCTGAATGTCTGAGGGGATAAAAATGCCGCACCTCTAGGGACTACACATTGAATAGCAAGGCTCTCACCTCTCCTAAAGAGGTTAACATATGGTATTAGCATTCTGCAGGGCAACCATAGCAATAGAACATATATAGAATTCTGAGGGGATTTAACCCGGGTCTGGTAGTGCATGCCTGTAACCCCAGCACTCTGGTGCCTGAGGCAGAAGGACTGCCACAAATTCGAAGCCAGCCTAGGGTACGCAGTAGGACCGGGTCTCAAAAAAGAAAATACATATACATGAGGGGATTTATGCGATGCACTTACACAATCATACGGAGGCTAGATAGTCCCAAAATGTCCGTCCACAGGCTAGAGGGTCAGGGAAACCAGGAGCTGCTCAGTCCAAGAAGCCAGAAGCCTCACAACAAGAAGGACCAATAAGGCAGCTCCAGTGCAAGGATGAAGTCTGGAAGGCACCCGCAAAGTTGATGGTGAAAGTCCATGTTCAAAGGCTGAAGAACCTTGCGTCTGACGTCTGATTTCTGACGTGTGGCGTTCTGGCGTCTGACGTCTGACGTGCACTGGAGACTGCAGCACCAAGAAACGCACAGGCTCAAGCAGAACGAAGCTGCGCATGTGCAAGCTTCGGCGTGTAAAGCTTTGGGTTCCGTTCCGGCCTCCTGCCTTTCCAGTCGTGCTGCCCACATCGAGGCCCATCCCTAGAAACACCCACAAGCACATGAGAGGCGTGCTTTACCAATTTAATAGGAGTCTCTCAACCCAGTCAAGTTGACAGCCAAGATTAATCAGCACACACATTGTACCTTGGCTCATGTTGTTCCTTCTGCTCATCTTCACCATCTTTTCTCCAGAAATTCCACACAACTGCAGTTCCTATTTAGAAATCATCACCAGAGCACTCACTTTGGCATTGAGCAAAAGGGACTGGCTCATTTATCTGGACTCTCCACACGCATTCCTAACCACTTCCACCTGTAATGAGTTGTTAACACGTGTTGGTTTCTCCTGTAGGACTGAGTTGTCCAACAGTAGGGATCATCTTTATTTATCATCCAGAACACAGTATCTGCTTAATAAATGTTCACTGAATGAATATCAGCACTAGCCACATGCTCCATGTCATTTTTACCTACTCAGTAGGTTCCAGAGGAAGCCATAACATCTGTAAAATATCCCACACAAAAAAATTTATTTTGGTGGGCTGAGGATTTAGCTCAGTGGTTCCGACTCCTGCCTCGAAAGCACAAGGTCCTGAGTTCGATCCCCGGTACCAAAAAAGTACTTTGGTGGTGGTACTAGGAGTTGACCCCAGGACCCTACTCATGCTAAATGCCTGGTGTACCCTGGCAAATTTTAAATGGTGCCACATTTAGCATACAGCAAACAATGCTTACGTATTTGTAGGATGAAAGGGTCACCTTGAACTGGTTGGGATGGTGCACCTCTATAATCCCAGCACTTGGCAGGCTGAGGTAGGAAGATCACCATGTGCCATGTGTTCAGGGTCAGCCTGGGCTATATATTTCAAGACCAGTCTGGAATACAGAGCAAAACCATGTCTGAGAGAGAGAGAGAGAGAGAGAGTAGTTGGTTTTTTGTTTGTTTCTTTTTTCTAGTATGGACCTCTATGCTGCATCCCTAGTGTCCTCAGTTGTTGTTGTTTTTTTTTCTTTCCCCTCCATGCTGGACTCAAAATTGCAATCCTCCTGCCTCAGCCTCTCAGAATACTAGGATTACAAGCATGCAACACCACGACCAGCTTAGATGGCATATTTTTAAGGGTGCCCTCAAAGATGTGCTGAAACAGAAGAATGGTCTGTTCCTGATACTGGGGGCAGACAAGTGTAGATTGCAGAGAGTAAATGAAAAGCCGATTTGAAACCCACCATTAGGAACCAAGATGGCCCCAAACAACTCCTTGTGATGTTTTTCTTGTGTAGTCCGAGCGTACACAGCAGCAAGCTGTGTGGGTAGGTAACTTGCCACCCAGAAAAGAAGCATATTTTAAAACACACCTTGAGAATTCAAGGCATTGAAATAAATCATAAATTCATCTCATTATTCCCTGTTTCTCACTCCAGCCTCATTCACTACAGCAGCTTGGTTTAAAATGACTACAGCTAGGAAAACTTCCTCCATCCTCAAGGCCCCAACCAAATCACACTGGGACTGAAAGAACTATGCAGAGAGATGGTTGAAATTTTCCATAAGTTAATTTTTTTATTATAGCAACTGCTGCTTTACAAGCCAGTTGTAACTCATATGGCTTACAAATGATGGCCCCACCTGGGGATAGCAAAACTATCTTCCTCCAAGTAGATTCATGCTTGCTCAAATCCTATGGGGGGGGTTGCACGTTTACAGTAAAGATTCGCTAACAGCTGGTGAGCCTGTTAAAGGTGCCACATGCAGTCCTAGGACAACTCATGCCTGTGTGTTCTTTGTCACTTAGGTACAACTCCCCTCAGCTGCCAAGACATCATCACTTCATGTGACTCACTCACTGACAATGAATGACCAGCAAGAGTTTTAGAATCTGGGTTGAAGATGAACTTCAAAGTCGCTTCATATAACGCCTGAGTCTCTTAGCAGCAGCCCCGCCAAGTGGTCATCCAGCCAACACAAAAACATCTCCAGGAACTAGGAGCTCAAGACCTTAAGTCTCAGCTCAACATATTTATACAGCCTCTTTTTACTTTTTGTAGCAGAACGTTGCACTTCAACCAAATGCAGACTCTTCGGGTATCACGCACACCTGTGCCTTCTCACTCAATGTATCTGCTTCAAGCAACAGACCTGGACTCTGGTTATCTTAAGCAAATAAGAAATGTACTGGGCAGAACAGAGGAAAACAGTAACAAGCTCAGCCCCGGGAAAGGTAGGCACCTGTCCAGGCAGCCAGAGATAAAGAATGCTGTTTCGAGTCGCACCATCAGAATAAATCAGAACTAGTGGCTTTCCATCTTGGAAACTCTGAGTTCAAGTCAAGAGTGATGGTGCATACCTGTAATCCCAGCTGAGACAGGAAACTGAAATGGGAGGATTGCAAGTTCAAGAGCACCCTGGGCAACTTAGTGAGATTTTGACTCAAAATAAAATGCTCCAGGGCTGGGGATTTAGCTCAGTGTTTTTGTCACCTGCTGTGCAAGCACAAGGACCCAAGTTTGATCCCCAGTACCAATAAATAAATAAATAAAATGCTCTCTGTGGGCTGAGGCAGGAGAATTGCAAGCTCAAGCCCAGCCTGGGCAATTTAGCAATTTAGCAAGACCCTGTTTTAAAATAAGAAATAAGAAAGGGCTACATGTAACTCAAAGCAAAGGCCCTGGGTTTAATCCTCAATACCTTCCTCCACAGAATAAGAAAAAGAAACTCAGTCCAAATTCTAGAGAAATTCAATCGGCTAAATCTAAACGGATGTCAATCTTTGGTCAGGGAGAGACCAGTACCACTTGTACCACATACATCAGAAGTGGGGAGTCTTCCAAAGGGAAGATGAGGTGCCATTACCAGGACGGGGAATACCAACAGCTGAGGAAAAACTAGCAGCTGAGCCAGCCATGGTGGCACACATCTATGATCCCAGATACTTGGGAGACTGAAACAGGAAGGTCCCCACAAGTTCAAGGTCAGTCTGGGCTACATGGTGAGCTCAAGGTCAGCCTGAACTACACAGCCAGACTCTGTGTCAAAAAACAAAAAAGCTAACAAACAAGAAGAAGGTGTAGGGCCAGGGATGTAGCTCAGTGGTTCTCCTGTCTGCCTCACAAGCACAAGGACCCGAGTTCGATCCCCAGTACCAAAAAAAGAAGAAGAAGAAGAAGGTGTACATCCAGAGAGTGCAGCAAGGGTAGGAGATGGTGAGTTACTGTGATGTAGACAATCAAAATTCCTTTGTGGTCAAGTGCGGTGCACAACTCTAAGCCTAGCTATTTGGGAGGCTGAGGCAGGAGAATCTCAAGTTTGAGGCCGGCCTGGGCAACTTTGCAAGACCTTGTCTCAAAATAAAAAAGGGCTGAGGATGTAGTTCAGTGTGAAGGCTCTGAGTTTAATCCTCCACGCCAAAAAAAAAGCTTTTAGACTGACAAGCAGCTTAAAAGCTCCCCAGTCCGAACACTGCTTGAGAAAACTCATGTGACATCAGCTCGTACATTGCGGGGTTTCTGTTGTTCACTTTGCTGCTTTAATGTTTGCCATCCAGTCACAAATGGACCTCATTTTTCTAACAGAAGGGGAGATAGGGCCACTGTAATATGTTTAGTTATTGGTATTATCTCCCCCCATGTGGTAGTGTCTGGTTGAATCTCAAACATACTAGACCTCCCACCTTCTTTTTTGTGTGTAGGGGGAGGAAGAAGTAGCTGGAGAATCCACCACTGATACACTCAGGATACAGAGGAAGCACAATCTAATTTCTTCCTTTACTGCTGGGTGTGGTGGCAAACGCCTGTACTCTCTGCACTCATGAGCCTGAGGCAGGAGGATCTCTGTGAGTTCAAGGCCAGGCTGGGCTACATAGTGAGCTCAAGGACAGTCTGAAGTACATAGTGAGACCCTGTCTCAAAAAATAAACCAATAATAATAATTATTATTATTATTATTATTATTATTTCTCCCTTTTCTAGAAGCCCTGGCAATTACTGAAAAGTCAAGAATAATAAAAACAGGGTGGGGGAGTAGCTCAGTGGGTAGAGTATGTACTTGGCAAGTGCCAGGCCCTGGGCTTGATCCTCAACGCTAGAAAACAGATAAACAAATCAATAGGCCTGACTTCCCCACGGGAGGGTTGCAAATTCCCAGGAGAGCTAGAACAGACTTGGGGGGTCGAAGTCGAGCTCCACGCTGCTTCCTCGCACCTGTGGGGGCCCCTCGGCCTCCTCCGCGCCTGGGTTGCAGATGCAAAACAATGTCCCAAGTGCGAGCTTCTTACCCAGGGATCCACGGACCCCCTCGGCCTCGGGATTTTAACACACACCCGCGCATCATAAGTAAAATCGGGGATGGTTATGCACATGTGCTTTTTTTCTGGAGAGAGAGTCTGTCGCTTTCATCAGATTTTCAGAGGAGTCCATGACCTGAATTAGTATCCTGTTCCCTTCTCCCTGTAATTAATTACGGGAGGTTTACTGAGCCGCCATGGAATCTGTCATTAAAATACACTAACTTCACCCGCCTCTAACCTCGGAGTGGGCCAGGGGGGTTACGGGGTTTATATGGGTGTGGGTTTCGTTTTATAGGAGGGAGGGGTGAGGATCAGGCCCCCGCAGACGCCAGGACCATGAGCTCATCCCCAGGGGAATCCAGGCCCACGGAGCTCCCACAAGTCCGGAGGGCAGACTCAGGGATGCCGGGCATGTTCCAGCTGTGTTGTTCTAAGTCGCGTTTTCCACTCTGGCAACACCTAATATATGGCATGTGCACTGAGGCTTATGAAAATAGTGATTCATTCTTAATCCTTAAAAAAAAAAAAAGAAGTCAACCCTACGTGGCCTTGGCTCTCCTCCCTGAACACCCTTCTGTTCTCCAGAATATGTGTTGTCACCTGCTGCTGCCTTGTATCCTTTGCTCCACAGCACGGTCGCTCCTCTGGGCTCCTTGCTGCTGTGGATTCGGTCTCCTTCCCTCCTAGTTGATTTTCGCTTCTTTCTGTCACTCCTGGAGCCTCCAGCCCTGTCTCTAAGTGAAGCCTTCCTGTCAATCCCACCCACCCTGCCTCTGCCTTTATCCCTCCAGGAAGCACCTCCAGGGCTGTAGAAGGTAGAGGATGACGTAGGAAAAGCTGAGGTTTAAAATGTGTGCACGTCAGCTTTTTGTCACTGTGACAAAAATACTTGAGATAAACAATTTAAAGAGAAAAGGTTTATTTTGTCTCATGGTTTCAGGGCTTCTGGTCCATGGTCCACTGGCTCCATTACTTTGGCCAGTGGTAAGGCAGGAAAGTAAAGGCAGACAGGATGTGGAGGAGGAAAGTTGCACACCTCATGGTGGGAGAAGGCAGAGAAGGTGAGGCGGCCCATGCTGGTGGGCTTCCTGTCTTCTGATTGTGCCCCATCTGGCGGGCCACCAAGCTTTTGGATCATACCACCCACTTTCAGGGCAGGTCTCTCCCTCAGTTTGCTGTCCCACATGCCACTCATCTCTGGAAATACCCGGAAGACACAACCAGAAGTGAGATTCACTAATTTCCTAGGTGTTTCTCAATCCAATCACATTGACAATCAAGATCAACCATCACAGGATGAATGAAGAAAGCTGTAGAAGATGGGTAGCAGAGAAAAACAGTGAGAACCACTGACTTTTGCATCTCGTGTTGATTTCTTTCTTTTTTTGACACAGGTCTCGCTATGTAGTTCAAATAGGCCTTGCACTCACTATGTAGCCTAGGCTGGCCTCAAACTCACAGCGATCCTCCTGCTTCTGCCTCCTGAGTGCAGGGATCACAGGCATGAGCCACTATGCCCGGCTTGATTTCTTTCACAAGATCTCTGCTTAATGTCCAGTGGGACAGAAGTAAAAGGTGTCAGATTCTGAGAAAAGACAAAAACCTCACTAATCTTGTAAAAGCTGAGGGCAGGCACAAGGCCCTAGGTCCCATCTTAACAGTGCAAAAAAGAAAAAAGAAAAAAAAAAAATCTTAACAGTGCAAAAAAGAAAAAAGAAAAAAAAAAAAAGCTAAGTAATGAGAAACAAAAAGGAAAGAAGAAAGAGAACAAAGTGGTAGGAAAAAAGAAGGGAAAGTATAAAGAACTAATGAGGGCTGGGCCGGGGATTTAGCTTTGTGGCACCATGCCTGCCTTGCATGCACAAGGTCCTGACTTCGATTCCTGGGGCTGCAAAAAAAAAACAACTAATGAGAGGCCAAGAGATAAGAATAAATCAGTAGGGCTAGGTGCAGAGGCACACACTTGTAATCCCAGCACTAGGGAGACTGAGGCAGAAGCTCGAGAGTTCAAGGCCAGCCTGGGCAACTTAGTGAGACCTGGTCTGGAAAAAAAAAGAAAGTTTTAAAAATGAGTATAGCAGGAAGGGCTGGGGGTAAAACTCAATAATTGAGCATTCACCAAGCATGTGAGCCCCATGTTCCAACCCCAAGAATAAATAGGCAGAGGAGGAGCTGGACTGTGATAGGCTCAACAAAGCTTCAGCCACCCTGGGAGGGACTGTTAGAAAATACTCTCCACCACCATCTGACGTCCACTAGGGTGGAAATGGCCAGATCTCCCCCTCCTCCCGGCCCGTTTCGGGATGCCCCAGAAACACGTGACCCGGGGCCAGGCGCCTCTCAGGATGCCGCAGACCTCGGAGGAGGTGACATCTGACAGCTGTCGCCTGACCACGCTCCAACCGCTGGACAGCAAATCCTGCCCGGAGGAGGAGTTGGCGGCTGCTTCTCGACCTCTCCAAGAGCAGCGCTGGCCAGGAACCCCCAGCACAGTGTGCTATCCGGGCCGGGCCAGGCCAGGCAGGGATGCACCGGCCAGCTCGCTGGGATTCGGTCAGTACTCCCCAGACGGTCACTGAGAGCTTCTGTGGGCTGAGACCTCCCCTAGCACGGTGGGTGCAGACAGGCTCACCCGCCCCACATCCACAGGAAGTGGGACCCCAGCAGAGGAGGGCCGGGTATGGGCTTTTGCCCTATCGGTGAGTGAGTCAGAATATGCTTCCCCGGGCTGCATTAGCATGCGCGGGCTCCAGACTTCATCCACAGCGCTGTAGTGTATACACTTATATTACCCCAACTATGCCACTTTGGCATAAGGATTGGTTTGAACTAAAGCCAACAAGCAGCAAATGCAGCCAGGCACAGTGGCAGATGCTTGTAACCCCAGCTACTGAGAAGGCTGAGGCAGGAGAATTCCAAGTTCAAGAACAGCTTGGGCAACTTTGAAAGATACTGTCTCAAAATTAAAAATGTAAAAAGAGCTAGAAAAAAAGGAAAAAGAAGAAAATGTACCGGGGGAAGAAAGACAACCATGATTAATGGAGTCAGAAAACTGGCTTGAAGATGGGCTGCAGCAGTGAACCCAGAATGACCCTCATCCTCCATTATTGAGTTCCCATAACTGACCGCCCTGGAAGCCCAGCCCCTTTTCCTTTCTCTTTCCACCCCTCCATACTGACTGCCCTTTGTAATCCTCTGGGGGTAGCCACGCCCTAGGTCTTCACTTCTTTTCTCTGAAGCTCTCCCTCTTTTTTGGTTTTTTTTTTTTTGTATGGAGGATTGAACCCAGAACCTTGCACGACAGGCGCTGGAACCACTGAGCTAAATCCCCCGCCCTCTCTGAAGCTCTCTATGCTCATAAAAATTTAAATATTAGGGCAGGGACTTAGCTTAGTGGTTCTGGTGCCTGCCTTGCAAGCACAAGGTCCCAAGTACAATCCCCAGTAGCAAAAAAAAAAAAAATTTTAAATATGAGCCAGGTGAGGTAGCACACACCGGAAGGCCCACTCGGGTACTCTGGAAGCTGATGAGGGAGGATTATTTGAGTCCAGGAGTTTGAGGCTCACCTGGGCCACATAGTGACATCTCATCTAAGAAAAAAAAGGAGGAGGAAGAGAGGGGGGAAAAGGAAAAAGAGGAGGAAGGGGATAGGGAGGGGGAAAGGAGAGAGAGGAAATAGAATGGGAGAAGAGGAAGAGGGAAGAGAAGAGGAGGAAGAAGAAGAGAAAGAGGAGGAAGAGGAAGAGAAGGAGGAGCCAGGTACAGTGGCATACACCTATAATCCCAGCACTGCTAGAAGCTGGCAATTTATCAAGACTTTGTCTCCAAATAAAAGATAAAGGGCTGGGGATGTAGCTCACTGATAGAGTGCCCCTGGGTTCATTTCCCCATCCTGAAAAAAACAAATTAAATATTCACATCAAATAAAACATGTATGCCTTTTCTCCTATTAATTTTCTTTAATAAGTCTGATTTGCAGGCCTGGACATGGAAAACCAGAAGGTACAGGAAAAGTGCTTTCCTCCCCATTCCGGGTAAATGCCTTCTGGATTTGTGTGCCTATCATCTAACTACCACAAACTGTTAAACCAGGCATAGTGGCACAAGCCTGCAATCCCAGCATGAGGAAGGCTGAGGCAGGAGGATCACCATGAGTCCAAGGCCGGCCTGGGCTACATAGTGAATTCAAGGCCAGTCAGGAATACACAGAGAGACCCTGTTTCAAAAGCCGGAACAATAACAACAACAACAACAAAAGCCCCACAAATCATTATCTGTGCACAAGCAGACCCCTGACGGTTTTACGGAAGGAGTAAGCCCACAGATGATTCAGCAGCCGCCACATTCACCATGATGAAAGTGAGCCATCACCTCCCTGAGATTTACTTATTTACCCAAAATAAGAGGAATTCTATTTCCAAAAAAAATCAATTCTCATGAAAATAATTACATTATAATTACAAACATCAGTCATGATTATATAAAAACCCCAGTTTGGTTCTCCCAGTTGCTGAAGATGCAACAGGCTGAATTTACAGACTCTGTAGGGAGAACTGAGAGGCCAGCTGCGTAGTTTCATCTGTTTTGTTCACAGCTGGGCCCCAGATACAGATGGAAACACAACATCGGTGTTCAGCCGTGAAGCAGCAGCAAATTCATTCCCCACCATTTCACCCCTGTGTCCATCTTCCATCCACCTGTGCCACCCCTCGGAGTGACAGCTGCAGATCAGAACCCCGAGTGCTCTCTCCCTGTGGCTCAGCCTCGCTCAGACAGGGCCGCTGGATCCGAAGCTGAGCATCGTGGGTGGACAGCACACGCCCTTCACATCTCGCCTCAGAGGGTAAACTGAGTCACTCCCAGTGCATGCATCTGTGCAGGCAGCCATGAAGATCTCCCCGAGTTCAGAGTAGGGAACACACCCTCTCAGTGGAAGGACGTCAGCATCCCACCATAGACAGAGCATGTATACAGCTAGCAGGCAAACACACACACACACACACACACACCCCTCTTGCAATACACGACCTGCATAACTTTCAAAGCGTGCCCTGCACTCACATTATCAGAAGCCTTCCTCTCACCATGAACTTCCTCATGCAGTGCTCAGAAGATTTGCAATGAAAATACGAGCAGAGCAGAACTGCCCTCCCTCTCACTGTGTGGAGACTGCTCCCCCAAAGCTTATCTGTTGCAGATCTGGCCCCACAGTGGTGCTCTTGCGAGGCCAGGCGGGAGGCCTTTAGGTCACCGGGAATGTGACCTCCAGGGGGACTGTAGGACCCACCCCCTTCTGCTTGCTTGCTTTCTCCCCTTCCTCCCTCCCTCCCTCCCTCCCTCCCTTCCATCTTTCTTTTTACTTTGCTTCCTCACTGACAAGGTGAGTGGTTTTGCTACACCACGCACTCCACCATGACATACTGCCTCATCACAGACCCAAAACAACAGGTTTAATCAATCATGGAGAAGACTAGAACCATGAGCCAAAATAAACCCTTTCTCCTTAAAGTGAATTGTCTCAGGAATTTTGTTACAGTGACAGGAAGTGACTAGCACCCTGCCAAGCTCAGAATAGAGGGGTGTGTGTCACAGTAGGACATGTGGTCGTACAGGCCTTACATGGACTCCGAGTGACAGAGGGAGCAAAGCCATACACTCTGGCGTCACTGTCACCTTGGGCAGCCTGCTTTCTTGTTCCTTTTGCCTCCTCCTTGCCACTGTTTATCTGTCAGACTTGTGTGGTTCATGCCACAGAGAGTGAATCTTACTGGGGAAGATGAAGACACTATGATGCAGTTTTAGGAGCCAGGCACAATGGTACATGCCTGTAACCCCAGCTAAGCAGGAAGCTGAGACGGCAAGATTGAAAACTTCAAGGCCAGCCTGATCAACTTGATGAGACTCTGCCTCAAAATAAAAGGTGAGGGGCCAGGGATTTAGCTCAGTGGTTTCGCCGCTTGCTGTGCAAGCGCAAGGACCGGAGTTCGATCCCTGGTACCAAAAAAACAAACAAAACAAAACAAAAAATAAATAAATAAATAAATAAATAAAAGGTAAAATTTAAAAAGGGTTGGGGAGGGCTGGGGATTTAGCTCAATGGTTCCACCGCCTGCCCTGAAAGCTCAAGGTCCCGAGTTTAATCCCTGGTACCCCCCAAAAAAGGGGTTGGGGATATAGCTCAGAGTTGAAACACCCTTGATCTCAGTGCCAAAAAGGAAAAAGAAGAACCTCCAGTTTTATTGACTTCTGAGCAATAGTAGTACCATTATTAGGCATTAATGGGCTTGATAGCCATTGCTTCTTGGCCTCTAGGCTAAGATCAAGTGTGGTATTCATTCTTTACCTCCATTTGATAGCTCTTCCCTTTGATGGAAAGTAGCTTTCAGGCTAGCTCAGTCCTAAGGCAGTAATTCACTTCAGGGCCTCAAAGTCCACATGCAATTCCATTCTTTATAGTATCAATGAGATACACTCACTAGCCGGAATTAAAATAACCTAAAACGTTCTTCCAATAATGTGACTGGTCTAAAATAACATCCAGACTGTTTAGATTTATAAAAAGAAGAAAAAGGAGGAGGAGGAGGAGGAGGAGGAAGAAGAGGACGACGACGAGGACATTATTCAGTTTCCAAATATAGTAACTTGAATAATAAAATAAACTCATGCTTGTTTAATATTGGTATTGCTTCATAACTGTTCTTTAATGTTCTTTCTCCACTTCCTTTTGGGAAGGTATGGAGGGGGCAGCTCATGCTAAAGCAAAGTCAGCAACTTATATGAAGCCATAACGACTTTTCCTGTATCCTAAATCCTCAAGAGAGATTCTGAAGGAAAAAAAGAAAATTAAACCTTATCCAGAGGAATTTAGAGAGCTAGAAATAAAACGGCCTTAAAGGTGGTAACAGATATCTTTCTGGTTTATGATCACATTCTCTAACATCTGCTGAGGGACGTTTGGGACCAAAGGGCCTGTCAGTATCAATAAGGAAAGGCGCTTTCCCATTGTTCCAGAAGCCCAGGAATCTGGGGTTATTGAAATGGATACAGACTGGGGTTCCGAGGGATGGGGACAGGAGCAGAGGGAAGAAAAAGAAGAGCAGGGATTAAACTGCAGAGTCGCCCCTGGCCCTCCTTTGAACTCTCCCTGGCTTTTTGGAATTTAACCAAGATCAAACAGGCAGTTGCAGCCAGCTCAAGGCCTCTCGTTCTCTGTGTAAATTTGGGAGTCGATTTTGAGGTTAAGATGATGAAGTTTTGTGGTAACTTTAAACTGGAAGGTATTGCATTCACCCTTTATATTCCCCAAAGAAAGAAGAATGCCCAGCCACGTAATGGAACTCCTTTCAGTCTGACCATTTTGTTAGGAACAGATTTCACACCGAGCCAACTTTTGCATGTAGACTCAAATGTTTCCCATTATGGCCGTGCATGGGCATCAGTGTACAAGTGCCTGCTGCAAAGTGTGTAGCTCCCCAAGCCAAATGCACATGCCTGGTGTGGCTTGGATATAGCACAAAATCATAGCTGCCATTGAAGACTTGTTTGCACTTATTATTACCATCACTTACTACCTGGAAAAGGAAACTCCAAATTGTCTTGGGGTAAAAAAAATCTGATTTGATGTAACAGACGTGGTTCAAATAGTTGTACCTTAATTCCTTTTTTTTTTTTTTTTTTTTTTTTTTGGTACCAGGGATCGAACTCGAGTCCTTGTGGTTGCAAGGCAGGTGGCAGAACCACTGAGCTAAATCCCTGGCCTGTAGCCTTAGTTCTTCAAAAAATAATTGCTCATTTTCCACATCTACAGCATTTCTTACTAGAATCTTTTACAGCTTGGCAACTCAGACTTTCATGTAAAATAAGTGCTAGAAAGTGAAATTTAAAATGATACACTAAATGTTAAGCCATCAAAACAGAAGATTCTTCTCGGAAAATGATTTATACTGAAGTTGAAGATAAGGAAATTAATGGAGTTTCAATCTGCCATGACAGAGTTGTTATTGTGGTTTGGAGGGGGGATTTCCTTCCCCTTCCCCTTGTCTCAGAGTAAATGTTAAAACCAGTTCTTGGGCCGGGGATTTAACTCAGTGGTGCTGCCACCTGCCTCACAATCAAAAGGTCCTGAGTTCGGTCCCCAGTACCAAAAAAACCCCACAAAATACAGAGGGGAAATCAAGGCATTCCCAGATAACTTGCCAAGGCCATAAGATTTCTCTGGTCACCTCCAAGGCAGCCATGAAGGGGTGATAACCTGGTCCCTCCACGATGTCTTTTAGGGCCCGCTTGCACCTGAGTCTGTCCTGTGTTCCCAGCTCAGAAATCAACTTTGCAGCCAGGCGTGGTGGCACACGCCTATAATCCCAGCACTTGGGAAGCAGAGGCAGGAAGATCACGGAGAATTCAAGGCCACCCTAGGCTACACAGTAAGTTCAAGACCAGCCTGGACTACAAAAATCCTGTCTCAAAACAAACAAACAAACAAAATAAAAAACAAAAAAAGCAGAAAGAAAGGAAAGATGATCTGTGACTTTTCAAAGACATTAGAAGGGTTCAAAAGAAGACTTTTCTTGGACCAGGAATTTAGCTCAGTGGTTCCACCACCTACCTTGAAAGCAGAAGGACGGGAGCTCAATCCCCGGTCCCCCCCATGCCCCCCCCCAAAAAAAACCAAGAAGACTTTTCTCCTTTCTTTTTCTTTTTGAACCCAGGGCCACACACATAAGCAAGGATATGGATGTAACACAATTTGCACTGACTCAATATGCACTTCTATCTCTTTTGTTTTGTTTACTTTTTTGTTTTGTTTTGTTTTGTTTTTGGTACTAGGGATCAAACTCAGGACCTTGCACTTACAAGGCAGGAACAGTGCCACTGAGCTAAATTCCCAGCTATTTTGTTTTATTTTTGAGACAGCATCTTGCTATGTACCCCAGACTAGTCTTGAACTCACTGCGTAGCCCAGGCTGGCCTCGAATTCCTGGCAATCCTCCTGCCTCAGCCTCCCAAGTGCTGGAATTGCAGGCGTATGCCACCAAGACTGCCTTGCACGTCTATCTTGAAAACTGTATTGAACACTTTCTCCCAATGTTACAATCTTAGGGCAGCAGGCTTCAGTATTTTAAAGTGCCATTTAAAATTGTTTTCAATATTTATTACATCGTACAAAAGTAAGCATGCTGTTATTGTATAGCAATGTCAAAAAACATAGAATAAAAATGTACTTCCACTATTTGATATAGTCCAATTTTGAGCAATTGACTTGCAATGGTGTAGAAAGTTTCAGTTTGTCTGGAATTCATCCAAACAACCACTCCCATTTTCTTTTCTTCCTTCTTTTTTCTCTCGCTCTTCAATTAAAATTTTACTTTTTGTTTTGTTTTTGTTTCTTGAGACAAGGTCTCTTTGTAGTTCAGGCTGGCCTTGAACTCACTACAACGGGGCTGGCCTTGAACTTGCACCAATCCTCTTGCCTCTGGTTCCCGAGTGCACACGTGTGGACCACCATACCTGGCTCAATTTAAATTTTTCTTTTCTTTTCTTTGTGGTACCGGGGATCCAACTTGGGACCTTGCGCTTTCGAGGCAGGCGGCAGAACCACTGAGCTAAATCCCCGGCTATTTAAATTTTATTTATTTAGAGTATATGTATTCAGAGAAAGAATTGAACTCTTTTTTTTTTTAAGACAGGCTCTTGCTATGTAGTTCAGGCTGGCCTGAACTCACTGTGACGTAGGCCAGGCTGGCCTCTAACTCACAGTGATCCTCCAGCCTCCACCTCCCAAATGCTGGGTGCTAGGATTACAGGCATTCATCACCACACCCAGCTCTTTCCCGTTCTTCATAGTCCCAGTTCCTATTTCAATTCCAATTCCCAATTCAATCATCCTAGACTACCAGGTCTAAGTGATACTGACCTGAAAGTGTGTGCACTGTAATTGTTAGATTTTGAGTCCTGCCTATGTTCCGGGGTCATTGTCAGATACACTGACACGTGGTTGGGGAGCTAGTTTTGCAGATCAAGTTAATTCCCTTCAATTTATGTTACAGAAATTCTTATAGGTAAGGAAAGTTCTGAGTGCAGAGTTCGATGACTTCAAAACCTAACGAAATAGCTGGGAAGAATAACAATCATCAAGTCTCCAAGTCCTGGAATTATAAAGCAGAGACTGATAATCCCCTTAGACCTTAGCTCCCTGGCCACCCCCACCACTGCTGTTAATTAGGACCCAGTAAAGAGGGAGCCAGGGTAGAAGCAGGGAGAAACTTCAGCTTCACAGTAGGATTTGCCAGCAAGCTACACATCTCCGTGGAAGTTCTCTCGTCACAGGATTACTGGTCCCTGCAATTCAGCAATTACAGACTCATCCCTGTCCAATACAATGAAAATACCCTGGTGAAAGCCCCTGTATTTCCCCACAACCTGACAATATAGCTCAACACCTCTGACAAAATACTTAGGGTGTTCTGAAAAAGTTAAGATTCGGAGATCTCAGCACAGAGTCAGCAGGTCGGAATCTGGGCCCCTGAGCCTAGGAATCTGAGTGTATACCCAAATGACAGGAGTTTCTTCCTCATCCAAAGGGAAGTGTGAGAGTTTCTGGCTAAAACTAAAGAAAAATAAAGAGGAACCAGGTAGGACTGGGGAGAGGATGTAGAATCAAAGGTAAACACTCAAGTTTGGCCTATTTGACCACTGAAGTGCCTCCAGGAGGCACAGAGGAGACCAAAAAGCGAAATCAATGAGAAAGAGGAAAGGAAGAAGGCAGGTCTTACACAACTGCCCAGGCTCTCTGAAGTATTCTAGGGCCAACCTGGCTTGTAGGTGCTCTCAGGAGGTTAAGGACCACTGCAAGTTCAAGGCCAGCCTGTGCTACATAGTGAGTTCAAGGCCAGCCAGACCCTGTCTCCAAAAATAAATAAATAAATAAATAAATAAATAAATAAATAAATAAATAAAATGTTCTAGGGCTGGGGATGGGACTCAGTGGCAGAATGCATCCTAGCATGGGTGAGGGCCTGGGTCTCATCCCTAATCAATAAAATGTCCTGTATTAAATAGATCTCTACCATCACATCAAGAAAAGAGTTTTATTGTTGCTTTCTTTTTTTTTCCTGGTAGTGGGGATTGAACTTGAGGCCTTTGCACTGACCTATATCTCCATCCCTTCATTTTTATTTTTTAATTTGAGACAGGAACTTACTAAATTGCTAAATTGCCCAGGCTAGGCTGGAACTTGAATACCTCTGCCTCAGCCTCCCAGAGTACTGAGGTTTCAGGGATGCCCCACCACCTCTGGTCTCTTTCTTTACTTCCTTTTTATAGAAAAATGTTTTCTTTCCCAATTCAATGCCCAGAATTTTGCTTAGGAAAAGAAACATGGGTTTCATGGAGAGCTAGTGTTTTTTGGTCTCGCTACAGAGTTTTAAAAGTATTTTTTGCAAGTAAATGCTATGTATGGCATTATAAATCTCACGTCTTTTTCTACGTTAATTTCCTCAAGGATAGCTATGAAAATAGTATTTCAGCAGATTCTTTTTTATATGGCCTTTAAAAGGGCAAAACATTCTTATTCACACAGATACCTTTCACCAACTCTACCCAATATTAGGAGTTTCCCAGGCTGCAAAGACTATCATGATTAACCTTCCTCAAATGAAACTTTAGGGATCTGCTCTGAACCCACGGAAGAAATTAAATGCACAGTTAAGGCTGATTTTCATCATCAAGCTGCAACGGGGAATCATCTCCAAAGTCATCTCCTGCCGCCTTCATTAGAGTCTTGATCTCTCACTGTAAATTTCTATTCCTCAGTGGATTTAAGGCAGATATTGGATATCCTTTTAATCTATATTTATTAGGCAAGCTATTGATGAGTCTCATCCAGGCACAAATTCATGAGCAATGTTCCCATGGCTGCTCTAGAGCTCCCGTGAATACGACGTCTTCAGGATAGATGGCCGTTTTTCACAGAATAAATGGCATATTTTAAGACTGAAATGTATAAATGAAAAACACAAATCAGCCCCTGCTTCAAAATACAGCTTATTTATTTATTTATTTATTTATTTATTTATTGAGGCAGGGTTTGGCTAAATTGCCCAGGCTGGGCTTGCAATCCTCTTGCCTCGGCCTCCTGAGTAGCTGAGATTGCACCTGGCCTAAGTATGCAGTACTTTTACTTGTTCTACAAACCCCAGCCAATCAGCAAATGCTAAGTATGCCAATAAGAGAGAACATCAAAAGAGGACTCCTGAGCCTCAGCCCTGGAATGCCTGGGACTCCAGGCATGCACCGCAGCACCCAGTGACAGTCACCCTTAGAGTTGCTTAGTCACCTGGCCAAGGTCACCCTGCTAGTTATGGTTGGGTCAGGATGCAAACCTGAATGTCTGGTTTCCGGGCCACCCATAGGAGCAGCGCTCCTGGACTCTGAACAGACGGCCTTATTAAGTCACCAGCACAGGCCAGCTGCACACGTCACAAATCTGTGCACCAACACCCAGCAGGCTGCAGACTCCTCCGGGAGTTGTGCAGACAGCACCTGATGCTGACAGCGCTGGTGCCTTGCAAAGCCTGCATGTGGGCTTCCAGCTGTGAGGCCCTGATTCCAGAAGCTAGGGACAGAGGGCTGCGTCATGCTGCCCGCTTGGAGGTGGCTCAGATGCATAAAGTGCTCTCTAGAAATAAACTATGGGGCGGGAGAAGGGAGTTAACCCTTTGAAGATGCCACGCTAATATTTGGTTTAATTATCTCTTCTAAGATGCTAAACAACACTTGGATGTTCTCACGGAGGAGATTTATCTGCCAGATGGGAGCCATTTCCTTTACCTACTGCAGGCCTCAGTTCTCTAGTCCTAAGCAGCTTGCTTTTTTTTTTTTTTTAAACCAGTTGTAGACAAGATCACTACTTTTCTGCTTAAAAAAAAACAGGCAGGGGCCGGGGATTTAGCTCAGTGGTTCCACCGCCTGCCTCGAAAGTGCAAGGACCCAAGTTCGATCCCCAGTACCAAAAAAAAACCAAAAACAGGCAGAATTCCTTTATAAAAATCTCAAAATTGCTTTTAATTAAAAAAATAATAATAATTTGAGACATTGTAGTGCACACCTATAATCCCAGCACTCAGGCTGAGGCAAGAAGATTGCTGTGAGTTCAAGGCCGGCCTGAATGATAAAGCAAGACCTTGTCTTTAAAAACCAAACAATAAAATAAAATTTAAAATACTTAAAAATTTCAAACTTTATTTTTCTTATTTCTCCAACCATCTGTATTGTAAGAGAAGATATTTTAGCAAATGCAAGAAGACCTTTGCTATGTATCCCAGAGCTGCTCGTTTATAAACACTGCTGCCTGCAAAGTTGGAAATCAATTCAAGCCCAATCTTCTTTAAAGCTTTGTAAATGCAACTGCTAACCTGTCTAGATGTTTAACTCGCAGGATTCAAAACCTGTCAGTTAAAACTTGCTTACTGTTACTCCCTTTCTCTACAGCTACAAGCCTGAAGAGAACTCATGTAGCAAATTGGAAACAAGGAACCCAGACTTGATGGCAACACAAAAGGCAGCCCAGGGGCTGGGTAGCAGACACCCCCGGTCCTGGCTTCTTGCTCAGAAAATGAATGCGGATTAGCAGGCTCATCTACCAGAGGCCTCTAATGAGGCCGTGCCTTCTCGGTTCTGAAACAAGCAGTCAATTGATCCCTTCGCAAGAACACCTGGTCTACTCCAAGAAAAAAGTTTAGTGAGACCTGTTGTCAGTTGAGTTTACTAGTCGATTCCGCTAAATGGTGGTGTTGGTAGCGATGGGTAAACGCAGCTCATTAAAAACACCACTCCGGGAGCTCCAAAGGCCAGGGCTACTCATTACTGAACTCATTTGATGGGGCTCAAAGAGTTAACTCAGCTCCTAAAGGGAAGCAATTTACTTTCCTTTGCCCCAGAGGGACAGGGTTAATATAACAAGGCCACTTTCTGCCAGCTTCCCCTGCACGTCCCAGCCAAGGTCCCCGACGGGTGACAAGCCCAGGACAGGGTGCCCTGGGAGTCTCCTGGTAGCACTAGGTCAGACCTCAGGTTTGCAGCCGGTGGTGTGCTGCTGAGTAAATCCATGCAAGCAAGGAACCCGAGCCAGGACAAATCCCCTGACTTTGGGTGTTTGGGTTCTAAGCATCCACCCGGTCTAAGTGGTGTGGCCAGATACATCTATCAACCCTCAGCTAAGGGACACTTGGGGATACGAAGCCTCCGCCGGGGATCCTTGGATACAAAGTACCAGGGCAAAGAGTTCTGAAAAGGCTCCAGTCTGGGCCCAGCAGAAAATGGTACTGTTACCCTCCTGGGCCACAGTGTGATTAGTGCAAAACCAACCAGCAACAATAGGCAGAGAGTGTTACCTGGGCATCAAAAGCCCTTCCACATATGTGTGCTTCTTTGTTTCTGAATTCATTATGAACAATGTCAAACACAGATCAAAATACACGGAATATTATAATGGATCTCTGCATCCCTATTCTCTAGCTACAATAAATAACTTATGGTTCATCTGTGTGTGTGCATGTATGTACTCAGTGTCAAATCCAGGACCTTCACATAGAGCTCCATCCCTGGCCCTGTTTTTATTTTTATTGTTTTTAATTTTGAGGCAGGATTTTGCCAAATAGCCCAGGCTAGGCTTGAACTTGTGTTCCTCCTGCCTCAGCCTCCCGGAGTGCCACCACACCCAGCTAGCTAATCTATAGTCAATTTTATTGCAACTGTACCTCCATGTGCACCTCACAACCAGGTTTGGGTTGCTTTTACTTTTTTATCTTTCATGCTAGGATTTGAACCCAAGACCTTGTGCATACTAAGCAAGCACTCTGCTACTGAGCTACTTCCCCAGCCCAATCGTGTTATCTGGAAACATTTCCATACCTCTCATCATTCCATTCATACATGTTTTAGTGTGTATCTCTAAAAGGACTATCCTAGGGTGTAGGGGTGCATCTCAGCAGCAGAACACTTCCCTAGCATGTGCAAGGGCCGAGGTTTCACTCCTTAGCACCACGAAAAGTAATTAATTAAAATATAAGGACTCTTAAAAAAAAATCCAGAACAATAACTACCACTAACTAAACCAGAAAAGCCTGGTATGGTGGCTCAAACCTGTCATCTCAGCACTCGGTAGGCTGAGACAGGGATCACTGAGAGTTCAAGACCAGCCTGGGCTACATAGTGAGACCTTGCCTCAAAAACCAAAAAAAGAAAAAAAAAGTGAGAAAGAAAGGAAGGAAGAATGAAAAAATGAAAAAGGAAATTCAGCAAAGAAACAAGAGTTGAAAGAAGCTTACTGATCTCTCGGTGCCTCCCCAAATCGTAGGTTCCTTATGTCGTGGCACACACACTTTGGCAAGATCCTAAAGGCCTGGAGATACCAGGGGTGTTTTTGAGGATGTGAGTTCCAATACCTTTTATAGAAGAATTGAGGTTTCATTTTATTGAAATATTTTCCAGCTGAGTTCACCCTTTCTAGCAACTAAACATATGAGAAAGTTTCATGAAAAAATGCAGTTAGAACTTGATGAAGTGCTTAGGATTTGCCTCAAAATACTTGAGGTTGGAGGGCTGGCGATGAAGAGGGTTGACAGAGAGTTGATAACGGTTGCAGTTGAGTATTGGGTACTCAGGTTATTACACCGGTCTACCTACCTCTGAGTATGTTTGAAACGCTCCACGATACAAAGTGATTTGTAAACTGATTACTAGTGGGATCAAGGCTCCTTCCCACATTCCATGTTCCCCATGTTATAGGGGGAAAAGGATTCACCAGACCGGAAGATGCAGGGCTTCTTCCTCCTGCTACTAAGCTGTTTAACTTAGCCACTTACTTCATCTTTGAGAGGCTTAACTCACCACTCTGTAAAATAAGGGAAAAGGGAGAGAGAGCCAACATTTATTGAATTCTTACTACACATGGGAATTGTGCAATGCACATTATATGCAAGAATTATCAAAAAAAATCATCAGGAAGAAGGATGCAATGTTTTCCTTAGTCTCTGAATTTTTCCCCCTTCCTCTCTTAAGGGCCCATGAATTAGACATCAGCTTTCCTTTCCTTATATGATAAACCAACCCATCAAACACCTTGCTAGGCTTTGAAAACATGTAGTTAAAAGAAACAGCTACTGGGCTGAGGATTTAGCTCAGTGGTTCCACTGCCTGCCTCGCAAGCTCAAGGTCCGGAGTTCCATCCCTGGTACCAAAAAAAAGAAAGAAACAGCTACTGTCTTCAAGGGTCTTATGACCTATAAAGACATGTTATAAGAAAGACTATAATGTAACTAATGTTATAACCATTGCTATTTAAAGAACAATATGAGCTGGGTGTGGTGCCCACACCTCATTCATCACTCTGGGGAGCTGAGGCAGGAAGATTGCAAGTTCAAGCTCAGCCTGTGGAATTTAGCAATTTAGCATGATCTTGTCTCAAAATAAAAAGTGTAAAAAGAGCTGAAGATATAGCTCAGTGCAAAGACTGTGGGTTCAATCCCCAGTACTAAAAAAAAAAGGTAAGATGTTAAATCCTTAACATTATTAATATCTGATACCCCAATAATATGAGAAAACTATGAGATGGTATGGTATAACAAAGGAAATACACAGTATGCTATGAGACAGGTAGAAGGGACGCCCATACCCGACTAAGGGGGTTAGAGGTTTTATCAAGGCAATGTCATGCCTGTGTTAAGTATTTTTTGGTTCTTATTACTTTATTAGTACATGTTTGCAGTATATAATGGTCACGTTCCTCATGGGAAGTTGGTACACACACATATAACACATCTTAATTCTTGCTACTTCCCCTTTGCTAAGTATTTTGTAAAGTAACTTAAGTGTGGAGAAATATACATTGCATTGGTGCTAATTTCATGCACATCGCTCAACCACCACTGCCCTCCAGCTTCAGAACCTTTTACATCTTTCCAAACTGAAATACTGTAATACTTAAACTCCCCCTCCCCACAGCCCTCAGCAACCACCTCCCGCTTACTTTTCCCACACTGGGGGCATAACCCTGGCCTCCCTGTTCCTAGGCAAGCGTTCTAGCACTAACCACATCCCACTTCCTGTCTCTATGAATGCGTGGAAGCGAATCACAGTGTTAGTCCCTTTGTGATTGATGTCCTTCATTCAGCATAAGAGAAGCACGTGACAGGACTTCCTTTTAGAGCTGAGTGAAATTCCATTGTGTGTATACATCACATTTTTACTAGCCATGGGGCAGGGGTGCTGAGGATGGAACCCAGGGCATCCTGCATGCTAGGCAGCGCTCTACCACTAAGCCACATCCCCAGCCCCTCCGTTCATTCATTGGTGGCCACTTGGGCAGCTTCCACCTCTTGGCGATTATCAGTAATTCTGCTATGAACCTGGGTGTGTGTGTTACCATCTGTTCGTGGACCTGCTTTCAGTTTTTTGGAGTTTACACTCCATGAAGTTTGAAAAATGAGAAAGAATTAAGCCCCCCCCCCCAAAAGCAAAGATCAATGTTCTGGGAAGAGTGAGCCTGAGCTTCTTGTACAAAGGCATGAAGACCTCTTGTTCAGGGTGGTTGGGAAACAGAAGGGAGTTGGTGAGACAGAGTGCTAGAGAGGGGCAGGGACGAGAACCTGAATGGCCTCACGCCATGGTAAATGGACCGGGGTCCTGCAGTTTGGATCTTATACGGCCACCAAAGACCTGTGCGTAGGAGGCTTGGTCGGGAGAAGCTGTCAGGAGGCAGGCCCTTTAACAGGAGGAACTTCCAGAGTGCTTCAGGCTACTGGGGCATGGCTCCAAGGGGACTGTGGGACCCTAACCCTTCCTCTTTCTTTCTTACTTCCTTGCTGCAGGGAAGCAGTTTGGTTTCACCACACGTTCCAGTCATGATGTGCTAGCTCAGCACAGGCCCAAACCATCATGGTCTGAAACTTCCAAAACTGTGAGCCAAAGTAACCTTTTCTGTTTCTAACTCAGTTATTTCAGGAGTTTGTTACAGTGCTGGAAAGCTGACTACTACAGGGAGTTCAGAACAGCCTCAGATTAGTTCCCACTTTTTCAGGGGGTTAGAGACACAGCTCAGCGGTAGGATGTTTGCTTACATGCACAATGCCCTGGATTCAACCCACAGTACCCCTCCCCACAAAAATTCTTTTCCTTTTTATTTTTTTAATTTTTTGAGACAAGGTCTCCCTCTATAATTCAGGCTGGCCTTGAATTCATTATATATAGCCCAGGTTGGATTCAAACTAGTAGCAATCATTCTGCCTCAGCCTCCAGAGTGGTAGGATTATAGGCATGTGCTGCCATGCCTGGCTCATTATTATTATTTAGATGGTTGCTTTAATATAACTTTTTTCTTTCTTTTCTTTTCTTTTTTTCTTTCCTTTTCTTTTTTGAGACAGGACTTGTTATGTAGTTAAAGCCAGCTTTGAACTTACTATGAAGCCTAGGCTGGCCTGGAACTCACACTGGTCCTCTTGCCTCAGCTCCTCAAATGCTGGGATTACAGATATGCACACCACACCTGGCTAATATAACTAAGAAACTATTCTAAAACAATGTTTTTACAGCAGGGACTTTGGGGACTAATGGAAGGACCATTAGGAAAGGGACACATGTTGTGGTGACCTAAGTCTTAAATTTGAGCTTCAATCACCATCCTTGCTCTATGAGTGTTCAATAAATAGTAATGGGATGATCAATTGACTAATTACTTGTGGTCAATAGAGTTGTACAGTTTTACAAAATCTTATGCTCAAAATGGTATTCCCTAATGCATTGCTTTTAACTAAATTCTTTTCAGAATCAACTAAACCAAGGCACAAATCTGAATGTGAGATTCTATCCATCTCTCCAGCTGACTTTTTCTGTGATTCAGGATGAATCTTTTTAATTGTGGTGAAATTGGTACCCTGTGAACTTTTGCACCTACATAGATAGGAATGGCAACACAGTCAATGTTGCCATTATCTATTCATTCCTACAATTCTCATTGTTTGTTTGTACTAGGGATTAAATCCAGGGCTTTCACACCGAGTTATATCCCCAGGCCTTTTTTTGTTTGTTTGTTTTGAAACACGGTCTTGCTATGTAGTTCTGGCTGGCCTTGAAGTACTACTGAGTGCTGGGATTACAGGCATGCACCACCACACCCAGCCCCCAGGCCTTTTTTGAAAAGTTTTTTTTATTGTTTTACGCAGGATCTTGCTAAATCACTAAATGACCCAGGCCAGGCTCAAACTTGCAATCCTCCTGTCTCGGCCTCCCAGAGTACTTTATGCATCAGCATGTCTGAATCTTTTTACTCATTTCTATAACTATTCTTAATCTCTTGTGAACCCAGTTACAGTCTACAGAAATAGAAGGCAAGCTGTGTGTTCATGTGTGTGCACAGGTGTGTGTGTGTAGATGAGTGTAACACCCTTTGGTGGTATTTGAGTATTTCTCACAATAGTCATGAACACTTTAGTACCATGACTGGACAAGCTACTTTCATAAGAGGATCCATGAATGATTGTCACGTGTTCTTTATGTTGTTTAACTTTTCTAGGATTTTCATGTATGCTTTTTTCATTATGTAATGTGAAATCATAGTAAAAGTCAAGAACCACTACTGTATATCAAATCTCAAAAGTTATTTGTGCAGTGGGGGTTTGGTTTGTGAGTGTGTGTGTGTGTGTGCGTGCGCGCGCTGTAGGGGGAAGGATGTGTGGCAAAATGAGATGTCTGGCTGAATTTGTCACCTTTATGTTGCTGGGCACAAATACTGACATACACAACTTGAAGGAGGAGAAGTGTCTTAATTATGTTTCTCTCTTTGTGGAGACAAAATACCCAATACCCAAAGTTAAAGGGGGAAAGTTTTATTTAGCTCACAGTTTGTAGAGGTTTCAGTCCATAATCAGCTGGCTCCAAGGCAGGGTGGAAGGCAGAGGGGCATCTCAGAGGAGAAACAGTTCATGGTAGGCAGAAGGTACCAAAGCAACCAAGAGAAAGACAAGCCTCTTGCTGTCCCTTATATTATATCCAGGCTACTGGGATTAGGGTGGTGCCAAACCAATCAGTGATTTAGAAATCACCCACCCTTATTCCTAGCATCCTTAATCCTATCATTGCACCATGAATCAGTCACACACTGTAGATTCAGCCACCTCTGAAAAAGCCCCATGTATGACTGCATGAGGCTTTGGGGGGCCATCTAGACACAAGCCATAGCAAGAGGTTTATCTTGGCTCATGGTTTCAGAAGTCTCAGTCAATAATCAGTGGGCTCAGACAGGGGATTTAGCTCAGTGGCTCAGCACCTGCCTCCAAAGTGCAAGGTCCTGAGTTGATCCCCAGTGTCAATAAATAAATAAATAATCAGTGAGCTCCAAAGGAGAAAGATCATGGCAGAAGGGCCTGGTACAGAAAAGCTGCTTACTTTCATGGTCAGCCAGGAAGCAGAGTAAGAGGAAAAGAGGCAGAAAGAAAGGAGCCAGGGACAGCGTATAACTTTCAAAGCCAGGTTCCCAGTGACTAGTTTCAAACAATTGAGTGCCACCTACTAATAAGCCATTCAGTCAAGAACTCATGAGTAGATCAACCCACAGGTGGGGTTGAGCACCCACAATACATGAAGAACACTTCATATTTAAACATTAGCAGTGGCCCAGGTCACATTAGTCATTGCTGAGTAAGATTCACAGATCAAAAAATACTGTAAAGCTGGCTATGGTGGCTATGCCTGTAACCCCAGCACTTGGGAGGCTGAGGCAGGAGGATCACCACGAGTTCAAGGCCAGCCTAAACTACATAGTGAGTTCAAGGCTCCCTGAACTACATAGCAACACATATCTCAAAAAAAAAAAAAAAAAAAAAACAGGGCCGGGGATTTAGCTCAGTGGTTTCGCCACCTGCTGTGCAAGTGCAAGGACCCAAGTTTGATCCCTGGTACCAAAAAACAAAACTATAAAACCAGAGATCTGGTTCCAGTGCCTGCCTCAAAAGCAGAAGGTCCCAAGTTCGATCCCTGGTACCAAAAAAAAAAACAAAAACAGAGATCTGGATTTACTCCAACCTGGCTCATACAATGGAGCTTGATTTTAAAATGATCTCAGATGCCACAGAGCAATACAAAAAGTCAGCAATACGAAAGCAGTGAGGCCTCAAATACATTGATAAAAGTGCAACAATTGCAGCAAACCATTGCCTGGTCCTACTCTTTTTTTTTAAGGGGGAAAGGTTTATTTGGCTTACAGTTTGTAGAGATTTCAGTCCATAATCTGCTGGCTCCAAGGCAGGGTGGTAGAGTGCAACAATTCAAGGCAGTGGAAGACAGCAGAACCAAAAGGGCTGGTCCTACTCTTTTAGGCACTGTTCACTTTACACTCGACATTTGATGTTTGGCTTTATGTATTAAGATGTTTTTAAACCAATTCTAAGGAGTTTGGGTAATGAGAAGAATTATTTTTCACCTTTTTTGGGTGCTAGTGATTGAACACAGGGCCTTGTGCATGCTAAGAGCTTACCACAGAGCTGCAACCCGCCCTCTATGTTCTCTTTATTCCACTTCAGTGTTTTGCAAGGCATGCTGTATTAGCTAGGATTTTAGTTCAACTCCATATAATACAGATCTACTTCCTCTCCCCTCGAAACTGGCTTAAACAAGATAGTGGTTGATTTCTCTCCCGGATACAGCAGGTCTATTGGCAGGTAGGGATAGTGGCTCGGGCCCAGGCACTACCCCATCACCCTCAAAGGTGCCCACATGGCCAAGGACAGCTCACCACCAACACCTTGTTCCATGTGACAGGGGACAGGAGGTGGGAAGACCGACTCACCACCTCCCTTTAAGAATGCAGCTCCGAAGTGGCCCTTCTGGTGTCTGGAACTGATCATAAGACCATGGGTATCTGGGAAGGTTGCTAGAAGTACAGCTATTATGAGCACCAGAGGGGTTCTCTAATAAGGAAAAAGGGCAAAGCGTCTACTGGTGAACCCCTTGAGTCCCTGTCACATGTATTTGCTTTTTCTAAATTGAAAGAAGGAGCCAGACACAGTGGCGTACGCCTGTAATACCAGCACTCACTCTGGAGGATCTCCACAAGCTCGAGGCCGGTCTGGGCTACATAGTGAGTTCAAGGCCACCTTGAACTATATAGTGAGACCCTGTCTCAAATAAACGAATAAATAAAACTTTAAAATGAAACAAGCTGGGGGCGGGATTTAGCTCAGTGGTTCCACTGCCTGCCTCACAAGCGCAAAGACCCAAGTTCGATACCTGGTACCAAAAAAAAAAAAGAAACACTGGGGATGTAGCTCAGTGGTAGAACGGGTTTGATCTACCAGTACTGCAAAGAAGACAAGAGAAAGATGGAGAAGAAATTCTCAAGGATGGAGAGCCTCTGGCCTCAGCCTGGTTGACGTCACCTCCTCCGGACCGCAGGTCATTTCCTCAGAGAAGCCCGCCGTGGGTTTTCCGTTCCTTGCCCCTCTCCGGGCTCCCCTCCACATGGGCTTCCCCGTGACTCTGTCAGTAGCACTGCTCTTCAGCGCACGCATCGGAGTTGACACTAATGACTCAATGTTGTGACTGCGTGTGCCACGGCTGCCGCCTGAGCGACACTTGAGTTCCACGAGGACAGGGAGTGAACTGCACATTCTCGAGAACCCAGGTGAGCGCTCCAGGCAGACTTCTCCACCCGGGGTTATGAAGGAATGGGGGGGGGGGCCGCTACTCCAAGCCTGACAAGCAAGGCAGAACCAAGATGGGGACAGTGCTCCGACCCTTTCGTCCTCCTCACTGTGCCACACAGCTTCTACAGGACAAAGAGCGGCCCAGAAGGACGAGGACACTTTTCAGATCTTGTGAAGAGCGTGAGTAGCAGGAAGAACCCCCGACTCACACCGTGGTTAACGCTTAGCCGTGTGCTATTTCCATGATGATAAACAGGGCTGGGTCCGGGATTTGGCTCAGTGGTGTCCCACCTGCCTCACAAGCCCAAGGTCCTGAGTGCGATTCCCAGTGCCAAATAAATACATAAAAATCAGGAAAAGGAACATAAAAAGAATTAAGATGTGTTATATACACGCACCAGCTCCCCACGATGAATGTAACTATTACGCACTACGAACGTGGGGTAATAAAAATAAAAAATTTTTTAAAATCAATAAATCAGGATAAATCAGGCATGATGTCGAACACCTGTAATCCCAGAAGTCAAGAGCCTGAAGCAAGAGGATCACAAGTTTGAGGCCAGCCTGGGATATACAAGTTCAAGACCGGCTTGGGTGACTTACCAAGACCATGTTCCAATACACAGACAAATACATCAGGATAATTATATGTAATGTGTCTACCTTGATTGCATTCTAAATAGAAAAAAAATGTGTAAGGGATATTTTAGGGAAATGGGAATATTTAAATATAGTCTGTGTTATGGTCTCAATTTTGTGTTCCCTGAAAATTTATATTAATCTCCCAGTGTCAAGGCATTAGGAGGTAGAACCATTACAAAGTGATTAGGTCCTGAACGTGGAGCCTCCTGAAATTGGATTGGAAAAGGCTGCAAACCCAGCATGATAGAGCACACCTGTAATTCCAGCTCCCGGGAGGCTGAGGCAGGAGGCCAGGCTGGACCACATAGCAAATTCAAGGCCATCCTGGACTTTAGTGAGACTTTGACTAAAAAAAAAGACTTCACCTCTTGCCTAACATGCGTAAGGCCCAGGGCTCAATTCTCTCTCAGCACTGAAATTTTTTAAAAAGCCTGGTGTGGTGTACGCCTGTAATCCCAGCTCTCAGGAGGCTGAGGCAGGAGGATCACCACAAATTTGAAGCCAGCTGGGGCTATATAGTGAGTTCAAAGCCAGCCTGAACTACACAGTGAGACTCTGTCTCAAAAAATAAAACATAAACAAAAATATCCCCAGAAAGCAGCTGCCCTTCCCACTTCTGCCCGGAGAAGCCCTAACAAGAAGGCACCATCTGTGAGCCAGGGTGGGGCCTTCACCTAACACTGCATCTGCCTGTGCCTTGACCTTGGACTTCCAGCCTGAGGAACTGTGATCAATAGATTTCTGTCGCTTACAGGCCACCTCGTACAGCAGTCCAAATGGCCTAAAACTGGCTGCACACGGTTGATTTTGAACACAGGTTCATTTCCCTGGTGTGATGCCAGTCCTGCGGTTAAGCCGACAAAGCATCCTGCTTAGGAGACCCTGGGTAAGGCAGGCTAATGAGTGCTACCTGCAGGACAGGGCCTTGGCCTCCACAGGGAGCTGCTCACCTGCTGTCCCTGGAGGCTGAGATGTCCCAATGCCCATGAAAAACTTTTTTTTTTTTTTTTGAGACAGGGTCTCACTGTAGCCCAGGCTGGCCTCGAACTCAAGGCAATCCTCCTGCCTCAGCCTCCTGAGTGCTGGGATTACAGGCATGCACCACCACACCTGGCATGTGTGAATGACCATCCATGATGTTTCCTTGATCAGTGGGGACTAAGGCACCCACCCCATCTGCACAATCTTGGGTGGATGAAAATCTTTCTGTAATCTATTTGCTGACAAATAGTAATGATGCAGCTGCTTTTTAAAAATTTCCTTTGCACACCATTGGACAGGCTGCCAGGGAGTCTGTTAAAAGAACATGTGTTGGGCCGGGGATTTAGCTCAGTGGTTCTGCCGCCTGCCTCAAAATCGCAAGGTCCAGAGTTCGAACCCCGGTACCAAAAAAAAAGGACATGTGTTACCAAGTATTCTGCTGCTTTTACACCATAACTGACCTCTGGGTAGAAGGCCACATCCTTTCCCCATTAGTCCTCCTGCAGTGTTTTCTTTGTTTGCAGGAATCATTGATGTTTAGCATGGACAGTTTCAAAGAACACCAGGAATTCCTACACCAAGGCAGCTATAATCCATGTCTGTCGTTTTGGAATCGAAGCGCTAAGTGCAATCGTCTAAATCAAAGAATAAACTGAGGAATGGGTCTCCAAGTGTTGTTTTCTCTACTTGTCCCCAGACTTTGATCACTATGTCAAAGTTACAGAAAAATAAGCCAGCTGGGTCTCCTGGCACCTGGCTATAATCCCAACACTCCAGAGGCTGAAGCAGGAGGATCACAGCAAGTTTGAGGCCAGCCTGGGTTACACAGTGAGTTCAAGGCCACCTTGGACTACATAGCAAGACTCTGTCTCAAAAAAAAAGCCAGTCGTGCTGGTGCACACCTGTAATCTCAGCACCTGGGAGGCTGAGGCAGGAGGATGGCCATGGGTTCTAGGCCAGCCTGGGCTACATAGTGAGTTCAAGCTCAGCCTGAACTACAACATATCATGACTCAAAAAGCCAAAAAGAAAAAAGAAAAAAAGTTAAAGCCTGCAAGGCACTGGGTACAATCCCCAGTGCCAGGCAAATAAACAATGAAGAAAAGAAATACAATTTTAAGAAAGAAAATGTCTGAAGCAGCCAGGCATGGTGCTACACATCTATAATCCCAGTTACTGGGGTGGCTAAAGTAGAAGGATGGCAAATTTGAGTCTATCCTGGGCAATTTAGCGATTTAGCAAGATCCTGGTCTCAAAATAAGAAAAATTTCAAAGGGCTGGGGACGTAGCTCAGGGCAAAGGCCTTGGGTTCAATCCCCAGTATCCAAAATAAAGTAAAATAAAGTTAAAATAAAGTTAAATCAGACCACAAAGGTGAGGTCAGGTTGTGCTTTTGCAGTTTTTCTGTGTATACAAACATCGGAAAAGTACTCACGCTCAGGTATCAAAGTGACAGAGGCAGTCTCTAAGCTGCGAAGAGGGGGTGAAGAAAGGGCAGGATTCGCACTGGTAATTATTGGGGGAACAAACTTGAGGAATAATATCCCCTTTCTGTCAATTTCTCCACTGTGGGTTGTTAGGGATTTTTGTTTTAATTGAACCCAGGGCCTTTGCACTGAGCTACATCTCTCCTTCTTCAGCCTCTTGGGATCACAGGCATGTGCCACCACACCCAGCTCACATTTTGTTTTTGTTTTTGTTTTTGTTTTTTTTGAGGCAGGGTCTCCCTCTGTAATTCAGACTGGCCCTGAACTCACTATGTAGCCCAGGCTGGCCTGGAACTTGCGGTGATCCTCCTGCCTCAGCCTGCTCACATTTTTTAAAATAAGACTCCATCTTCCAGGGTAAGAGCAAGGGGATCATGAAATAGGCTCTGAGCAAACGAGACGACATCAGCTGCACTTACGTGGTAGGAGTATCGGTCACTGCTCCTGGAGAAAGGCTCTGGAACATGTCCCAGCCCCATAGGACCAGCAATTTATGGCCAGGAGTGGATACAAAACCCTAAGAGTAGGACATCTAGAGAACATCAAACTCACAGCTAGCGGACATCCAAGAATAAAGTCGTAAATCACTTTACAGCATTAAAAAGTCTAATGAGGGAATTTGATTGTCTTTTGTCCTCGCTTCAAGGAAAGTCACTTCAAGAAAGAGGGAAGAGGGGGCCGGGGATTTAGCTCAGTGGTTCTGGTGCCTGCCTCAAAAGCGCAAGGTCCTGAGTTCAATCCCCGGTACCAAAAAAAAAAAAAAAAGAGGGAAGAAATGAAGCAACTCTTACGAGAAAGGCAGCAGCAAAAGAGGCAGCAGAGCTGGCCTGGTGGCAACACTTGGAATCTCAGCACTGAGAGGCTGAGGCAGGAGAAGCGAAAATTCCACCCCAGCCTTGGGCAACTTGTCAAATTAGTGAGACTCTATTTCAAAATAAAATATAAAAAGGGCTGGGGATGTAGCTCAGTGTGAATGAAGGCCCTGAGTTCAAATAAAAAGAGAAGAAGAAATGGAAGCAACCTAATTTTTTTTTTTTTTTTTTGGCACCAGAGATCAAACTCAGGACCTTGCACTTTCGAGGCAGGCATGGTGCCACTGAGCTAAATTTCCAGCCTGTCAACCTAATTAATGAAAAGAGTTTGTAAAAGCAATGTGACCAACCCATCCTAATTTACCTGGGCCTTTCCAATAAACTTTGTGTCCCAGGGTAAGTGGTGATGGTTAATCACTCTAGTAATACAGCACCATGCTATGCAATTTTCATTTAAAATATGCAGGACAGGGCCAGGGATTTAGCTTAATAGCACCTTGCCTGCCTCCCAAGTGCAATGTCATAAATTTGATCCTCCATACCAAAAACAAAAATCAAAAAATGCAGGCCAGCCGAGTGTTGTGGTGCACGCCTATAATCCCAGCATTCAGAAGGCTGAGGCGGGAGGGTCACCACAAGTTCAAGGCCAACCTGCCCCACATATTTCAAAGCCAGGCTGAACTACATAGTGAAACTCTGTCTCCAAACAAAACACTAGCTAGCCACGATGGTACACATCTATAATCCTGGCTACTCCCAGTTGAGGAAAGGATCTTAAATTTGAGCCCAGCCTAGGCAACTTGATGAGACCCTGTCTCAAATTTTAAAATTTAAAGAAGAGACAGAGCCAGGAGGATTGCTATGAGTTCGAGGCCAGCCTGGGCTACATAGTGAGTTCAAGGCCAGCCTGAACTACACAGGGAGACCTTGTCCCCCAAAAAGGGAAAAAAAACTAAATTTCTGGATGGAAATTAGCCACTTAAATTCCTACTACTTTTAACTTCCATACAATAATTAGCTCTTAATGAGTAGTATGTGATGAACACATCATCACTTACCACAAAACAACTATGAAACTCCTCTAATCCCTCTCCCCACCCCTCCCCAGAGGCTGAGACAACAGAATTGCAAGTTTGAACCTAATCTGTGGGATAAAATAAAATTTAAAAAGAATATAAATGTGGTAGTGTAGGTCTGTAATCCCAGCACTCGTGAGGCTGAGGCAGGAGGATCTGTGAGTTTGAGGCCATCATGGGCTACATAGTGAGTTCAAAACTAGCATGGACTACCTAGAGAGTAACTGTCTCAAAAACCCAAAAATAATTTACTTAATTAATTAATAATAAAGGGACTGGAAATTCAGCTCAGTGGTATCGAATTTGTCTGGCCTGCAGGAGACTGTGGGCTTAATAACCAGTATCACCAAACCAAACCTGCAGCAGGCATGGGTGTGCTCGCCAGCTTTTAGAGGAGGAAATAAGGGTGTGGACTGGAGGCACAGCTAGGTGGGACATAGCAGGCCCACGCTCATGCTTAGTGCGGGTGCAGCCCATCCACAGTGCCAACAGAGAAAAAGAAACCAAGCTTCTCAAGGTGAAATACCTTCCCACTTGGAAATCAGAAGCTATCGCCTCTCCAAACCAGTGTACAAGCCAGCTGTGGTGCACGCCTGTGATCACAGCCCCTGGGAAGCTGAGGCAGGAAGATCAGCAAGAGTTCAAGCCCAGCCTGGGTCATATAGTGAGTTATGGGCCAGCCTACACTAAATAGTGAATCCCTGCTCAAAAAATCAGAGCAAAATAACAACAACAAAAAGCTGGAGTACGGCAGCTCCTTACACACTGTACTCAGGAGGCTGAGGCAGGAGAATCGTCGTCAGTCTGGGCTACGTAGCAAGACCTTGTCTCAAAAAACAACCGAAAGAAGAAAAAAGAAGTAATGTACAGAAAGGGATTAACAACAATAATGAATATAAAATAGAAGCACCATAGCAATGCAACATAGTGACGCCTGTGAGAAACAAAGGGATAATCCACCTCCTGGCAGGAAGAATGGGCCAGCCCTCTGCTCACAATGAATGCAATTTAAATTTTGTAAATTGTTTATTTCTGGAAATTCTATTTAATATTTTCTGGCTTTGAGACAGGCATGGTGGCGCGCACCTGTAATCCCAGCACTTTGGGAGGCTGAGGCAGGGAGGATTGTACATCGGAGGGAGCCCAGTTCGGGCAACTTAGTGAGACCCCATTTCAAAATAAAAAATGAAAAATGGGCTGGGGATAAGGCCTTGAGTTCAATCCCAGTACTGCAATAGACAGACAGACAGAAAATTTCCAGCTGTGGCAGATCATAACTAAAACTACAGAAGGGGGACCTAGTTCAGCACTGTCCTGACCTGTGTGCTCAGTACCTGCATCGATTGGCCTGTCCCCGGGCACCACCCTTTCCCCCCAGGGGCTCGCCGGGAGGGGCCCTCCAGCTGCACATGTGTAGAAAGAGAAGGCGGTTTGGGACAAAGAGCTGGGTACACTAGGAAGTGAGCAGGAGAGGAGAGATTATTAAGAGGGAAAATCGATTTTGTGCAAGAAAACTAATCATGTGATATCCTATGGCTAGGTATGGTTGACATTTACATAGTAGTAATGATGTACACGTATCACCTGTTCATGAAATTATGATTGAGAAACCTCGCTCCCTCTACTGGGAGAATGAGGTGGGTTAGGCCTGCCAGTCAGTCCTGGGGGCTGGGAGAGGGACAGAAGGCCTCATCCCCCCAGGGGACATGAACTGATCCTTTTTTCAAACCAGGGATCAAACCTAGGGCTACACACACACACACACATACACACACACACACACACACACACACACACACACACACACACACACAGCAAGCTCTCTAGCACTGAGCCACACCTCCAGGCTTCTTTGTTTTTAAATTTTGAGATAGGAGCTCACTAAGTTGTCCAGGTTGGCCTCAAACCTGTGATCCTCCTGCCTCAGACTCCAAGGCAGCTAGGATTACAGGCATGTGCCACCACCATGCCTGGCTCTTCTTTCTTTCTTTCATTCTCTTGTGGTTTTTTTTTTAGTTTTTGAGCATTTTGCTATGTATTCCGGGCTGGGCTTGAACTCACTATGTAGCCCAGGCTGGCCTCGAACCCAGTGATCCTCCTGCCTTAGCCTCCTGAGTGCTGAAGTCACAGGCCTATGCAACCACACCTGGCTCTTACTTCTTTTTTTTGGTACCAGGGATGGAATTCGGGTCCTTGTCACTTGCAAGACAGGCAGCCGAACCACTGAGCTAAATCCCTGCCCTTTATTTTTAAAACTATATTTTTAGGGGCTGGGGATTTAGCTCACTGGCACTGTGCCTGCCTTGCAAGCACAAGGTCCTGAGTTCAATCCCCAGTACCAAAAAAAAAAAAAAGACAACAGAGTAACTGAAAAGCATTGAATCACAAATATTGATAGTCTTGATTGAGTTTTAGAATAAGAAATAAAGTACAGTAAAACCTTGGATTGCCAGTAACTTGTTCTGCGAGTGTTCCTCAAGACGAGCAAACATTTCTAATCAATTTTAACTTGATAAATGACCAATGACCAATGTCTTGCAACACAAGTTGTACGTGACACCGAATGTCACAGGACCACAACTAAGCCAGTTGGTTCTCTCCCTCTCCCTCGCTTCAGGATTGTGTGTGGTCTTCTCCCATCAGCAAAAAGAGCTCTCATCTGCAGAGGATGAAGGAAAAAGGTAGAGGAATCCCTTACTTCAAATGAGATTAGGGAGATGTGTAAAATGGGAAACCGTGCAAAATTGTGTAGAAAATCACCATCTGTATAAGGGCTGTAGCGATGCCAGCGATGAACCTGTTTAAGGACAACACAATGGCATATTTCCATGAAATCCTCAAAAGGAAGCAAAAGCAAGTGTCATTGAATAGGCTCCTCGTTAAAGTTTCACAAAAAGAAAAAGATTCTATTAAGCCAGCAGATAGCAATGACTCTGCTAGTGATAGTAGTGAAAGTCATCCTACACAAGAACCCTCCTCTCTCGTCTCTTTCACACCATCCATGAAAGTTTTTAAAGGTAAGTGCAGGCTAATTCATGTTTCCTTATATTTTGCATTTTCTTTATGATTTTGTATCACATTACAGTATTGTGATCATTTTTATTTGAATATTTGGGGGTTGTAAAATGAATCATCTGAATTTTCATTATTTCTTTTGAGGAAATTTGCTGTGATATATAAGTGCTTTGTATTGAAAGCATGTTTCCAGGGCCAGGGATTTAGCTCAGCAGTACCATCGCCTGCCTCGAAAGTGCAAGGTCCTGAGTTCGATCCCTGGTGCCAAAAAAAAAAAACCATGTTTCTGGAACGAATTATGCTCATAAACCAAGGTTTTACTCTACTTTTAAAGCTGGGGTTGGTGGCCCAGGCCTGTAATCTCAGCACTCAGAAGGCTGAGGCGGGGGAATTGCCCAGAGTTCTAGGCCAGTTTGGGCAACACAGTGAGTTCAAGACCAGCCTGAACCACATTATGAGACCCATGTTTTTTGTTAAAAAAAGAAACAAACGGGGCTGGGGATTTAGCTCAGTGGTTCCACTGCCTGCCTCACAAGTGGAAGGACCCAAGTTCCATTCTCGGTTCCAAAAAAAAAAACAAACAAAAACTGTGCTGAGCTGTGCCTGGTGGTGCACACCTGTAATCCCAGCTGCTGAGGATGGTGGCTGAGGGAGGAAGGTTACAAGTTCAAGCCCAGCCTGGGCAATTTTGAGAGACTCTTTCTTAAACAAACGGGGAGGAAATTCAGCTCAGTGGCACCTTGCCTGCCTTGCAAGCTTAAGGACCTGAGTTTGATCTCTGGTACCAAAACCAAACAAACGGGCTGGGGTTGTAGCTCAGTGCAAGGGCCTGGGTTCAAGCCCCACTACCACAAGAGAGAGAAACTGGGCGTGGTGGTGCATGCCTGTAATCCCTGCACTTTTGAGGCAAGAGGATTGCCATGAGTTCGAAGCCAGCCTGGGGTGCACAGTGAGTTCAAGGCCAGCCTGAATTACACAGCAAGACCTTGTCTCAAAAAAACACAACAGACTTAGCTCAGTGGCGCCTGCCTCGAAAGGGGCAAGGTCCTGAGTTTGATCCCCAGTGAGAGAGAGAGACAGAGAGAGAGAGAGAGAGAGAGAGAGAGAGAGAGAGAGAGAGAAGGAGGAAACCCCAGGGCATAAAGTTGCCACTCAGAACAGAGCAAATGGGGAGTGTCCCTGCGGAAGGCCCGGCTCCCCTGGCCGACTTACTCTGTGCTCCGTGCTCCGCCCCGACTCACCCCGGCCCGGTGTACCCAGAGGGAGCCCTGTCGCTGTCCCTCATTCACCTGCAGCCTGTCCTGAGCCTCCTGAAATCCGATGCGAGGGCTGCAGGCCGAGCCACAACTTCTGGCCCCTGTGGGAGAAGAGACTTGGGGACCGCGAGTGTGGAGAGCGAGCACGCACAGAAGCGACAGCGGAGGTGAGCAGCCTGGGGGGTCAGAGGCCTCCCGCCGCCCGCCGACAACGCTGCTCCGGGGCAGAGCTCAGCGTGAGCTTTCTGTGGCCCCGCAGAGTCCGAGGCGGAAGTTTGGAAGCAGCTTCCTGGGGAAGAGACAAGGTGTGATGGTGTTGAGAATCTACAGTTTGGTTTGTAAAGAAAGAATATTTAAAATTAATTTAATTTAAAGATCCCAACTGATATTTATTTGCTGTAGTGGAAATTGAACCCAGGATCTTTGGCACTGAGCTGCGTCCCCAGCCCTTTTTTCTTTTTTTCTTTTTGGGCTGGTTCTCACTGAGTTGGCTCAAACTTGCAATTCTCCTCCCTCCGGCTCTCAGCAGTCTGGAATTACAGGTGTAGTGACCAGCAACTGCCTTTTATTTGTGATTCTAGAATTGGGCAACACCTTGCTCTATAAAATAGAACAAAAAGCCTTTACCAGGTGTGGTGGCACACACCTGTAATCCAGCACTCTGGAGGCTGAGGCAGGAAGACTGCCATTTGTTTAAGGCCAGCCTGGGCTTCTTAGTGAGTTCAAGGCCAGCCTGAACTGTATAGTCAGACCCTGTGTCAAAAAAATAAAACAAGAAAAGAAAAAGAAAGAATAAAAAGCCTGGTGTGGTGGTACATACCTGGAATCCCAGTGCTTGGAAGGCTGAGGCAGTAGGATCATAAACTTAGGGCAGGCTTAGAATGCATAAGTGAGACCCTGTGTCAGAAACCCCATAAATAAATAAATATAGGGAAAACAAAATGGGATGTTCCAAAGAATTGAGCAGAAGATGTTGACTTATTAGAAAAGGGTTTAAACAAGTAGAAATATAGACCAAACACTAGATTGGTTGCTTCAAAGCATTTTCTTTACAGAGTTAAAACTGAGGGGTCTTGAACTACACTGCTCAGGTAATCTGGTTGCTGATAACCTGGTTTTTTTTGGAAACTGGCCAGTTTCGGAGTTCAGTTTGATTACTTGGCACCCATGGAATTGAGTCCACTCTGATATGGACTGCTCCACTGTGGCCTAGTAGAGGATGCTGATCCAAAACAATGCTTCCTTATCTAAGTGTGACTTCACGGGTTTAAGGCAGGCCTGGCAGTGCAGAACTTTGGTTAGGATTGCATAAGGATCGTGATTAGCTGTTTAGGATTATTGCTGGTACATAGGAAGGCCAAAAAAAATGTTTTTTAAGGTAGCAAACTTTTATTAAAGGTAGGGAAAGAAACAGGCTCTGCAGAGCAAGTTTGGGCCAAGCACAAGCAGAAATAAAGTACACCCTACAGGGTGAGAGTGGGCAGCAAGAGCGAACACAGTAGCCAAGAAAAAAATTTTAGGGCCAGGGATTTAGCTCAGTAGTTCCAGCGCCTGCCTTGCAAACACAAGGTCCCGAGTTCGATCCCCAGTACCAAAAAAGAAAAAAATTTTAAGGGGAAGGATTTACAGAATTTGAGGACCCAAAATGCCAGTTAAATGCTTTAAACTGAAAATCTGAAGTCCCGAAATGACCTACGAAGTGATTTGCCTGTGCAAGTGTCTTCCGGGAGGCCCGGTATATGCATTCTAAAGAGGACAGAGCCCCGTAAAGTCATGTTAATGCGGAAAGCTCCAGGAGTGGCAGGTCCTTTCAGTCCCGAGTCCCGGCTGCTGGTGGAGGGAGGTGGTCCAGATTTCTGTGCCTTGTTCTGAGACTATGGAGAAAAGTGAATGCATTCTTCACATATTTAAGAGGCAGAATACAGAACCCCCTGCTGGGCCAGATGTGGGACATGTGGAAGAATAAAAACACTGGGGGATTCCTCTAAGTCTTCAAACGCAGGTGCCCAGTGAGTTAGGGATACAGGGATACATTTAGAAATTATCAGGGTGACAATTATTTAAAGCTAAGGGAATACATAAAGGCACCTAATGAAAGCATGAGCGAGATAAAAGAATGAGATCCAAGGACTAAATCGTGGGAAATAATAGAAAAAGCTAATAAGAGTGTCTTAAACAGAAACAGATACACACGAGGTGTGATCAAAAAATAGGGTGAGTCCTCTCCTTTTAGAAAACATCTTGCTCAACCTGTCAGCCCCCTGGGTTTTTAGGAGACACATTCCATCCAGCCGGGCAGTTTGCTCCTGACCTAATCCCTTATCTCATTTTTCCTGATTATCTTTAGTTGCACTGTCATATCTGCCTGCCTCCGTGTCCTAAATCAACTCAAAATGTTTACATTATAGTCATTTTGACTTTGAGGGAGGTTCAGAAGTCACATGTTCCTGGAGCTGGTGAATAAAGACGCACTGGCACGTGTTTAGGAGCTCCCTTTCCATTGGGTAGCACTCAACAGCAGCATTCATTATATTTTGGGTCATATCTCCTAAACACACTCACAAAATACAACTTCCAGAACTGCTTCAGAAAATGGCAAGAATTAAGCCAGAGGGCCCGGGGATTTACCTCAGTGGTTCTGCTGCCTGCCTCCCAATTGCAAAGTCCCAAGTTCAATCCCCGGTACCAAAAAAAAAAAAATTAAAATTAAGAATGAAGCCAGGCCTGCTGATGCATACCCATAATCCTAGCTCTCAGGAGGCTGAGGCAGGAGGATCAAAGCCAGCCTAAACTACATAGTGAGAATCTGTCTCAAAAAGTCAAAAAAATAAAGTAAAACAGCAAGAATAATGGAATAAATGTGTTCAAATGCAGATGGTGTATTTTGAGGAGGATTCATGGCATTATGTCAATTTTTAAAGCCTTCACCATATTTTTGATCACACAATATATGTCACATAAAAAGAAGTCTTGAGCAGGCAGCTCAGGGTTAGTGGGAACAACTGACTGATAATACTTTTGGGGACCCAGTTTCTTTCTCTTCCTCTTCTGCCACCTCTCCTTGAAGGCCCAGCTCTTCAGCTTGTAGCTTTGTGGTCACAAGATGGGAGCTGAACTTTTAACTGCAATTCAAAGAAAAGAGGAGGGGCTGTGGGCAAGCCAGGCTTTTTATCCAGAAAAGTAAAGCTTTTCTAGAAGCCTGTAGTCAGCTGACTTCACTAGCCAGAAACAGGGCAGGGATCCAACCCCAAATGCAAGTGCGTCCAGGAAAGAAACTGGTCAGCTGGGCAAGGCATGGCCCCTAACAGCACAGGTGTTTCTCCTTGTGTCACCAACAAGACCGAAGTTCCTTTCCAGATAGAGGAGTGGCGGCCAGTTACGCTGCACCAGCCCTCCCCAAACTAATAGAGGTGGGACATAGGCAAAGGCCTGATAGCTGGCCCCATCCAGGGCATAGTGCTGGGGAGCAGGAAAGTCTCCATCCTAGGGCTGGGGATGTAGCTCAGTGGCACTACACCTGCCTGGCAAGTGCAAGGTCCTAAGTTCAATCCCCAGCACCACAATAAAAGGGGAGGGGGGCAGGGACTTAGCTAAGTGGTGCTGCTGCCTGCCTTGCACAGGCAAGGTCCTGAGTTAGATCCCTGGTACCAAAAAAAAAAAAAAAGAAAGAAAGTCTCCATCTTAGCAACAGTCTTTCTACTATAATAGATCCTCAACCCTCAGCACAAAAAAAGAGGAAGGAAGATGAGAAAACAGAATGCCTCCCAAAACTCCCAGTTCCCTCAGTGATCCACGGGGCACAGATAGGGAGGTAATTAAAAGCCAAATGGCTGAATCATAAAAACTGATAAGAGACAAAAAAAATTCAAATAAGGTGCTCAGTGAGCCCAAAGATGATATAGCTAAATGAATAATGGGCTTAATAAACAAAATGATCAGCGAGCTTACAGAAGACACTGCTAAAAACTAGATGAGCTAATCAAAATGACAAAATACATGAATGGTCAGTCTAGCACAGAAATAAAGTTCATGAAAAGGTGCCAGACAGAAATCCACAAGATAAAAAATTCTACTGAAAGAATGGGCAGCCAAAGAGACCGGTGTGAAGGACAGTGTCAGAACTAGAAGATGGGGCTGATGCAGATGACCATACACTTACTCAGAGACACCATGAACACAAGAATAGAACATAGAAAATGGATCCATGGGTGGGGATTTAGCTCAGTGGTTTCACTGCCTGCTGTGCAAGCGCAAGGACCCAAGTTCGATACTCTGCACAAAAAAAAAAAAAGAGAAGAAAATGGATCCAATACCTGCTAGGTGACACAAAGACTAATCTAAGATTAATCGGAATTAATGAAAAATCAGAGGACAGCATGAATAGCATAAAGAACCAGAGCCAGGCATGGTGGCATCCCAGCATTTGGGAGGTTGAAGCAAGAGGATCACCACGAGTTCAAGGCCAGCCTGGACCACACAGCGAGACCCTGTCTCAAAAAGAAGAAGGAGAAAGAAGAGGAGGAGAAGGAAGAGGGAGAGGAGGAGGAGGAGGAAAACAATCCAACTCAGCATAATATACTGTGCAAAGTTATCTTTCAAAATGGGTACAGAGGGCTGGGGATTTAGCTCAGTGGTTCCGCCGCCTGCCTCAAAAGCGCAAGGACCCAAGTTCGATCCCCAGTACCCCCCCCCCAAAAAAGGGTAGAGAAATAAGGGCTTTCCATGACAAAGAGCACCTTATTAAATTCATGACCATTAAACCAGGACTCCAAAAAATTCCCAGGGATATACTAGAAAAAGGAAATGGAGCCAACAATGCCAAAGTGTCTGGTTGAATGAATACACCAGATAGGGTGAGGAGTTAGGAAGAAGAAAAACAGAAAAAGTAATCGGCAACAGAATGACAGGAATAATTTGCCAGGTGTGGCAGTGCAAGCCTGGAATCCCAGCACTGGAGAGGCTGAGGCAGGAGAAACTCCAAGAATTTGAGGCCAGCCTGGACTACATAGTGAGTTTCAGGCCAGCTTGAACTTCACAGTGAGAGTCTGTATCAAAAAACAAAAACAGGAGGCCAGGGATTTAGCTCCACGCCCACCTTGCAAGTGCAAGGTCCTGAGTTCGATCCCTGGTACAAAAAAAAAAAATCCTGAAGACAAAACAAAAACAAAGAAGGAAACCACATTTAATCTATTTAATCCAAAAAGAAAGCTATAGACTAGGCCATTGTATTCTCTCTTGCATGGTGGCCGCCCTCACACTGCAGGGTGCACTCCTTTTCCTATTCGTACTTGGCCCAAACTTGCTCTGCAGAGCCTGTTTCTTTTCCGACCTTTCATAAAACTTTGCTACCATTTGCACTTGTGTTGACCAATTCTTTGCTCAGGACACAAAGAACCTAGAAACCACCTCCAGAAGGAGACTCCAGCACCCCCAAACCCAGTAACAATCCTCTATCCTCGGGCTCCCAGAGTGCTAGGATTACATGCGGATTCCACCATGCCTGGCAGCATTAGTTATAATAGTGGAAATAACCTCAAAGCCCATCAAGTTCTAAACGGATATGTTATCAGACCCAGGTCCAACTGCTTGCTGCTTGAAAGCTAATCCTCAGGAGATGAGCGAGGGTAGGAAGGAAATTAATTTTATTAAAAGGTTAACATCCTCAGAGTTCCATCTTAGGGAGTTTAGAGGCACCAGGCTTTTGTATGGAGGGAAAGGAGGAGCAGAGGACAAATGGGCAGGAAGATTATGTGCTAGAAGGGTTCTTTATCACAAGGGCATGTGTCACCCTCAGAAGCACGAAATTGACCTCCACCAGCTGGGACAAGTTACACACACGTTACACTGCATTTTCCTGAAAGGTAAATATCAAAGCAGTTCATATGCTTCGTGTAAGTTGATATATACAATTAAAGAATAAGGAGGGGCATTAAAAAAAATAAATTTACAGACTAAAAAAAAAAAATCAAAGGATGGAAAATTATATTCCATGTATTGGGAACCTAAAAAGAAGCAGGAGTAACTCTCCTATTTTCAGACAAAGTGTGGCCTTCAAGCCAAAACTGATCAAAAGAGGCAAAGAAGGGCCGGCTGGGGATTTAGCTCAGTGGTTCCACCACCTGCCCTGAAAGGACGAGAGTTCAATCCCTGGTACCAAAAAAAAAGAGACGAAAAAGGTCACTACATACTGGTTAAGATAACAATTCAACAGGAAGAGATAACAATTATAAATGTATATGCAACGAGCAACGGCACACTCAATTTCATTAAACAAATACTACTGTGTTGTTTTTTTTTTGTACTGGGGATCAAACTCGGGACCTTGTGCTTGCAAGGCAGGCAGCAGAACCACTGACCTAAATCCCCGGGTGTAAACAGACACAACTGGCCATAAAAAAATCAGATAAACATCAATACAATTACAGTACGGGGCTGCAATTCTGTACTTTCACAAATAGAGCAACTAGACAATAAATCAACAAAGACATACCAGGCTTGAACCACACCTCTGCACAAATGGACTTAATAGAGTATCCCACCCAATAATAGAATACACATTCTTCTCAGCAGCACATGAAACTTTCTACAAAAACGACCACATGCTAGCCCAAAAAACAGGATTAAATAAATACAAAAGAATTTTTTAAAAAAATTGGGGGGAAAGGTGGTTTTTTTTGGTACCAGGGATTGAACTCAGGTCCTCGCACTTTCGAGTCAGGCACTGGAACCACTGAGCTAAATCCTCAGTCCTGGGGGAGGTTTTTTGAGACAGGGTCTACGTAGTTCAGGCTGGCCTTGAATTCACAGCAATCCTCCTGCCTCAGCCTCCTGAGTATTGGGATATTGGGATTACAGTGTGCACCACCATCATCTGATGTATGACATTTACCGATTTGTATGTGTTGAACCATCCTTGCATCCCTGGGATGAAGCCTATTTCTTTATGATGTATGATCCTTCTAATAATTTGTTGCATTCTGTTTATCAGTAGCTTGTTGATGATCTTTGCATCTATGTTCATTAAAGAAATTGGCCTGTAGTTTTCTTTTTTAGCTGAGTCCTTGTCTAGTTTTGGAATTAAGGTAATGCTAGCATCCAGGGATAAGTTTGGCATTATTCCTTCCCTTTCAATTTTGTTAAAAAATTTGAGACGTATTGGCATTCAATCTTCCCTGAAGTTCTTGTAGAATTCAATGATAAATCCATTTGGTCCTGGCCTTTTCTTTCTCTCTCTTTCCTTTTTTTTTTTAGAAAAGATCTTGCTATGTAGTTTAGGCTGGTTTTGAACTCACTATAGAGCCCAGGATGGCCTTGAACTTACAGCAATAATCCTGCCTCAGCCTCCCAAGTGCTGGGATTATAGGCATGCACCACCATGTAAGCTTTTCTTAGTTGGTAGGTTTTTTATTCCAGCCTCATTTCCATTTCCTCTTATGGGATTAATCGGAGTTTTTATATATTCTTGATTCAGTTTGGTAATTCATATGTATCTAGGAACCTATCCATTTCTTCTAGATTCACTAATTTATTGGAATATGAGTTTTTGAATGCAGCATTTTTGTTTGTGTGTTTTTTTTGATACCAGGGATCAAACTCGGGACCTTGAGCTTTTGAGGCAGGTGGCAGAACCACTGAGCTAAATCCCCAGCCCTGGAATATAAGTTTTTGAAGTAGTTCTTAATAATCTTCTAGATTTTGGCAATGTCCATTGTGATTTTTGCCTTTTTCATTTCTAGTTGCACTGACATGGGTTCTTTCTTTTCTCAGCTTGGTTGAGGGTTTGTCTACTTTGTTTATTCTTTCAGAGAACCAGCTCTTCAATCACTGATTTTTTTTTTTTTGATCTTGGTTTCATTAATTTTTACCCTGAATTTTATAATTTCCTTCATTGTACTAGTTTTGGTACCGGGGATCAAACTTGGGACCTTGTGCTTGCGAGGCAGGCACAGGCGGCGGAACCACTGAGCTAAATCCCAGGCCAATTGTACTAGTTTTGGATTTGGCTGTGCATGGTGGCACACACCTGTAATCTCAGCAATTGGGAAGCTGAGGCAGGAGGTTCACAAGAGTTTAAGCCTACCCTGAGCTACATAAGTGAGACCCTGCCTCAAAAAAAAATTTTTTTTTTTTTTACATTTGGATTGTGCTTGTTTTTCTAAAACCTTGAAGTATATAATTAGGTTATTTTTCTGATGTGGACATTCTTAGCTTTAAATTTCCCTCTTAGGACTGCTTTCATTAGGTCCAATAGGTTCTGGTATATTGTATTGGCCTTATTTGATTATAAGAGCTGTTCATTTCTTTCATGACCCATTGATTATTCAAGAGTGTATTGTTTAATCTCCATGTGTTTGGATAATTTCTATGGTTTCTTTTGCCATTGATTTCTAGTTTCATGGCACTATGATCTGATAATATTCTTGGGATAAATTTCTGTTCTTTTAGGACTGGAGTGGTGACTCATGCCACCTCCAGGCTAAAGCAGGAGGGTGGTCACAAGTTTGAGGCCAACGTGGACTACACAGTGAGTTCAATTATAATGAAAACTTACTCTGAAAAAGGAGAAAATAGAAAGATATCCCCTGTTCCTGGAGAGCCAGAGCCAATATTGTCAAAATGGCCATACTTCTAAAACTGATAGATTTAATGTAATCCCAATCAAAATACCAATAACATTCCTCACAGAACTAGAGAAAAGAACCCTAAAATTCATATAGAACCAGAAGGGATCCAAAATAGCAAAAGCAATTCTGGGCAACAAAAGCAAAGCAGGAGGCATCACAATTCCAAATTTCAAGTTATATTATATATCCCCCAAAATATTTGGGGGATAAAAAACAGCAGGGAGCTGGGCATGGTGGTGTATGCCTGTGATCTCAGCACTCAAGAAGCTGAGGCAGGAAGATTTCTGTGAGTTTGAGGCCAGCCTGACACATAGTGAGTTCAAGCCCAGCCTGAATTACAAAGTGAGAACCTGTCTCGAAATAAATAAATAATGTACACACAAACAAAACAGGATGGTACTAATATAGGAGAAATATAACTCCCAACCTGCTAGATGTCAGATGTGCTGAGTTCATGTCCCCTGAAATAGAAGAATAAATTCCAAAGGAGGTTAAGAGTAGGAAAGGTTTATTGGGAATAGGAATCGCTCCTGATGAACTACATAGTGAGGCCTTCTCTCAAAAAAAAAAAAAAAAAAGCTCCTTTGTCACGGAGGCCCTTTTCAGGAGTAATTTATAGAGCAGAGTCACAGATGTGGGTGCAACATGATCAGCCAACTATGATCAACCAATAAGATTACAAGTATAGGCACTGAACTAATATCAATCCAATAGGGAAGCAGGACATGTAGCAAGGGCACATGGATGACATCACTGACCTTGGCTTATCTATGACTTCTAAAACAGGAACATTTGGGGGAAGGGATGGGCCCAGGTGCTCTGGTCACCCACCCAGGTGTGTGATGTATACCTGGACTTAATAGACTGGGTGGTAGCAATTACAGTGTAATCTCAAATTTCTATTCACCACTCAGGGAGGTATGCAACTCTGGCCATTGTGACTTTCTTTCTTTCTTTTTTTTTTTTTTGATACCAGGGATCGAACTCAGGACCTTGTGCTTTCAAGCCAGGCAGCAGAACCACTGAGCTAAATCCCTGGCCATTGTGACTTTAATCTTGAGTTCTTACCTTCTTCAGATGTGCCTCCAGCCACAATTCTGATGTCTCCACCTTTCACTGACTCCTTGAGAGCCTAATCCATCTCTGACTGTATATTAATTTTTTTCTGACTCGGCCGCCTATAATAGTGCTGGTACAAAAACAGACATGTAGATCAATGGAACAGAATAGAGGATCCAGAAACAGCTCCAGTCACATCTGGCCATCTGATTGTTGACCAAGGGGCCAAAAACATACCCTGGAGGAAAGACAGTCTCTTAAAAAAATGGTGCTGGAAAAAAAATGGTGCTGGGAAAACTGGTTATCCACATGCAGAAGATTGAATCTATACCCATATGTCTCACTATGTACTGTCATAAAGAAGGATAAATTTGAGTCATTTGTAGGAAAATGGATGCACCTTGAGACCAGAATGTTAAGTGAAATAAATCAGATACACAAGGTTAAATATCCCATTGTTTCTCTTATATGAGAAATCCACAATATAAATAAAGAGCAAAATAAAAGACAGTAGGAAGTAGGGAGATAGATCTCTTGCAAATGAGAAGAGGAAGGATTGGTTGGGGGGTGTAAAAAGAACTAAGATGTGTCATGTGCTTGTACCAACTCCCCATGGTGAATGTAATCAGTATGTCCTGTAAACATGTACTGATAAAAAATTAAAATAGAAAAATCTGATGGGCTTGGAGGACATCGGTGACAATGACCAGAGCAGTTTCTGTAACAAGGTGGGCACAGAATCCCACATGAAGTATGCCAAGGACAGAATAGCATGTGACGAGGTGGGGGCTCGTTTTCTTTACATTTTGGTCCTGAAAGGGGAGTTACGGAAACAGAAAGAGGAGTAAAAGGGGTAGGATATTTTCAGATGGAAGATGTCTATTTCCTAAAAAGTAATGAGAAGAAACAGGTCTGTGTGTGTGTGTATGCCTGTATGTGCGTGTGTGCATCCACACGTTGGTGAGAATTTCACCAAGCCTTGGACCACGCTAAGCTCTACAACGAAGCTACATGGCAGCCCTGTAATATCAATTGTGAAACGCTAAGTTTCAGATTGTCATAACCCCATTTCCACCCAAAGCTATATGGCATTTTGTTTATATTTTATATATTTTACATATTATTTATTTTATGTATTGTCTGGCTTCGGAGTCAGAGTTAGATTTGAACCCTTTTACTACCCTTCGCGAACTGTAATCCTGAGTCAGTTGTGTAACCACTCGGAGTCCTCATTTGCCCCTAATAAAGTGGGAGAATTACTCCTCCCAATGCTGTTGATCTAACAGCAGCCTTAGCGCCTGTCCTGCTACCTGGCATGTAGTAAATTGTTAGTAAGTGGCAGTAGCAGTCTTCTTGCAGGCCAGAACTGGCATTTATATATCAAGGGTCTAAATGCAACTCCCGTGAGATGGAACATAACAAATGCTTAATAACGGTTGTAATTTCCTTTGAACCAAACCACTGGAAGACAATCGGGGGCCACAGAGCCCCACTGCAGAACACACACCCAGGCTCCTCCTGTATGTTTTCCTATTTGTAACCGGGCAGAAAATCGTGTACCTGCTTGTCTCTCCGAGGCTCAAAGTATAGCCAGAGGGCTGAGCAGTCGAAGCACCTGCCTCCTCCTTGAAATTCAGGGTCAGCAGGAGGACAGACCCGCTGAGCTCTCAAGGCAGATGCGAGGCAGATACTAAGCTGGAAAATATTCGCTGTGTGTGTGAATGAGAAAGCGGGTGCCCCGGAGCTGGCCTGCTAATGCCAGCTAACTTCGTGTTGCCACTTTCTATCAATTATTATGATTTTTACTTTTAGCCCAGCCTGCTCTTTGTCTGCAGCTGGATGTGGGAAGGGGTCCGGCAGAGTGGGTCGGGGAAATGTTTGTGGGGTGATGGGAAGGCCAAGCTCTTGCCTTCTGGGCTTCAGAGAAACAAGCAGGGCTCCTGTCCCTTCTCTTCTACTTGCTGGGCACAGCAGCTGACAGGGCACAAACACTGGGTTGCACCGGTTTAGTGAGCTGGGTGTGGTGGCCCACACCTGTGATCTCAGTGAGGTGGGAGAAAGGGTGTAGCAAGCTTGGCCAGGGAAATGACGAGATCCAGGCCAAGGCCAGGACACTGTTCAGAGCTTCCACAACTCCCTCTAGATGTGAACGGCATAAAGGAGACCCGAAACCATGGAAAGCCCGCTATCATGGCTTCCCACGATAGCCTGCATTGCATTTCTCACAGGCAGTGTGCACCTGTTTTTTTGGAGTTCAGGGGATCAAACTCAGGACTTTGCACACGTGAGACAGGCGCGGCACCTCTGAGCTAAATCCCCGGCCCATGTATACTTTTACTTTTGCTTCTACCTTCTTTTTCTCTGGTGTGGCCCAAGTTCACTCAGAGGGCTAGTTTCTCCCACATCCATTCACCTTGCACTTTTCAAATAAACTTTTGGCACCGATTTTGGTTTGTCTCGTCCAATTCTTTGTTCCAGGCAAGAAGGATTGGAATACTTTTGTTTGGTGAGCCATTTCTAAAGGAACTACACAGTAATACCAGCACTGGGGAGGCTGAGACAGGAGCAGCACTATGAGTTTGAGGCTAGCCTGGCCTACTTAGTGATTTCAAGGCCAGCCTGAACTGCATAGTAAGAATCTGTCCCAAAAAACAAAAACAAACAAAAAATCCCAACTGGCTTAAATGAGACCCTGGGTTCCACCCCCAGCACCACAAAAACTGTGTTCGTTCAAATCTTGGCTCCCTCGTAGTATTTGAGTGACCTTAAGTAAGTTTCTTAACCTTTCTGGGCCTTATTGCCTTTTTTTTTTTTTTTTTTTTTTGGTACCGCGGTTCGAACTTGGGTCCTTGCGCTTGCGCAACAGGCAGCGAAACCACTGAGCTAAATCCCCGGCCTGCCTTTCTTTTTTTTTTTTTTGGTACCAGGGATCGAACTCAGGTCCTTACACTTGGAAGGCAGGTGGCAGAACCACTGAGCTAAATCCCTGGCCCTCCTTTTTTTTTTTTGAGACAGGGTCTCACTATGTAGTTCAGGTTGGACATGAAGTAACAATGATCCTCCTACCTCAGCCTCCCCAGTGTTAGGATTACACGCATGTGTGCTCCACTGGCTTGGTTTTGTTGATGTTAAAATCAAACCCAGGGCTTTCTGCATGCTACCAAGTGCTCTACCACTTCTCCAACCTGCTCTTTCTCCAACCTGCTTTATTGTCTTTAATTGTCAATAGAGGTAACAAAAATTAGTTGGGAATGGTGGTGCATGCCTGTAGCTAGTCGGGAGGATTGCTTGAACCCTGGGAGTTGGAGGTTACAAAAGATTAGACCAGCCAAGCTTGACTTATGTCCATATCCCCAGAATGCTGGGAGGCTGAGGCATAAAGATCGCAAATTCAGTCCCAGCATGGGCAATTCAGCAACTTAGACAAGACTCTGTCCCAAAAATAAAAAAATAAAGGGCTGGGGAAACAGCTCAATGCAAAGGCCCTAGGTTCAATCTACAGTACTAAAGAAAAAAAAAATCAGACCAGCCACTTCTGGTGTATGGTAGTATATTCCTATAATCCTGGCATTTAGGAGGCTGAGGCAGGAGGACTGTGAGTTTGAGGCCAGCCTGGGCTACATAGCAAGACCCTGTCTCAAAAGAAAGAAAAAAAAAAAGGACAGGTCTCTGTCTCTGTCAACCTAACAGTCCTAAAGCGAGCAAGGAGGCCCCTCACTGAGCAGAAATACTGCGAGCTCTGAGCGCCCTTGCTGGGGACATCCAGAGAAGCGAGACCTTGAGCCCTAAGAAGTGCTGCCTAGGGCTGAGGTGCATCCCCAGGTGGGCAGGTGCCAGCCAGCACCTTGCTACCAGACCAGCCCTTTCCTTGGGCGCCTCTCTGTGCCTGTGCTACCCAAACAACATCCGCCTTTAACACACACTGGGGAGAGACCACAGTGGAGGATGGCCCAGTGCTGTTGCATCCAAGAGAGCAACAGAAGAGAGGGGAGGGCAGGGAGAAGAAAGGACACGAAGGAGCATGGGGAGAGGACAGCAGTGAGGAAACAGCCTTGCTGTGAGTTCCCGGCCTTGTGGAGGTGGCTTGGGGTGGGGGCAGCCCCTAGGAATTCATATCCCCGGCTCTCCCAGTGGGGAACTCTCACCCTGAACATTCTCCTCGCTGCAGTATGGAATGGGAAAGCGAAGGCTCCCCTTGAGGGAGAAAATCTGTGCTCTTTGTATGTCTTGTTTTATTTTTTGAGACAGGGTCTCACTGTGTAGTCCAGGCTGGCCTCCAATTTGTGGCAATCCTCCTGCCTCAACCTACAGAGTGCTGGGATTACAGGTGTGTACCACACCCAGCCCTGCACATACTCTTTCCTCAGATTTTATTTTCAATGTTGGGGATCGAACCTGTGGCTAGTGCATGCTAGGCAAGTGCTCTACTACTGAGGTATAACCCAGCCCTCTCTAATCTTGCTATAAACCCTTAGTAAAGAAACTTCTTGGAGCCAGGCATAGCGATGCACAATTTAGCAAGACCCTGGCTCAAAATAAAATAAAAGGTAGGCGTGGTGGTGCATGCCTCTAATCCCAGCACTGAGGGAGGCTGAGCCAGGAGACTCAGAAGTTCAAATCCATCCTGGACAATTTAGCAAGAACTTGTCTCAAAATAAAAAATAAAAGGGGATATGATTCAGTAGTAGATCTCCCCTAGGTTCCATCCCCATACTACAAAAAAACAAGAAATAAATAAAATAACAAAAGGGCTGAGGAGGTAGCTCAGTGGGAAGACCCTGGGTTCAATCCCCAGTATCACAAAAAAAAGCTCTCGGGTCAGTGACAAAGCACTCGTTTAGCTTGCAGTTCCTGGCTTCCATCCCCACCACCACAAAGCCCAGAAAGAAATCTCGTTATTAATAACAACAGCAACATGAGCCTGTGTTTACCGAGCATTAACTATGTGCTCGACGATACGCTTACCATTTCACCTGAGTCACCGTATTTCACTTTTACAGCAACTTTGCTTGTTGGTATTGTTATTAGACCTGTTCTACAGATGGGGAAACAGGTTTCCTAGTTCAGTTTCACCAAAGGTAAATAGTTTATCAACCGGGCTGGAGGTGTTGCTCAGTGGGAGAGCACATGCCTATTAGCCCTGGGTTCAATCCCTAGTATCTCACACTCTCCAAAAAAAATGTACCTGTGGATTTGAGAAGTGGCAACTATTTTTAAGAGAGAGGGTCTCACTCTGTGATTCAGGCTGGCTTGAACTCATTCTTTAGCTGAGGCTGGCCTCAAACTCACAGCAACCTTCCTGCCTCAGCCTCCTGAGTGCTGGGATTACAGTCATGCACCACCATGCCTGGCAGCTACTATTTCATTTAACCCTAGGTCTCCTGATTTCCCAAAGTGGGTCTTCTTCATCATGTGACATCTTAGCCCTGCACAGACCTCCCACTGAGTCCAGGGTGTCACAGGAGCTCTCAAGCACAATCGAAAACTTTTGGCTCAGGGCCAGGTGTGGGGGTGCACACCTGTAATCCTGGCACTTGGGAGGCTGAGGCAGGAGGATCACTGCAAATTGGTGGCCACCCTGGGCAATTTAATAAGACCTGTCTCAAAATAAAAATGAAAGAAGGGCTGAGGATGTAGCCCAGTGGTTAAAGGTCTGTCCAGCACGTGAGAAGCCCTGGGCTTAACCTCCAGTGTGGGAGGGGTAGGGAGAGACCAGGAGTCGGAGACAGAGAGAGGCCCAAGGCCTGGGCTCCAGCCTCAAGTCTGTGCTCACGAGATCAAGAGCAGTGCCCTTGAGCAGATTCCTAAGAAGCCTTATCAACCTTTTCCTTCTTTCATTTTTTATTAATTTTTAAATTTTTCTGCTATGAATCCCAGGCTCGCCTTGAACTCACAACCCTTCTACCTCTGCATCCCAAATCCAAGTGCTGGGATTACAGGAGTACACAAGCACGCCTGGCTAGTGGACTCTGTGTGTGTGTGTGTGTGTGTGTGTGTGTGTGTGTGTGTGGTACTGGTACTGGGCATTGAACCCAGGGTCTTCACTGAACTACGTCCTCAACCCCAGGCATTTTTTTGGGGGGGGGTACCTTAGGCTTTTGAGGCAGGCAGTGAAACCACTGAGCTCCCCGGCCAGCATTTTTTATTTTTCGTCAGGTTTTCACTAAGTCACTCAATTACCCAGGCTGGATAATCAATCAGCCCTGCTGCACCTGGCTTTTTCTCTCTCTCTGTCTCCCTCTCCTTTTCCTCCTTCCTTCGTCAGGATTGGAACTCAGGGTCTCGGGCATGCTGGGCACACTCTAACACACACACACACACACACACACACACACACACACACCATCTATGATCTGAGGGTCGGGATGGGAGGATCTCGGAGTCTCCTCCAGGCTCTGTGGTCCTGGGAGTCACTCACCTTCCAGAATGAATAATCTCCAAATACCCGGGCCGGGCCAGATGGGGAACAGCACCTGCGGCACCTGGACGGGTCCAAGGAGGACGGAGAGGGCCAGGGATGCACCCTGTTCGGCTCAGCCCCTGGCCGCGCACGCAGCGTCCCGTGATGGAGAGATCTCACACCCCCAACCGGAAGCCTTCCCGGGTTAGCAGCGCTGTGGACCTGCAGAGGCTTTTCCCACCTCTCTCCTGACGCGATCATGACTAACCACAGCTAGCGAGCGAGGGATTATAGTCCCCCTCTAGACTGCGGAGGGCCTGGGGTTTCTCCATGGCCCAGGGGAGCAGGGCCGTGACCAACTGGTGGGAGAGGAAGCGCAGGCTGGTCAGTCAGGGCCCCCGGCCTCCTACTTAGCTGATGACTCGGTTCTGGGCCCCAGACACCAAAGGGGGAAAGATTTGTAGAAAAGAGAATCCCAAAATTAATAATTGTCTAAGAGCCGGGGATTTACCTCAGTGGTTCCGCCGCCTGCCTCGCAAGCTCAAGGACCTGAGTTAGATCCCAGTACCAAATAATAAATAAATAAAAAATAGTGGTCTACAAAAACAAACCAATTTCCTTTTATTTATTATTTGTTTTAAAATTTTTTTTTTACCGGGTCTCGCTTGTTGTTCAGGCTAGCCTCGAGCTCACAATGTAGTGCAGGCTAGCCTCCAACTCAACCCTCCTGTCTCAGCCTCCCAAATGCTGGGATTACAGCTGCACCACCCACGCCTGACTCAAATTCCTTCTAAACAGGTAAAATCCAGCAGAATGATTAAAAGACATTAATTTTCTATATCTATTTGTTCCCTTTCTAAGGGTTTACCTAATCAATCAACTCTTTTGCTTGGTTTTGTTTCTAGATAGGGTCTTGCTAAATTGCTGGATTGCCTGGGCTGGGCTCAATCTTGCTATCAACCTACCTCAGCCTCTCAAAAGGCTGGGATTACAGGTGTGCAGTGCCTCAAATCGCTGATAAAAGCTCCAGTATAGAGAGTGGTGGGTAAAGAGGAGACAAAATAAATAAGTGAAAGAATAAAAAATTTTTCTTAAAAAGAGAGAAGCAAGGGCTGGAGATTTAGCTCAGTGGCATTGAGCCTTTCTCACAAGCAGGAGGTCCTGAGTTGGATCTCCAGTACTAAAAAATACATAAATAAATACAAGATTTTTATAAAAATTTAAAAATAAAAGAGAAGAAAGTGGGTACCAGCTTTTTACTTTGGTTTAAATTCTGCAACTGTCTTGATCACTCCTAATGAACTAGTCTCAACAGGGGGAAATATATAGAAAAGAGTATTGAGTCAGAACTTTCCCTTATTTCCTCCTGGCCCCCACCCCTCCTTTTGGTTTGAGAACTAATGTTTTTGTCACTGCAAAGGAGGCTTGTTCATTCAGGGGAGTGTCACCCCCATACTAGGAGCAGCAGATTGGTAAATCTAATAAGCATATGCACATTTGTTCTAAGAACAAATAGCTTTGGGGTGCTATGCAAGGTGACCTGCAATGAAAATAAAATATTAAGTACTTAACATTTTACCATCAAGAGCCGCCTAATATCAAATCGTGTGAGAGCTGATGTCTTGTCTTTCCATCCAGCTTGTTATTTTCTGTTAGTGAATTTCCCTGCCACCCATTCCCTCTACCCTCCCTGACCCTCCCAGCCCTCAGCGGGTCCCTTGGCTTCTAAATGAGTCTGAGCCCTGCACTCAGAGAAAACGGAAGTTGTTTTATGTTCAGGAAGCTGCCCTTTCCTCTCTTTAATTATAGTATATCCAAATGGTAAATGCTTTTATTTGCATATGAAGGAAAAACTCAAAGAACTGAGGTTGGAATGAAGAAGATATTTTTGTGGTTGTTGTTTTTCTGGTATCAAGGATTGAACCCGGGGCCTTGAGCTTGTTAGGCCACTGAGCCATGTGAAGTTCTTTTTTTTTTTGCAGAACCAGGGATTGAACTCAGGACCTTCCACTTGCCAGGCAGGCACGGCACCACTGAGCTACATCCCCAGGCTGGAAGTTCTTAAATGTTCTAAATATCCTGACGATATTTAGGAAGGGAATGTCTCCAGGACCAGCAAATTGGTACCAAAATAATAATAATAACAATAATAATAATAATAATAATAACAATAAACTATACGAATGTTCTAAATCTGTTTGCTTCTCTGTCTTCCCCCTTTGCCTTCTTGTTTGTGCACACCAGTTGGAGAACAAAGCAAGACCTTGTCTCAAAGAGAAGAAAAAAAATTGAATTGCAATCCCAGGAGTCTGGGAGGCTGAGGCAGGAGGATTGCAAGTTTCATCCCAGATTGCACAACATAACAACTTTAGCAAGACCCTATCTCAAAAATAAAAAAATAATTGGGCATAGTGGTGCATGTCTGTAATCCCTGCACATGGGAGGCTGAGGCAGGAGTATCACCTTGAGTTTCAAGGCCAGCCCAAGCTACAGATGAGGCACTGTCTCAAAATAAATAAATAAACAAACAAATAAATATGCTAAGGATGTTGCGCAGCAAGAAGGCTCTGTGTTCAGTCTCCAATATTACCAAAAAAGAAAGAAAGAAAGAAAAAATGAGGGGATGGATAAAACAAGAATGTCAAGATTAGTGTGCGAGTTGGCTCATGCCTGTCATCTCAGCACTCCAGAGGCTGAGGCAGGAGGATCCAGGTGTGTTTGAGGCCAGCTTGGTCTACATAGTGAGAGCCTGCCTCAAAAAATCAAAACAAACCTGAACTAAAAAACCTAGGAGCAGCTATTGGTGTGTAACAAACCATGCAGAACTTCGTGGTTTAAGACCCAGGGGTGTTTCTCTGCTCCCGATCGGGCCATGCGGTCAGGGCTGTTCTTCCTCGGGCCGGAGGTGCTGGCTACGGTGTCGAGATGGCCGAGAGGAGCCGCTGTCTCTGCTGCTGTCTGGGTCTCGCCGGGGACTGCTGCAGATGCGCGGGGCCGCCGATCCCTCCGCTCAGCTCCAGCCTCTCTCCAGCCAGCGATTGGCTCTGCCGGTGCGCCCTTGCGGGACCCCTCACTGTCAGGAGAGGGACTGGAAGCCAGGCTCTGAATGCCCGGGCTCAGAGGCCCCAGGACCTCATTTGCACCATGCTCTGAGTAAAAGCCAGTGGTAGGGCCGGGTATTTAGCTCAGTGGTTCCGCCGCCTGCCCCACAAGCGCAAGGACCCGAGTTCGATCCCCAGTACCAAAAAAAGAGAAAGCCAGTGGGAGGCCCAGATTCGAGTGACTGGCTCTTGTTATTAAGAGAGAAAGTGGAGAAGGAAGAGTCAAGAATGTCAGGCCGGGCGTGGTGGTACACCCCTGTGATCCTAGCATTCTAGGAAGCTGAGGCAGGAGGGTTGCAAGTTTGAGGCCAACCTGGGCAAATTAAGAACTTAGGGAGACCTTGTCTCACAACAAAACAAAACAAACAAGTGCAAAGGCCCTAGGTTCAATCCTCATACTGGGAAAAAAAACCCAAAACGAAACAGTGACATGGCAGGGTGTGTGTGGCTCACTGGTCCAGCACCTGCCTAGCATGTGTGAGGCCCGGGCTTGATCCCCTGCACTGCAAAAAAAGAAACAGAAATACAGTCCCTCCTTGACTTCAGAGCAGCTACCTCTAGTTCTATCCATCTTCAATTTAAGAAAATCTTCCATTGGCAAGCATTATGGTGTACTCCTGGAATCCCAGCACTCAGGAGGCCGAGGCAGGAGGATTGCCATGGGTTCCAGGCCTGCCTGGGCTGCCTAAGGAGACCTGTCTCAAAAAAAATAAAATAAAAGCTGGCTTGGGACAACTTCCTTGAGCACTGCTTCACCTTGATACCCATCGCTTTAATATCTGCAGCTCCATGGCCTACTGACCCCGTCTGCTCTTAGGTAACCTCAGGTAGCTGCACCTGATCCTGTGCAAGATACAGGTCTGGGTCCTCTCTGTCCTTTAAGCACCAAAGCTAAGTTGGAAAGGACTACATATCGGACCCTGTCTCAAAAAATAAACCAACAAAAGCTTTTTGACAGAGTATGGTGACATGTGATACCAGTGTCCCAGCTACCTGGGGGACAGGAGGATTGCTCAGGCCCAGGAGTTCAGGGCCAGCATGGGCAACAACATAGTGAGACTCCTGGAAAAAAAACAACACTCAGAAAACAGAAAACTGTTACATTTCCAACCATCTCCCATTCCCTTAAAACTCAAGGGTTTCAGCCTGAGCTACATCCTCAGACCTTTTTGTTTTGTTTTGTGCTTTATTTTTTGAGACAGGGTTCTACTTCTGTAGTTCAGATTGGCCTCAAACTCTCTGAGATCCTCCTGCCTCTGCCTCAGCTTTCCAAATGCTGGGATTATAGGTGTGTACCGGCATGCCTGACTTTGTTTTTCTTTTGAGACCAGGACTTGATAAATCTCTAAATTGCCCATGCTAGGGTGGAATTTATAATCCTCCTGCCTCAGCCTTCCCCGGGCTAGGATTTTAGTTGGGCACCACCACACCCATCTCTTTTCATCACCTGCCCTTCCCCTAAAGCAGAAAAAGTTCCAAGTGAATCTGTTCTAGGCTCTCCCCCTCCACTTTCACCTCTAAGGCTCACTGCACTTGCTCAGGAATTTGTGAAATCTTGCCCCAGGCTTGCTGTCCTCTGTTTTGCCCTCCTTTCTCTTTCCTCATTGTTTTGGGCTAGAATCCATTTCTCCTTTTTTTGTTTTTGGCCAGTCTCACCGTGTAGCCCAGCCTAGCCTTGAACTTGCAGCAATCATCCCGCCTCAGCCTCTGGAGTGCTGGGAGCACAGGCATGCACCATTACACCTTCTCTGTTGTATCTGAAAGTCCTGTTCAGATAAGCTTCTCTGCCCCTTCTAGGAAGCCTTCTCACCCTGAGGTTCTCTCACACTTTTTTCTGAATCCTATGGCATTTCTTTATTTTGTTTGTTTTTTTAGTACGGGGGACCAAACTCAGGTCTTTGCGCTTTCGAGGCCTACGGCATTTCTTAATCCAAACTGAGACATTGGTTTATACCTAATCCAGTGCCACTTTGCACTGTGATTTAATTTTTCTCAAGGATGCATTTTTGTTCTAACTACATTATTATATATATTTTTTTCTGAGACAGAGTCTCACTATGTAGCTCAGGCTGGCCTTGAACTCACTGCTATCCTCCTGCCTCAGCCTCCTGAGTGCTCTGATTACAGGTATGTGCCACCATGGCTGGTTTAAGGGTCAATTCTTGTACAACTCTTCACTCCCTTAACATCAAGACCAGGGACATTAAAGGACATATATATATATATATATATATA
>NW_004624756.1:11197434-11208395 GCF_000247695.1 Heterocephalus glaber | reverse complement strand
TTTTTTTTTTTAAGGGAATGTCTCAATATGCAGCTCAGGCTGGGCTGGAACTCACAGTGATCCTCCTGCCTCAGCATCCCAAGTGCTGAGATTATAGACGTGTGCTACCAGACCTGGCAAGAAATTGAAATTTTTCTTTTCTTTTTTTGGTATTTTTTGAGATAGGATCTTCTTATGTAGTTCAAAATGGCCTTGAACTCAACTAGGCAGGCTAGCCTTGAACTCACAACGATCCTCCTGCCTCAGCCTCTGGAGAGGTGGGATTACAGGCGTGCCCCACTTTGCCCAGCTAAGGAATTGAAATTTTTAAAAAGCTTCCAGGCCCAGTTCTTTCTCAGTGCTGTTTCTTCCAAATCAATCCCTCCACAGGGTACTCAACTAAAAGGGTCACCTGGAGTCCACCAGCCTAGAGACCATCATGGTATCCCCTGAGGGTGCCTTGGAACAGGACACCTGGGTTCTGACCTGAACTTCTCATGCTGGAGGACTGGAGCAAGATTCAGGAATTTGCATTTCTTTTTTTGGCACCTGGGATTGAACTCAAGACCTTGTGCTTTCGAGGCAGGCAGTGGCACCACTCAGCTAAATCCCTGGCCTGAACTTGCATTTCTTTGAAGTCCCTGCTACTGCTGAGTGGAGAAGCCCACCTCGGGCCTGGATCACTCTGGACCTAATCAGCAAGCTTCTGTTGGTACCTTTTGCCTGCTTGCCTATCTTTCCTTATAAGGAGCCAGTGGTCTCCCACAGGGCAGGGGATGTTTTATCATTGTATCTCTACATTCTTGGTATCCCAGCCCAGTGTTCTTTACAGAGTTGCAATCTAATGCATCTTTGAATAAAGAAAAATGGATCCGTAATTTCACATTCCTTACATTCTTTCCAGTCTTGGCCGAGTTAAAGGATAGAAATCACCTCAGTATACAATTCTATGGGTGTTGGGAGTAAGCACATTTTGGGAGGCAGGTGTGGAATCACTGAGCTAAATCCCTGGCCCGAATCATTCTTGAATTTAAAAAATCATCTGTGCTGGGGATACAGCTCAGTGGTAGAGTATCTGATGAGCATTACAAGGCTTGGGTTCCATTCCCACACCAAAAAATAAAAATAAAAAAGAATCATCCATTATATCCATATGTCGTGATTTGGTTGGCTGCTTCCTTCCTTCCTTCCTTCATCTTGATTCATCCACACATGATTTTTTGGCAACCTGCAGGACTTAACATATTTGCCACAGAAGACACCATCACTTTGCCAGGGAACAGATGTCATCACAGGGCCTCAAGGTGAGTCCTTGGCCCTACTGATATAGGGGGAAGAGACAGAACTCCCAAACCAGCTAGATACCTGAAGCACGAGTTTGTGTTCTCCGAAATCAAAGAATGAATTCTAGGAACAACGGAGGTTAAGAGTAGGAAAAATTTATTGAGAGACAGATAGCTTCCATCTAAGAGAGAAGGCGGACAGAAAAGTGGGTTGCCTGCCCACCCTGCCTGCCTTTCAAAGGTGTTTTATGGGACAAAGCCATGAAGTGAGGTGGGTTCAAGGTGGGACAAAACCATAATCAACTAGTAAGATTATATTAGGTAATATTGATCCAATGGGAAATCACAAGGTGGACAAAACTATGACCAACCAATAAGATTGCGACAATATAGTCGCTTAGGTAATATTAAATGGAGATACAATGGGGAAGCAAGTCACATAGCAAGCTTACAAGGAAGGAGCAAGGATTTTCGGGAAGGGGTGGGTCAGGGATCTTTCCTGGAAGGGGTGGGCTAAGATCTTGCCCCCCCCCCCCAGGTGATTGATGCCTATTTAGAATATCAGTGGCTGCTATTCATCCCTAGGGGAAGGTCGGGGTGTAGCAGTTTCTCTTCTTTTACAATGCTGCCCTTCAGTGAAAGTGTCTCCATTGTCCTCCGAGTTGACTCCTCCGCCCTGCCCTGTCTAACTGCCTACAAGACATCCAAGTAACATACTTATCTACAGTACTGACTTGGAAATAACCTTGAACCCGACCGGCAGGCTGTACAAGCATCTACTATGTAGCTATGGGCCTGATGCATTGGGGACCCTCGGGGCCTAGGGGAGGGGAGAGCATTGTTGTTGCTGCTCACTTTCTGCCCCCAGGCTGAGTGACAGTGGGTTAAAGCAACTGCTCAGGCAGACACTGAGCGAGGAAAGTAGCGGTTGGTAGCCTATCCCCCTCGGATTTGAGAACTCGGGTCTTGCCCAGGATTCGCCTTCAGGTCCAGGAGTCGCATGCAGGATCTGGATGCGGTGTGCTGAGACGGACCAGGACAGGTGGTGGAACGTGGTCCCGGTCAGGTGACTCCCGAGATTGGAGTTGAAGGGCAGGAGGCGGGGCGGTCGCCATCGGAGTTTATGCACTGCCTTCCTCGGGGCGGTGCCCAGAGGGTGGGTCCCGTGAGTGCAGGCTTTGCTCCCAGGGTGCTCTTGGGTTCAGCCATTCTGGAAACGTGTACAGACGGGCTCTCCCGATCTTCACCGGGTGCAGTCAACACAGGGAAAATACTCTGCCCTCATGGAGCCTGAAACCTCCAGTGTCCTTGTATTTTATTATCTATTTTTGAAAAAACTTCATTTATTTGGTACTGGGGATCAAACTGAGGACCTTGCATTTGGCAGTTTATTATTTATTTTTGGACACAGGGTCTCCCTATGTAGTCCAGGCCTTGAACTCATTTTGTAGCCCAGGCTGGCCTTGAATTCATGATCCGCCTGCCTCAGTTTCCCAAGTGCTGGAATTATAGGTGTGTGCTACATTTCCCGCTATTTATTTATTCAAGATGTGTATTTTGCCAGGCCTAGTGGCACAGGCCTGTAATCCCAGCCCTCAGGAGGCTGAGGCAGAAGGATCGTTGCCAGTCTGAGGCCAGCCTAGGCTACATAGTGAGTTCAAGGCCAGCCTGAACTACGTATGGAGAGTCTGTCTCAAAAACAAAAAACAACCTCTTGCAAATCTGTTGGCTTGAAATAGTTGTTGCATCCTCTTTCCATAGAAGCTCCCACTTTCTGAGTACAGGGGCTCAGCTATTTATAAACCTGCTGTCACTCAAAAGATGAGCTTTCAACCCCCCACACGCATGAAGAGAGATGGATATAAAATTAGAAACTTCACATAAGGTATTCAGGACTTAGGAAGAATTATTGTCAGTCAGCAATCACTTATGAAGTGTAAGTTCATTAGGTGAAAAATGTCTCTGAGACTGTTCTGCATTTGGAAAATCATATGGTCCTTTGGGATTTCTGGTTTTTTTGGTAATGGGGCTCGAACTCAGGACCTTATGCTTTCAAGGCAGGTGTCGGAACCACTGAGCTAAATCCTCAGCCTGGGATTTTTGTTTTTGAGACAGGGTCTGGCTTTATAGTTCAGACTGGCCTTAAACTCACTAAACAGCCCAGACTGACCTTAAACTCCAGGGATCCTCCTGCCTCAGCCTCCCCAGGTGCTGGGATTACAGGTATGTGGCACCATGCCCTGCTCCTTTGGGATTTTTAAAACCCTGAAGTTTTCCAGCCCATCCAGGGATGCCCTTTCCAGCTTGGGCCGGGGATTTAGCTCAGTGGTTCCACTGCCTGCCTCGAAAGCGCAAGGACCTGAGTTCGATCTCAGGTACCAAAAAATCCCACAACAAACCCCTAAAGTAATCTGGTTATCTTTGTATACCTTAGCAGTTCCCAATGCTATTTCATCAAAGAATTTTCTTTGCAGCCAGCTCTAGTACCATTTCATGAAATAATGCGTCTTGGATCACATTTTGGAAAAGCAAGGAGGGGCTTACACAGCCTGTGTGGCGCCAGGACCATGGCTTTGACTCTGGCTTGTCTATTAGTTATATGTTGTGTGAGCTGGAAGATACCATAGCTTTTTCTTTCCTCTTGGGATTGAACCCAGGGCTTCCCACTGAGCTACCTCTCCAGCCCTTTAAAATTTTAAAAAAAATTTTGGGACAGGGTCTCAATACATTAAGCTGGCCTTGAACTTATGATCCTCCTGCTTCGGCCTCCCAGAGTGCCACGATACCAGGCTAAATCATAACCTCCTAATATTTCATCTTCATATTGGGAGAAACCAGACAATAATAAATATCTTGATCTAGGTTGTTTTATTGATTAAATGAAATTATTATGACTGTTTTAAATATCACAAAAAGATGTGCAAATGAAAGATATTATTAGTTATCACAAATAAGTACAAAGTTATAGTAGGAAGTTAATAACCTACATCCATAAACTTGCCCAAGCACTTCTAACTCAACAACTGTGGATTAAGTCTACTTAGCACCCAGCACTTGGTGAAGGAAGCACAGTAGAAAGGTCCAAGTAGAATCAGCATGTTAGACCCAGAAATGTCTTTGACAATAACTGAATTTAACCCTCTTATTTTACAGATGATGGACCCGAGGTCCCGATGGGTTCAGTGAACAGTTCAAGGTCACTCAGAGATGATAGAGGAAACATCTGTCTCCTATCCAGCGATTAGCCTCATTGCCAAGAGCTGCCTCAGTAGGAGAAAAATAGTGGCCCCATGAAAATTTCAATTTAATTAAGAGGGACAAAATACAGAGATGATAGAATCAGAAAATACAGAATAAAAAATTAAAGTTCAAATGATGTGGAAATGAGAATTCAGAAATGAGTAGTTGGTGGTAGGAGTGGAGTTGGGGCTTTGAACTATGTACAGGGTTAAAGTGGATTTGGGTGACAGAAAAGGAAAAGGATCTGTGTTCTAAAATGGTTCCAGGTCCAGCCTGGATTACACAGTGAGATCCTGCGCTAAAAACAAACGTGGACCATGGTGGTGCACACCTGTGATCCCAGGACTTGGGAGGCCGAGACAGGAGGATTGCTATGAGTTCCAGGCCACCCCGGGCTATACACAGTGAGTTGAAGGTCAGCCTGAACTATGAAGCAGGACCTTGTCTCAAAAACAGACAGAAAATCCCAACGGAATTGGAGATTATAGCAATAGACAAAATGTCTGGCAATAGTCTAAGTAGTTGGGCATTAGAATCTGGGTGAAATATTCAACATTAAACATGTATGGCGGGCTTGGGATTTAGCTCGGTGGTTCCGCTGCCTGCCTCACAAGCGCAAGGACCCGAGTTTGATCCCCGGTACCCCCCCAATAAATAAATAAACATGTATGGAAATCTTTCAAATTTTATCAAGGTTCTGGAGCTTCAGGAAAGACACCATCCCTAACTTTAGGAACTTTAATTTTTTTTTCGGAGGGTGGGGGGAGCAGGATCTTGCTTTGTAGTAGACTGGCCTTAAAACTCATTATGCAGCTCAGGCTAGTCTTGAACTTATTACACTAAACTTTTTTTTTCAGTTTTTGAGACCTATGTAGCCCAGGCTGGCCTCAAACTTGGGGTGATCCTCCCGTCTCAGCCTCCTGCATGCTAGGATTGCAGGCGTGCCACCACGCCTGGTTTGAACTCATTATGTAGCCCGGTGGTGATTCTCCTGTCCAGCCTCCAAAGGGCTGGGATTACAGGTGTGCCCCTTCAAGCCCGGCAGGAAGTTTAATTTTAGAAAGAAGAGCTGGGAACACCAAACCAAAGTGGAGAATATAAGCCCATGAGAACGCAAGAGAACAGGTGAGATGTTTGCACTTCAAACTAAGCCTTCTTCAAAACACTAACTCCTCATCACCTGTCTTCCCTTCAGTGAACCTTTTCCATGTTGTTAATATAGCACTTTTTTTTTTTTTTTTGGTACAGGGGATCGAACTCGGGACCTTGCACTTTTGAGGCAGGCAGCGGAACCACTGAGCTAAATCCCCGGCCCTTAATATAGCACTTTTTGCAGTCAATACCACAATGGGCTGTTGTCTGCCTCTTCTACAGAGCTGTGTGGTTCTTTACAAGGGATTTTTGGGCTGTGTCCTCATAGTCCCATAGAATCAATGTTCCTAGGGAAGTGCTCCCACTTTTTTTGTTGTTTTCTTCTGTGGGTTTTTGAGACACTGTAGTTCAGGCTGTCCTTGAACCCCAGGCGTTCCTCCTGCCTCTGCCTCCTGAGTGCTGGGATTACCAGATGCTGCACCACGCCTGGCTGGTTGAGACTCGGTCTCACTATGTAGCCCAGACTTGCCTCCAACTCAGTGATGTTCCTACTTCAGCCTCCCAAGTGCTGGGTTCAATGGTGTGCACCACTGAGCCTGGCCTCCTCTACTTGAAGAGGTCAAGACTCAACCTTTGAGGAGTTAAAATCATTAGGAGAAAGAGCTAATTAGGTTAAAAAAAAAAAAAAAAGGAAAAGCAAGGAATGGTAATAGGTGGCCTGGCCAGGATGGCAGGGAAAGAAAGTCCATCAATCAGGAAACCGTTATTTCCACAACATGAGAGACTTCCAACTACTCGGGCAGCCGATCTATTTTCCTTTTCAGGGAAACCAACACTAATATTATCCAAATCCTTTGGAAATGAGCAAATTCCTTATTTTCTCCCACCCTCAGGTCTCAACTAACAAAATGGTTTTCCACACGTGGTAGTGGTGACCTGGAGCCCGTCCAAGGCTGGGGACCTCCCAGGCCCAGAAGAAAGTCACCTTTGTTGCTTGCTATCTGCCCATAGCCTGGGGACCAAGATCTGCTATGGAATTTACAGAAAGCTGTTTAAAAGCATAACAGTGCGGAGCAGCAGACATCCCCAGTATTCAGGTCCTAAGGATAGGAAAGGCTTTGGGAAACACCTCGTGGCAAACTAACTGTAAAGGCACTTGGGTGGTCAGAACTGAACTGTAAAATGGAATTTTGTGCTATTGGACCCTTCCCAGTAACCCAAAATAGCGAGCAGGTTTTTGCAATATCTAGGATACAAGAGGTTATTTATCTTTCTGATTGTGACATGAACATAGGACAAAATCATTTCATTTTAGAAAACGTTCTTGCTGGGGATTTAGCTCAGTGGTTCCACCACCTGCCTCAAAAGCGCAAGGTCCTGAGTTCGATCCCCGGTACCACCAAAAAAAAAAAAAAAAGCGTTCTGATTTCTTGAAAGAGTAAATAACTAAAAGGCTTTTGAAAAAGGCATTTTATCTCATTTACTCAAAGCTTCCAGTAACGTGCCTGGTGCTGAGCTTCGTTAACGCTGCCCTAATCCTCCCAAGGTCTGGGGGGTAGTAATTTGCAGGTGAGGACCCTCAACAAGCCCGGAGAGTCCACGGTTATGCCAGAAGTGGCCAGGGCGCTGAGTCCAGGACCCCGATCTCCAGTTTCTTGGACCCTAAAACCAAATAGTTCTGAAGTGAGCAAGCTGTCACAAAAGGCCAGGATCCTGAAATGTACAGGTTTGTGGACCAGGGAGCGCTCGATCTTTTTATTCAGATGCCAGCGCGACAGATCCTATAAAGACACGACTCCTCTAAAACCATACCTAAAAGCAAGGAAATTCACAAGGCAGATCGGGGACGCGAGACCAGGGCCTGCGACTTCGGCGATCCTGACGGCGTCCGCGGGGCCGGGCAGGTGGCGGCTCTCGGAGGCCGCCCCGGGGCCCCGGTTTCGAGATGCTTCCTCGCAATCTGCACGTCTGAGTTGCTCGGTCTCCATGTACCACTTATTTCTACCTCCATCTGTCGCGTCGCTCGCGGACGCCCCGGCTCCCCTGGGTGTCCTTCAGGACGCCTGGTCATTCGCTCCCGGGCTACCGGCGACGCTCCGGTGGCCGGAGGTTGCGCGCGTGGGGACGAGAGCGGCCGCGAGGCGCGGTGACCTCGGACCACCCCGGCCGCCCGCGGCGTGCAGGGTGCCAGCGCGCGAGGCGCTGTCCTGAGGTGACACCGGCCGCCGGCAGAAGCCGCGGGCGAGGATCCCTCCTGGTGCGCGGCCCAGTTTCCCTCCGGACGGGCTCCCCGTCCCCGCGCCGCCCCCCGCCGCGCTCCGGGTCCTCCCCGCTAGCCTCGCGTTCCGCCTGTCCGCCCGCCCGCGCTAGCGCGGTTCCTCGATTCCACAGGCGGTTCGCGCCGCGGGTGGGGGCGGGGCGGGGGCCGGGCGGCGCGGGGAGTTCCTCGCTCGCGGACCACACGCTCCGCCGGCCAATCCCGAGCCAGCCTCTCGCGGTGTCGCACGCGGGACACGTCCAAGCGTTTGTTGGCACGGTCGGCGAGGGGGAGGGGGCGGAGAGCGGGAGGGGGAGTTGAGTGACAGGCCCCGCGGGGCACGCTGGGAATTGTAGTTCTCAGCTCCCGTGGCCATAGCCATTTTGTAGTCGGGGGACTACAACTTCCAGAAGATCAAGGGGACCATTCTAAGGTGCCCCGGGAATAGGAGGCTCTCCCCGGGGCCGGGCGTCCTGGGGCACTGGTCCCCAGCTGCCCGTCTGCAGGTAAACACGAGGGCAGAGGTTGGGGGTCGCTTGTGGCGGGTGTGGGGTGAGAGGCAAGCAGGGGAAAGGGGCTGAGGTGGAGCGACGGAGCGTGCCATGCATTGAGCTAGGGAGTCTCTCTCAATTCCGCTCCTGGGCTCGGCGTGGGAGCGATCTGGGAAGGGATGTCCGAGAAGGGTCTGTGAAGGGCTCTCGGGTATCTAGTCGACAGGGCTGCCAGAGTCCTCTGGACTGGGCCAGGGGCGGTGGGCGCCGGGGTAGGCGGGCCCCCGGTGGTTGAGCTGTGGGAGTTTTCGGCTGGCGTGCGGCGGGGAATTAGCCGAGGAGCCCTAACTTGTATAAAAGCAGAGTCCATTTAAAGTTGGGCTGGATAGCCTCTTTCTCATTGGTCAGGGCGCTTGGAAAAAAGAGACTCGGCGAGCCCTCGCCGTGGTGCTCCGCCGCCGCCGCCGCCGCCGCCGCCGCCGCTGGAGTTGACTCTTCTCGCACTGCTGCTGCAGCACAAACGTGACTTCCAACATTTTTTATTTATCTTTCCCTTTTCTTTTCCAAGATGTAACTACAGATCAGACACTAAGGACCTTCACGTTTCGCTGATGTAGTTTTTGGAGGAAAAAAGGGGGGGAGTGAAGGGCGTCGGTTTTTTTCTTCTTTTTTTCTTTTTTTTTGTGTTGTATGTGTTTCGGGGGAAATTTTCCATTATGAGTGTTTTACTAAAGTGAATTTTTTTTTTTGTTTGCTTCGTTCGTCTTTGGCTCTTGTTTTTGTTTTTTTTCCTTCCCAATTTCGGATTTATTTCAAGGCGAATCTGGCTTTGGGGAAAGAGGAAGAAAAGTCGGATTACAAGATCAACCACCACCAACAACAATAAAAACCACCAGGATATTTTTTTGCAAATTTCTGACGGCTTTAAATTCATGAAGCAATTGTCCCCTTTTGCAATCAGCATTTGGATCTCAGAATGAGTAAGGAAAGACCCAAGAGGAATATCATTCAGAAGAAATACGTAAGTGCTCCTAACAACACATCCTTTGACTTGCAGTTTTAAGCAATGGCTGTGAATGTCAAGTTTATAGATAATTCTGCAGCTGAGGGGTTTTAAACACAGCGTCCGGTAAGGTTGTTTCTTTCTTTTCTGAAAGAGGGCTTTTCAGACAAAGTCGTGTCTGCCTAGTTTGGTTGAAAAAAAAGATTGGTGTAGAGATACCTCAGGTGAATAAATTGACCTCGAATGACACAACCATAATCTAGTTTTAGATGAAAGGCAAGGGATTTTGGGAGAGTTTGGGGTAGGGGGTTGGCTGCGGTAATGTAACTAAACTGCATTCTCGGGCGGATTTGGTCCCGTATTGCACTTTGCATGCAAATGAGCCTGTGTTATTATTATTAATGTTATTGGGAACATCGTGTAAGGCGTGTGTTGGAAGAAGCCCTTTAAGTTGCAATCGAGGGTCCGATGATGGCGATCTTCTTGCACTGGTACATCAAATTTTATGTATGTGGTCGTTTGGGCTTATCTGGTTTGCTACATAAACCAGTTAGGAATCATGTTACAGCGAATGGATTTGTTGGGATTGACTTTAATAATGAGGCTGGTTTTGTTTAATTCATGGTTTGCAGTTTTTGTAGAAAAAGGCACACAGTATGGCTAATGTTTCTAACTATGTATGTGAATGCATGTGTAAGTGACTACAAATAATTTAACTGGGCTTCTGAAATTAGGTGATTATTCCGAGATTTAAGTGGTCTGGAATAGTTATATTTGTTTTGTGCATAGTACAGCTACGTTTTGATTGGCATGATGTTTTTGTTTTGTGTGTGGTGCCTTTTTTTAAGTTAGGGGGGAGGGAGCAAAGAGGGGGACCGAGGGATTAACCATATATGCTCTCAAGTGATCGGTGATTAGCTGCATGCTTTAAAGCAAAGAACTCATTTTTCCACGCAGAAAAAGGCCAAATGAGCATACATAAGGAATAATGCAACGTTACAAGAAAGTTTTATTTAACTCGAGTCGACAAATTGGTGTTAATATTTACCCTTTCTGATCTGTGTGGAGTGTGTAATGGGAGATGACCTTCGGGGCAGTGGTTCTGTAAAAAATATATTTAATGGAAAAGCTGAATGCCCCTTCTGGAGGGCCGATCCTAATCTAGACACGTAAACTTCAACTGTGAAAGAAATGCAAGGTTAAATAATCAAGCTCAACTTACAAAGCTGTTCCATAAAGAATTTAAGAATTAAAATACATCCGCATTGCAGAGGGCTGGGCAGAATGCAATGGACTCGTTTCAACTCGGGCTGTACAAACTGCACGGGGACAACCTCGCCTGTGAGCGTGGACGCCTTCCCCCGGCACGTCCGTTTCGGATGCAGCCACAAAGCAGATGGGGTAGAACTTGGACAAGAACCGCCCCCCTCCCGTCCCGGACCTCGTTAAGTTGGAGAGCAGCGCGGGGTGGGTTTTTTTGTTGCTGGTGGCCGGCGGATCGTGTGGGGTTCCGGCGGACGGCGGCCGCGGAAGGCAGAGCATGAGTTCCCGTTGCGGGAGAGGAGCCTGGGTCCCCGGAGTACTGGAGCCGGCGGCGGCGGCGGCGGCGGCGGCGG
>NW_004624756.1:11162508-11197182 GCF_000247695.1 Heterocephalus glaber | reverse complement strand
GGGCGCCCCCCGCCGCGCGCACGGCCGAGCATGGCGGCCGCCCCGCGGGCTCCCCGAGGCCCTGCCCGCCGGCGCGGCGCAGGCTCGGAGCAACAGGTTAAGTCGGCGAGACGTCAGCGCGCCCCCTCCCTGCCCCCGGACTCCCCCGCGAGCCCGCGCCCTCGCCTTCCCGGGCTCCCTCCGCCCCCCGCGGCTCCCGGTTCCGGGCCGGGAGCGGCCGCGTTCTGTTGTCATTGTGACGTCACAAAGGGACGGGCCCGGGTGGAACCTTCCCCTCCTCCGTGACGTCAGAAGTCGGGCGGGAGGTTCCAGGCGCAGCGGGCTGCCTGGGGCGGAGGGAGCGCGGGCGGGGGCTGCGGCGGAGCGGGGCTGTGGCGGGGGCGGAGGAGGAGGAGGATGCGCCGGGCCCCTGCTTTCCGCCCCGGTGTGCCGCGCGTCCCCCCAGGTGAGCGCTGAGGAGCCCTCGGTCCTCAAACCAGTGCCACCGGACCTTGTGCTGATGCCACTTAGCGGGTGGGGAGCAGGGAGGAGGCGGCTCCTTTCTGCAGGAATGTCTTCACTTCCTCAGTTCCAGGTTTCCTGATGCTATTGCATTACTGCCGCTATTGCTTTGCTGCTGTGGTCCTCTCGCCAGAGCTGTTGAAAACCGAGGAAACTGCGTTTGGGGAAGGCTTTGCTTTGTGGGAGGACCCTGTGGTGGATTCGGCCACTTTGTCACTTTAAGTCGTGTTGGGATTGTCTTGGCAGGATGTGGCAGGTTGCCTTTCAGGGGGATGCCGCACATGAACAGCTGTTAGTCTTTCTGGAAGCCTTGGGGGTATCACGGTTGCGGGGTGGGGGGACCCCCACCATGGTTCTGTCAGGTCTTTGCCTGTGGAGGTCCGGAGAGAGGAGAGACTTTCTACGTAGAGCACAAGATTGTTGAGTCGAAAGGATGCTCTGGGTTTAGTTCTTTCTAGCAGAACAAATGGCTCACATTCTACCACTATCACTTTTCGTTAAAATGGGAAAAGTAATACGTGGCTTTGTTACTTTACTAAGTTGGATGGGTGGAAAATGTAAAACACAACGCTGCTTTGTAATCCGGCAGCATTATGGCTTGAGCTGGTAGAAGGCAGCACCAGCACGCTGCCTGCAATTGGTCTCAAAAGCCTTAGCTGCCTGCCGAGCTGCCATTTAGTTTATTGCCTTAGCGAAGCACAGTTAGGGGGTGTGATTATCGATGGTAGGCTTTGGGAGAAATGATTGTTGTATTTCTTACTAAATGATGTCCTTGAGAAACTCATAAATTGGAATATAATCCTCTCTTAATTGTGTTGGGCACAACTCCCACTACAGTACCTTAAATAACTAGAAACATTTGCCTTTTTGAGCCCTAATCCACTTGGACAATAAAACAGTTGCATGTCTTGCTCTATGGATATTTTCTGCTATTTCTATCACTCCACCATTAACCAATAATTAACCAATTATTCTTAGAATAACAGGATATCCAGACTTTACAACCATTTTGGTCTTAGTGTTACAGCAGGTATTAGCTTGAAATAAAGAAAATTTCTGTCACAGATCTGATTCATGAAGTTGGCATGAAAACAAATTACCAGTTTGATTTCTAGGGCAGTACAAACAGTTTTGCCACTAGGCTCTAAGTTTTCAAGTATCTAGTTTTCCTGATAAAAAAAGTGCAGTGTGATTAAAAACGATGTTTACCTTATCAGATTCAAAAGCAGGATTTGTTATACTACCTATAAAGTTGGAAAGAGCAGAAGAGTAGAAAGAGTTATGCTAATGTAAAGATATTGCATTTATAGCTTTTTGTTTTTTATTCTTTCCCCATTTACAAAAAATTGTGCAATCAGGTTATTTTTGCTGATCTGGGGGAAAGAACTTGCATGGGTTATTTAATTGCCACATTTTTCCTTTCCTGGGGCATTCCGATGGCTTTCAATCTTGTTTCTAGTAGTGTAAAACCTTGCCATTTTCTCTTTTTTTTTTTTGCAATACTAAGAATTGAACCCAGGGCTTTTCCCCCGAGTTACATCCATCCCCTCCCCTTTATATTTTGAAGGTCTTTCTAAGTCACTAAATTGACCAAGTTGGGCTCCAATTTGCCATCCTCCTACTTTAGCTTCAGAAAATGCTGGGATTACAGACATCTACCACCATGCCTGGCTAACTTTGCCATTTTCATGTTAAGTTTAGGCAGAGGCAATTTAACAACTTGCACTGTACTGAGAGTAGTGTATAGAGAGGGTACAGAAGTAATGCAGTCAGTCTCAAAGTTTGTCACTAGGACCAGGGATTTAGCTCAGTGGTTCTGGTGCCTGACTCCCAAGCATAAGGTCCCGAGTTCGATCCCTGGTACCAAAAAAAAAAAAGTTTGTCACTAAAATTTAAGATGAAAAATAAAATGCCTAAGTAGTCCAGTTGTCCAACTTGGGTTATTACTACCTGGGTTATTATTACCTTACTGTACACTGATATTGTACTTGTGTGTCCCCATTGCCACTGGTCCAAATAGCCAGCTGGAATTGTTTTTTTCATTTAATTTTATTTTTTGGTACTGGGGATCGAACTCAGGACCTTATGCTTGCAAGGCAGGCAGTGGAACTACTGAGCTAAATCCCCGGGCCCCAGCTGTACTTAGAGGATATAATGGATATTTTTCCCTACAGTTGGTTAGACCTCAACTGGTTTTGGTGGGTTGAGGTGATTGGTGATCGGGTACTTGGAAATGACTCTAGTGTTAAAATATGCCTGCTCAAAAGTTAAACTATCTTTCTTCAGAACAAGATGACCTATTGGAGTATATAACTCGTGTCTGTTACACTCATGGAACTGTTTTATTTCCTTTCCAAGAAGACAAGGGGAAAAAATCATACTAAGCCTAGTATGTAAAGGCTGAATTTAGGAGTATGTGAGAGGAGTCGGACTCCTGATTTGTTCTAGAATTTTGATTGCATTGCTTTCATCCCTTCTATTCTGGGCCCTCATCTCCCCAGGATTACAGTGTCTGCCTTCCTAACCAGCTTCTGCCTACCCAGCCCACTTGCCCTTGGGCACCGGATATGCTGGCTGATGCCCCAGCAGCAGCTCTGGCCAATGGGCAGCCTGGGTGCTGCAGTCCCCTTTGGCTCCCTCCCTACCAGAAATCTTGCCAAATGCCAGTTGTTTGTTCCCAAATCTGGTTATTCCAGTTGGATTTATTATTGTAATTATAATTAAATATTATGTAAACCTTGAAGTAAGTGTGAAAATAGTGGATTTCTGTGAAAACTACATTGAAAACTTGATAAAAGTCAGTTACTTAAAAAAAGTTATGGGCAGGGGCCAGGGATTTAGCTCAGTGGTTTCGCCGCCTGCTGCGCAAGCGCAAGTACCCAAGTTTGATCCCCGGTACCGAAAAAGTTTTGGGCAAAAGATTTTGGGATTCTTCACACATTGCTTTCTAAGTCATCACTTCCCTACCTACCTTTTTGTGGTGCTAGAGATGAAATCCAGGGTTGAATCCAGGGCTGAACCCAGGGTGTTAGGTACACATTCTACCAGCAAGTTGCTACTCCATGCCCGCAGACTCCAGATTCATTCCCTTTTAGACCCAAATTTCAGTTATATTTCATGAAAACTTCAACAAAAATACATACTGTGGAACAGTTCTCAAAGAAGAGTCATACTCAGAAATGAGAACATGGCCATATATGAAAAGATTAGTAACTGGAAGTAGTACATTTGTGTACTTCAGTTAAAATGCCATGATTATCTTTTTTTTTGTTTTGTTTTGTACCGGGAATCAAACTCAGGACCTTTCGCTTGCAAGGCAGGCGCAGTGCCATTGAGCTAAATCCTTGGCCTCCTGGGCTTTTTAATGAGGGTTTTTTCATTGAGTTCTGATTTGGAATGAGATCATAGAAAGTGTAGTTGACTCCTGTAGCCAACAACGACCACTGACTACTGGTGGCACTGTCTTGCCACTACCGGGACATTTGGCTGACACTTGCAGGTAGGCGTTTCCTTTCTTGCTCTCGTAGAGTCCGGTGTCTAGGGTTGGAAGGGGCCTATGTTTGCCCAGGTGGCAGCCTCTAGGTCAGGCCTGAGGGAACAGGCAGAGTTGGGAAACCTAGGCCTCCAGGTGTCTGGGTTTCTTCCCGCTCGTGGCTTGTCTGCCCCGGATGTTACTGCTGTTGTGAGGACTCCGCCCACCTCCCTTGGGGTTCTCTGCCCTTTGAAGATGTGGGCTAGAAGCGCCTGGATTGTAGAAGACACTTTTAGTTAGATGTCCACACAACACCTGCCCTTTTGAGCATTGTGAGGAGAAGACCTAGTCAGTTCTGAAATAACCGCCCACGTTATGATTTCCAGAGCAAGTTGACATGAGAGAAAAGGGGCTTTTGAGTCCATTTTACAGAAGAGAAACCCAGCTGTCTCCTCCAGAGGTTTTTCAGTTCAGATGAAATGGAGGTGAAGTGCATCATCCCTGTAGCCCTGCGAAGGGCAGAAAAGGCCGAGGAAGGGGCTCTTGGGAGCCTTTGGAGAGGCTTTTTGCCTGAGAAATGAGGGAAATGAGTGACTTTTTGGTACTGGGGATTAAACTCAGGACCTTGCGCTCTCGAGGCAGGTGGCAGAACCACTGAGCTAAATCCCGGGCCCAGGAAGTGAGTGATTTTTGTCAGCTTCCAAAAACCAGAAGCTTATCAGTTTCTACTGTGTGTTGCTGTTTTTTGTTTTTGTTTTTGTTTTTTGAGTCACTCTTTGTGGTTCAGGCTGTCCTCACACACACCAAGTAGCCCCACTTTGGTCTCGAATTTGTGGCGATACTCCTGCAGCAGCCTCCTGAGTACTGGGATTATTGTAGGCCACCACCCTGGGCTCTGTTGGTTGTTTTTAAAGGCACCAGTTGGTGGAGCTACCTGCTTTATCCCAGCTGGCTGTCTCTTTGAGTCATTGTTGGAAGAATAGATCTCAGTACACTTCGGGACTGGCTGGCTTGAGCTCAGTAGTTTTGCAGTTGCCCCCACCACACCCTTTGGTGACCTGAGGGCTGCGGTTCTCCCTGCTTCCAGGACCAGGTTTGCTTTCCCAGGGCTGTTGATAGTGGTGTCAGTACCTTGCCTCAGGCTGTTGTATTGTTGCCCGGACCCTGCTGTTAGAGGACAGACCGTGGGGCACAGGGGAAAGTCATGCATTTGCCCTTGGTCCTCACCAGGGCCTGAGGCATCCACTAAAGACTCTAGATGTGTTGATGAAGCCATCTGAGCAATGGGAACATTGTAATTATTCACATATTCATAAGGATACTTCCAGTGTTCAAGAGCAGGAATCGTATTAGAGATGAGGCTAGGGGCCGGAGATTTAGCTCAGTGGTTCCGCCGCCTGCCTCACAAGTGGAAGGACCTGAGTTCAATCCCCGGTACCAAAAAAAAAAAAAAAAAAAGATGAGGCTGCCTGAAAGCCCTAAATTGGTGTTTCAAGTTCTCATTTTGAGGGTCTTCTGTAAAGTTCTACTAATCCATGAAGAAGACTAGTAGTGAGCGCTGAGATATGGTCAACAGCAGTGTTGAGTTACCGTGACTCCTAGAAGGCAAAAGATGCATTGCTAAAATTTTGCCCTTCTGTATTTGCAGTAAGGCTGTTCCCCATCCACACTGTGTTATAGAAACACCAGCAGCTTTTTTACTGGGTGGGGTGAGCTGTGAGACAAGGGTTGTTGTCAGGAGACAGCCTTCTGGTTTACTGGGACAGCAGCCCAGGTATTTCTGTTGACTGAATTGGCCCACAAAATGTGGGAGACCTTTTGGCATCTGTTTTATTGCTCTCTTAAAATCTGGGTGGTTCTTTCTCCATTATTTCCTAACCACCATGTTAGTGAGGGTTTGGGCTACAATAGTTGAGTGTATTATCTCTTGCTTCTCATTTCTGCCAGCTGTTGAAGTGTTTGTGCCTGTGGGGACAGAAACAGTTGCCAGGAGGAAATGAGAAGGGATTAGGACTGAGCATGTGTTTCTTGCGTTTCTTCCTTCCATAGATTTGCAGAAGGGAGGTGGAATGAATGCTTATTCTGTTAACAGAGTGTTGGCTGTGTGTGTGTGTGTGTGTGTGTGTGTGTGTGTGTGTGTGTGTGTGGTACTAGGTATTGAACTCGGGGTCTTCACATTCCCAGTCCTTTACTTTTTTTTTTGTAACAGAGTCTTGCTAGGTCACTAAGGTGCTCAGGCTGGGCTTGAACTTGTGATCTTCTGTCTCAAGCCTCTTATTTTGAATATACAGAGTAGTTCTGCAATAATGGACGAAGTTGGGAAGATGAGCTGAGTTCAAGTTTGGGTTTGTGTTAAACTGGCTGGGTGACCCTGGGCAAGCTATACAACCTCGCTGAGCTATTTCTTCATCTGGACAGTTTGTTCCATGCACCTTACAGGCTTGTTGCTGGGGGAGCCAGGGAGTTTTTTGATGCAAAAGCATTTTGTAAACTGCATACTGCTGCACAAATGCTCAAGGTATTATTACACAGTTGGAAATCGCCAATTTGGAGACGTCAGGCCTGCTCGTGGCCTTCCTAGCTGACTCAGAAATAAATGAATCCAATGAACTTGGAGCAAGCAGCAGAACCACTGTGGGATTTAGAACAAGGCTTTGAAGAGTAGGTGATGCAATGCTACCTCCTACTTCCACCTCCTCCACCCTCACCCTGTGTTGGTTGTTGAATGTCTGCTGTATCAGCCAACACTTGATGCTCAAACGTGTCTGGGTGGTTAATTAGAAAGAGGGCTAGATTGAGGGCTTTTTGTTTGTTTGTTTCTGAGACAAAGTTTCCCTGTGTCATTCAGACTGGCCTGGTACTCACTTTGTAGCCTGGTAGCTCCATGGTCACAGGCATGTGCTAACATGCCTGGCGAGAATGAAGATAGAGTGGTGCTGAATGGTATGAAGATATTTAACCAGGATGTTTAAAATACAGTAGATCTTGAGGGGATAATCCTTGAAATTGCAGATCTGATCATGATCCTTCTGTGGCTGCTTGTGGCCTTCACGATCAAGTGTAAACTGATTTCTCAGTTCAGCATGAAAACCCTTTTTTCTCTACTTTGGGATTATCCGTACTCCGTCCACATGCAGTGGGTTTAAACTGAGTCCAGCTTCTAAATGTGCAAGCTCTGGTCCTTAACTTGCCCAGAGGATGGGTTTCCTGCGCCCCCTGTGGCTCTCTGGGACTGTGGGATGGCCTTCTGTTCCCTCCCCAAGTTGGGCAGAGCCAGGCTTTGTGTTGCACAGATTCCTTGTACTGTACTTCTCCTCAGTGCAGTTGTTTACGTGTCTCTCACCTTATTCACCTCTGAATGAGTAGGGGTTGATTTTTAGAAGTCCTCGTGAGTCAGTGTTAATATCTTGCACATAGTACACAATCAAGAAATACTTGAGGGCTGGAGATTTAGCTCTGTGGTGCTGCCACCTGCCTCCTAAACACAAGGTCCTGAGTTTGATCCTTGGTACCAAAAAAAAAAAGAAAAAGAAATACTTGAGTTCAAGCTTTTGTTGATGTATATCAGTTACTGCTTAGTAGTGGGAGGGAATTGTGGCACTAATAGGAAACTGTGGAGTTCGCTTATCAGAGTTTCAGACTCCTTTAACAGTAAAAAAATTTTTTTTTTCAGTATTGGAGTTTGAAATAGGACCTTTGTGCTGAACTGTATCTCTAGCTCCTTTTTATTTTGACATAGGGTCTTGCTAAGTCACTAAGTTGCCCAGGCTGGGCTGGAACTTGGCGAGCCTCCTGCCTCAACTTCCCTTAATTTAACCCCTGTCCTGTTTACAACTGGTTGCAGATCACGCATGTTTAGCAGAGGCACCCAGGGTGTGAAATTCAGTCCCCTACAGAGTACTAGAAGGCACTCCCTGTTGGGGCCTTTGGACAGATCCTTTTGATACGCTTCCTTCCAGGTACAGGAACCTTCTTAGTTATCCATGGTAACTGCAGTACAGTAATTGATTCATTTTCATGGAGAAGTAAAATTCACATATAATCCCCATACCTACTTAAGTCACTAGCATTTCCTTTGGTAAACGTGGCTTTCTTGCTTTCTACGAAATCATTCCAATCACATAGAAATTATTGAAATCAAATACTGGGCATATCCACTTGTAGATGTATATAGTTTTACATTCATGGGCCCATTATCTGCTTTTTGCATTTACATCTTACCTGAAATTATCAGAATACAATCATTTGTAATGGTTACAAGGCACTTGGTTGACATACAGTTGTCCCTTCACCTGTCCCTCTCAATGGCTTTCCCACAGGATTAGGGCTGTTGCACAAAATGATGTATTGTGCAGCATGCTTTGTGTCTTTTTTGCATTTAACACAGAATTCCTCAGCGTGGAATTACTGACTCAGAAGTACCTGGGTTTCCTTTTTGACCCCCTGTACATCTCTTCCTTGGAGCGATGCTGTGTTAATTTACGGTTCCACACACAGTGCATGTTAGGCCAGCGGGTTTGTTTGTTTGCTGGCTTTTAAAAACCAATAGAAGCACTTGTAACGAGTAGTAAAGATGTCAGTTGAGTTTTATTTAAGTTTCTATTTTCTTTCCTCGTCCTCTCTCAGGGCATTTAGAACTAAATTAGATAAGATATGTGAAAGCACTTTGTAAAACAAAATTGTTCTAAACACAATGTGTTATTAGTCAGAAGGGCTGCGGTAGTGAAGGGAAGGTGATGGCTAGTACAATTGTACAATTAAATTTCTAAAATATTTATTAGGTTCTTTTTTTGTATGAAGACATGGGAGGTACTTAAGTAATAAAGATGACCCAGAATCACATGTGTTTGCATATGTGATTTCAGTCTTGTTTTTTGTGGTGGCCTTTGTGTAGTTACAAAGGTCTCTTTGGGCTGTGGTTTGGAATATCTCTCAGTTAAATACAGCAACTTGTCTTTTTCTCCTCCCACTTGTTTTTTTCGGTGATATTGGGCATTGAATTCAGAGCTTTATATTGAGTTATGCCCCCAGCCCTGTTTTATTTTATTTTTTGTTTTGAGACAGTGTCTCACTAAATCACTAAGTTGCCCGTGCTGGGCTTGAACTTGTGATTCCCTCTTCTTTGTCTCGCAGAGTGCTGGGATTACAGTTGTGTGCCGCCATGTCCCTTTGGAATTAGGTATTTGCAAGTATGATACTGCCCTCATCCTGAGAGAATTGAGTTTTTAATTAACAGCAAAAAATAGCAAAACACCAGGAAAAAAGCATTGGCTTTGGGATCAGGCTGAAGTTGAGGATTTTGACTCTGTGTACATATTGGTGAATTTTTTTGTTTTGTTTTTGGAGACAGGGTCTCACAGTGTGGTTCAGGCTGGCCTCAGACTTGCAGTGCTCCTCCTGCCTTAGCTTCCCAAGTGCTGGGATTGGACTCCCCAGCAGTACCATACCCTGCTACATGTTGGTAATCTTAGTTGAATCACTTAACCTTTCAGTATCTCCATTTATAAAATGGGGAGAATTACAGCCTCACTGTTGGTCTCTCAAGGTCATTTAGGGGGCAGAATGGAATATGAAGTGCTTTTTAAACAGTCACTAGCTAGACCGTGGTATTCTAAGTCCTGTGGGCCTTTGTGGCCATAATTCTCCAAGGTCAGGGTTGAAGAGAGAGCAGTGTTTCTGGGTCAGTGCTGACTTCCTCATATTCCAGTTGTGTGAGGAAAATGATAGAAATTAAAATACAGGCCCTCGGCACTTTCTTACCCAGGCGTGGCTTTTTTTCCTGATTTATGGTAAAATTCAGTGATTAATGGATTTTTGTTGCCTTCTGTGCCCTCCACCCTGGTTTGTCTGGTGGCAAAGGAGAAGCAGCTAACAATGTACTCGTGACTGATAATGCCAGGTGGATTAAGGTCTGTGGCGCTCACCTCTGGGTGTGTCTGAGTGGATTTCCGCAGTTTGCAGCCACCAGGACCTGCAAGACTTTTACGTTGTCCCTTCTCTGGCACTGTTCCCTGCTCTGCTTCCCGGCTGCCATGAACTCAGCAGCTTTGCTCCTCCATGTCCTTCCCTCCAGGTATGTCTGTCTTGGAGCCAGCTCCTCATGGGCTGAAACCGTGAACAGACAAAACCTTTCCCTGGGCCGGGGATTTAGCTCAGTGGTTTCGCTGCCTGCTGTGCAAGCACAAGGACCCGAGTTCGATCCCCGGTACCAAACAAAAAAACAAACGAAAAAAACCTTTCCCTCTCCCAGTTGTGGGTATCACGTTTTATGTCTCAGTGATTAAAGTCAACCAGTACGGTACTTCTGGACTAACTTCTTTGCCTTCCGTTTTCATTTTTCCAGCCAAGATGTCCCTTTAGAGATGAGGTGGAACTTAATGCTCATTAGTTTTACCAGGATTGTGCCCTTTCTCATTCTTGGGCTGCTCAGAGCACTACAGCCCCATTTGTTCTATTTTCAGTTTGTGCTAATGTCTTGATGTTGGAGGATGAAAGAGCCAATGTGAGTGAAGGCATTTAATAAGGAGTTGTGGTCTGGGCTCCCAGTTAAATTGGTAGCACGTGGTTTTCATCTGCCTTTGCTTGAGCTGTGACATCACAAAACTTGGCCCTACATGCATGCCACATGATTCCTTTTTAGACAGATGATTCTGAGTGGCAGAGGCCACTGCCCTTGATAGATGCCAAACGCATGGTGGACTTGGTTTCTTACATTTGAAGGTCATGAAATACGGGCTCTGCAAAGATTGTTGCTGTGCTTTTAGGAAAGGCTTTGGAGGGGTGTGGCAGAGAACAAGAACATGCCACTTTACTAATGAGCCTGATTATTTTACTGTGATTTTAACATTATGATTCTAGCCACTTCTCAGCTACTTCGCTAAGGCTTGTAGTTGATCTGAGCTACATCCCTAGCCCTTTTTAAAAAAATAATTTGAGGGCCAGAGGATTTAGCTCAGTGGCATTGTGCCTGCTTCGCAAGCTCAAGGTCCTGAGTTCAATCCCCAGGACTGGAAAAAAAAAATTGGAGTCAGGGTCTTGCTAAATTGCCCAGGCTGGGCTCGAAATTGTAATCCTTCTATTCAACCTGGTGGGATTACTGGTTTGCACCCCTGTGCCCTGCTCTATTTTATATATATCACACATCGTTCCGAAAAGGATTTCAAAACACAATGAACTGTCACCCCAGGAACAATTTTTACTTCGATCTAAGGTTTGAAACTTTTCTAACTTTGAAAAGTGACAAATCAGATTAAAATATGGGCAGTGACTAGTTGTCCTTCTCAAATCAGCAATGTTTGAGGCTGAGCAATTTGTTGTTTCAGCTTTGAAAACTTGACCTGAAGCTGTAATTAAAGCCGAGTTTCCGTAAGCAGTTATTGGCAGTGACACCTTACAGAACTTTTAATCTGGAAGAATTTTAGAGGTAGATGAAAGTAATCCCCAGTAGTGATTGCCTTCTCCGGTGGCAGAGATCAGATTTCTTTCTAAATGCCAGTGCAGTTTATCACTTCTTTCCACAGTGGTGGGGATCCGGGAAGGTCTAGATATAATAATGAACTTCTGAGCTCCAGTACCGCTGGAGGGAGAGATTGGTGGGTTTACTGCACGAGTCAGTGCACTGTGTCTTTAAAAATGTTTTCAGATACTCATTCTGTATTGTAATCCTCAAAACTACTGTTAGGGTTCCAAACCACTGTGGTTTCAACTTAGCTGGAATCTGAAAGGTGGCTGACAGAGTGAAAGGAAACCTCCTTTAAATAAGGAACATATTTGGCTTGCCTGATTGTCCCAGACTCTGGGCTCTGGGCACATCTAAGGCATGAGCCAAGTCTCAGGTTGAAGAGGTCAGGGATTGGACTTTCTCCCACAGCTCAGTATCAACACCAGCAATTAGTTGTGCAGAAAGTCCTGTACTAATGCAGACTTGCAGAGCTTCACGTTATACAGAGTTCTCAGCTAGATAAGGACTGCAGTACCACACACTACTGTACTGCACTGTACCTAGTATAAGTCAGAATTCTGATCCTAATAAAATGGAGTTTCTCCAGGCCCTGGTAAGCTGGAGTGCATTGGGCGGTGGAGAGGATCGGTCAGACTGGGAAATATCTGAAGCTACAGCATATTGTTTTTTCCTCCTCTTTTTCCATTCCCTGCTTTAATTAGGTGATGCGTTTGCAGTCTAACGCTGACATACCCCAGGATGAAACACATTTTCTATTCAACAAAGCCCTTTTCCCCCTTCGTCTGTGAGACTGGCTGAAGTTGTCATGTTATTTCTTCTCAGAATTTATTGGAGCAGTAGGCAAATCCTCTTGGGAGTATAAATAATGATGATTATAAAGAACAGTCAGTTTACCAAGGAAGGCCATTATCTTTGACTTGTAAAGCTTTTATAGCCAAACATTGTTTGCTTACAGTTGTTTAATACAAACGAAGACCTTAATGGTACCTATTGTAAGAGGGGAGTCCTTTTCCTCCTTTTCTACATGGAGGTCATCCCAATAAAGACCAGATGTCACCTTGTCCAAGCACGACAGACAGCTTGTTTCTCTAGACAGGCATCATATACCCTCCACCAAGGCCTTGGGGGCTGCTTTCTCTTTCAAGGAATCTGGTTCCTGGTTGCTTCCCCCTCCCAACAAGAAATAATCCTCCCAGGGGAATGGGGGGAAAAAAAAGAACCAACAGAGATTATGTAAAGGTACAAATTTCCAATGATGAATATCATTATATTGTATACCTAAAATGTACCAATAAAATTAATAATAAATAATCCTCCCTGCCTAGTGTCAAAGGTTTCCAAATCTGATAATTAGTACAGTACTTACTCCCTCCACCCCCTTTCAGTACTGTGGATTGAATGAACCCAGGGCCTCACACAAGTTAGTTAAATGCTGAGCTACATCCCCTGCTGCATTTATTTCTTGAGATGGTCTCGCTGTGTTGCCCAGGCTGGTCTTGAACACCTGGGCTCATGTTATCTTCAGGCCTCAACCTTCTGAGTAGGTGGAACTACAGGCAGGAGCCACCACACCTTGATAGCTGGCTTGCATGCCCTCTACCACTGAGCTAAACCCCCCAGCCCCATAGCGCTGTGATCTATAGTACTGTAATTAGCAAAGTGTCAGCTCTTTAGCCTTTTTTTTTTTTTTTAGTTCTCTCACATTGCCAAGTTATTCTAGTTCTCCGGGCAGTTCTGGTTTTTTTTTTTTTTTTTTTGGCTGTGTTAGTGGTAGTTTAAGATGAGAGTTCAAGATGAGAGGGCTTTTGGGCATCTCGTTCTTTCCCCTCTGCAATTTTGGACACAAATGTGATTTCTCTTTTAAACAATTCCATGTTTTTGAGTATGTTCATAGAGTTGTGCAACCATTACCATGATCAATTTTAGAACATTTTCATCACTCCAGAAAGAAATTTCACACCCAGTGGTGGTCTCTTCCCATTTCACTCCAGTTCCCACAGCCTCAGGCGACCACTAATCTGTCTCTGAGGATTTGCTTCTTCTGGATATTTCCCACGAATATAACCATATGTGGCCTTCTGTGACAGGCCTCTTGCATGGAACAGGGATGATTATCAGAAACATTATATTGTAGCATGTATCAGTATTTCCCTTTTTAAAAAAGCATTGGGATAAAACTCACTGAGTTATATCTCCAGCCCTTTTAACTTTTATATATTTTTTATCTTACGTTATTTATTTTGAGACAGGGTCTCCCTAAGTCTCTGAATTGCCAGCCTAGGTTCGAATTTGTAGTCTTCCTGCCTCAGCTTCCTAGAGTATTTTTGGAGATAGGATCTTGGCTAAGTTGCCCAGGGTGGCCTAGACCTTGAAATCCTCCTGCCTTAGCCTGCTGAGTAGTGGGCATTGTAGCTGTGCAGCACAAAGCTATTTACTTCTTTTCTAAAACCTTAGTCCTACTCTGTGTTGTATCTAGCACCTGTTGGTTATACCCATCCATCAGCTATGGACAGTTTGGATTGTGTGACCTTTTTCCTGTTGTGAATATTTGCTAGTGTTTGTCTTAGAATATCTCAGGTTAGAAAAGAATGTCACTAGCTCACACACTGTAGTGAAGCCGATTCAGCTTCCGAGCCTCCTGTGTCCCCAGAGCAGTGTCGCACTGGACCCTCTGCTTCTGGGGCTCTTGCCTTGCCTTCGAGGAGGGGCAGCCCCTCCTCTCCTCACTGCCTGACGGCCACGCTTCACTCAGCCAGTAGCCTGATTTCCTCTACCCCTTTGCAAACTGTGAAGGCTGCTCACAAGCTTGTGTGAGCACCATGTGCTCCTCTTGGTTAGTGGTGAGACTTCCAGTTTTATCATGGGATGATTTACTTTCAGTGGGTGCTCAGGTGATTTCTGGGCTGTGCTTGTGGAACTTCAGAGAAATCTTTTCACTGTGTAGAGTTTTGGTTTCCCAGGGCCTGGCGCCTGTGCAAACTTGACTCTTGAGGGAAGGGCTTATTTCCCTTCCTTACCTTGTTTTTTTTTTCCTTTCCTTCACTTTCGAGTTTCTCATAGTTATCTGTAACATTCTTTGTCAGAGAACTATGGGGACCAGAAATTCTCCCTGATTTTCTTGTTCTTTCCCAGCTGGTTAAACCAAAAGTGCTTTTAAAATAAGCACCCTTCATAATGCACTCCTTTAAGAAATGGGAGTTCTTTTAAGAAAGAAGGGTGGTGACATATTTTCTTTTGATATTTCTGATTTAACAGGTTTATTCTCCCTGAGTTGGTGGGAAATTGTTAAAATGATATGGTCTCTTACTGGAGGCGGGCGATTTTTGCACATTTTTAAGTGCTCAGAGGAAGTGGGAGGCAGGGGAAGAGAAGTGGGGCTGTGAGGTTCCAAGTGGCACGTGGCCGCGTGGCCCGGGGAAGTGTTCTGTGCCAGGGTGGGCATGTCTTAGTGGGGATGGCTGTACCTTTCCTCAGAGGACTCCCGGGGATCGGAAGGTGAACAGCAGTGTGTCTGTGAGCATCTGGAATCTTATTACACAGAGCTCAAGTTCATCGTCAAGAAATTCTTTACTAGTGGTGTTAATCGTGCTTTTCACGTTCTCCAACTTTTCTGGAATGGCGTTTCTGTTCCAGATCGGCCCCTATGCTCAGGTCATTGATTTGCCTTACTTAATGGGGAGCTCCGACAGAGGTTGTATTCAATATTGTCTCTGTAGTGGCTAAAATAACCAAGAATTTATTAGTTTACATTCCTGCCTTAGTTTAAAAGCTAGGTGTGGGTCTGTAAATATCTGAACCGTTCATGTTTTAAACTCTGTATTTAACTGGAAATCTGTGTGTGATGTACCTATAACCTATACACGTACTTAGGCCTCTCAAAAAGAAACGCTGCATTCCTCTTCCTAAAATTAAAATTGCTTATTAGAGCTAATTTTAAGAATTGAGTTAGAACTGCCCTATAATGTAATGCAGGATATTTCCCAATAATGCCTAGGTTAACAATGATAGTCTTGCTGTATTGTGCAAAAAAGGCTTCTGTTCAGACCCAGCTGGGTTTCAGGCTTAATTCATTGCTCTATGGTGGGATCACCACAGCTGCTGTGGGGCCTTTACAAATGCAAAAAAGCTGTCAGTGTTTGTTTCATCAGCTGCATAAATGATGAGGCCAAGTTGAGGAATCCATTCCAGTGCGCAGTGTGCAGGCTGTAGCCATTATTGTTTACAGAATTAGTGTGTTGGAGCTTTAGAATAGTTGGCACATCGTCTGTGCTTTAAAAGCACAAGACTAAGGAATGGGACCAGTTGGTTGTCCTTGTAGTGTTGGCCCGATCCAGCCCAGGCCTTGTCTTTTAACAGTTACTCAGCTCTAGTCTAGCTGTGGGACTTAACCCCTAATTGGATGCAGTTGGGGCTGCTGAAGTCTTGTCCCTTTAGTTCTGCATCCCAAACTTAAGTTTGTATCTTTTTGTTTGTTTAAAGGCAGTTAGAGTTCCATAATTAAGGATTAAAGCCCTAAGCCTCCTCACAGCTCTAAAGGGGTGTGGCTGTTAGCTGAGCCTTCAGTACCTGTGCAGTAACATTCCAGATTTGGCCCTGTGGCATTGATTTTTCGAAGTGATACTTCTTTGGGAATTGCCCGCCCCCATGGACACAGAAGTTGTAGCCAGCTTCTTGACTGCCAAAAGACCCACTGGACAGCTCACTTCACAAGCCAAGAAGGGTTGGCTCTGCGGTCTTAACAGCACGAAGTGGTCTTTCCTTAGGTACTGGTGAGCTGTGGCTCATGTCCAGTTCCTTTTGGGCTGGGCAAGCAGGACACTGGGACCAGCATCCACGGACTTCCACAGGTACTGTCTGTCCAGCTCCCCTTTCCTTTTCTTTCTTTCTGTGGTGTTGAGGATGGAACCCAGGGCCTCACGCATGCTAAACATGTACTGTACTGCTCCTTTCATTTTAACCTAGTGTATTTTCAGACCTTTTTAAGCTCAAGGGTCTTTGCAGAAGTTCTCCCTCCTTGGAAGATGGAGAGCCTGAATGTTGGCCTGAATGTTGATGGTTTTAAAGAGTGGAGTTTGTCAGGCCTTGTAGTCAACTTGGATGAATAATTGTGCTTCCTTTCAGCCGGAAAGGCCTCAGAATGCACTCCTATATTCATCAAAAAGATGGCATGAGGTGCAGGGGCTCCAAATTGGAGGTCAGGCTGATCGGCTTTATCTCAGATAACTGTCACACGTGCTCTCCTTGATTCCTTTATCCTAGAAAGTGTCTGGAGCCCAAGATGACGGATGGATCTGATGAATTCTGTGTGGCGTTTGTGCTGATTAAGCAGAATTTGGGAATCCTTATGTGGCTTTTCTTTTAAAGAGCTTTTTAGGATGGTCTCTGAGGAGTGTATTTTACCTTTTAATTACAGTGAGCTTCCAAAAAAAAACAAATGCACATGCCAGCCTGGGTTTTTGTTTTCTCCTAACACCCTCCCACCCTTCATCGAGGTACACACAGCACAGCGCATGCACACACGCGCACCCTGTAACAGTAGTAATGAAAAGGAAAATTGCCAACTGTGACCTCCACACCTCCCCCAGGGAAGGACTAAATTGCAGGACCTCATAAGGAAACAACAGTTTCATGGTCATTGTTCTCTGCCCAGCAGCCCTGGATTGCACTTCCCTTGCTCAATCTGTACCTCCTGGCTAGGGTGTTAGTACTATATCTGGGCTTTGGGGACTTATATCAAAAGCTCCCTCTGTTTCTTTGAGTTATTTTGAGACAAAACATTTTCTTATGATACTTTGAAAGTTCTGTATCCTCACTATTTAAATTTTTTTAGGTGAGTAGAAAGTTTTATTAATCCATACCTCTGTGTGTGTGTGTGTGTGTGTGTGTGTGTGTTTGTATGTGTGTGTGTTCTCATGTCGGTGTTATCTCATGACCCCAGGGGACCTCCATCCCTGGTGGCCTGTCTCCTAGAAAATGTGCTACTTTACTAACAATCCAGGTGTCAGCCGACCAGTAACTGTCCCTCTGGCAGTTTACTAGCTGAGTCCCCAGGAAGTTCACTGGGCCTCATCTTAAATTCTGTGTTATCCACTGTCCATGGAGTGCACATCTCTGGTAAAGATTAGGTGCTCTAATAAGCACAGCTCTGTCTGCTACATCTGGGCCATTTCCTCCCGCTAGTACGTCAGTATTGCTGGTGTTATGGTCCTATAGCTGCTGCTTTGGAGGGTCTGGAGTACTCCTGACATGTTACAGCTTGCTGCATGGTGAGCTCTTGTCCTCCTCGGCTGAGGGGAGAATTTAACACTTTGAACATAACCAGAATCTGCAGACTCTGGGCTTCTTGGAGTGTTATTTTCTTGTCTCTCGACTTTTTTGTCTTCCTCCCATTGAAAAAGAAAATCATGAGAGCAGCTCACGACTGTCTGACACATTACTGAGTGGTGCCTTCACTTTTCCTGAATGAGAGTTCAGAGATCTATACTGTGAGGCAGGACACAGCCAGCAGTGTCCAGGAAAGGAGCCCCCGGAATCCTAACCAGCTGGTTGGAAATGGCAGTAGGTGCTGAGGAGGGAACTGATACTCCCTGGAAGGGTGTCAGTTGTGAAATAGTCTAGGTATGGAGTTGTTCATAGAGTCAGGCTTCAAACAATAGTAAAAGGTAGACAGACTCTGAAGACTGGGAATGGAGTGTGCCTGTTCTGATGGGTTTTCTGGGTATTTCAAGCCATGGTGTTGAAAAGCCTCGTGAAGGACGTTGCTTTGGTCTGGTGGGACGTCAAGGTGTCACCTTTGTTGTGTGACTGAGAACCTTACCGAGTGCTTTCTCCATTGTTGGCCTGCCAGCTCTGTTGGTACATGCATCTAGACCTGTGACAGGAGGATGCGTTCATGCTGGTCCTCAGAAGAGGTATTTCACCTACGTTCCTGAAGGTGTGGTTGTGTTTCTTGTGGTTCAGACGAAACTCTTGCCCCATGGATTCAGTGGGAGGAAAGTCCACTCCCTGAAATGGACTTACAGCCTCCCAGATTGCTGCCTGGCTAATTAATCTCATACCTCACAGACAAGCATCCATTAATAGAGCCACTTACAAAGCATAATTCCTCCCTGCCCCCCAGGGAGGGGATGGGCGGTGGATGAAGTGGGCTACTTGTTCCCAAAGTGTGCCCACTTGGTTACCTAGGTACTGTGATAGGGGTGGTGGCCACCACTTTTTCCTTCTCTGGAAACACATCAAATCCATCACTTAATATATAAATTTAAAACAACTCTCAGGCAGCATACTTGACCCGAATTAGAGCTAGGTTTTGCTAATAGCGTTCATCACACACTTAGAAAGCTCATCTTTGAACTTTTTAACTGTTGAGGACAACGACGACCATAGTTATCTTGCTGCTGCTGCTGGTAATAGAAAATAGAAAGTTCATTTGCCAAAGCGATGGTCGTTTCCTTCTTAGGAGAGCAGCTTAACTCCAGCACTTCATTTAGCCGGAGGAAAACGGTCGCTACCTCCCAGTTAAGCTGTTTTCCATTATCCAGTTGTGGCCTGGGGCGGTGGGGCACAGAAAGGAGCAGTTAAGAAGAGGTGCTGCAGAAAGTGTACTGCTGTCTGAAAGCCTGTGTGGGGAGGACCCTGGCTTTAGAAAGGGGGAAGGGGAGGGGGCAGCAGTCGCTGAAGCATGACGAGCCTCCAAAGGCCCCTGGGATTTGAACACAAAAAAAGGAGCTTTTTGCAGCTCTTTCACATGCGCACGTCTCCCTCTGCTCCATCCATTCTCCCCTGCTGCTTTGTAAATCTCCCAGTTGGAAATTTTTAACATGGGAGAGCTTCTTCCTGTGCTTCAGTTGGCAGAATGCTCACACGCAGCTGCAAAGAATTTGCTTTTCCTTTTCACAGCATCTCTCATTTAAAAGCATTAGCAAGACTACAAAACAAAATAAAAACTTGAGGATTTTTCAGAAGTGGAAGCCAAGTTTAATTAAAGTCAAGGAAGTTGGGGGCTATAACTCTTTTGTGAAGCCTCTTAAAGTCAGATGTGAGCGTGTGCCAATGGCAGGCAAGGTGGGAAATGCCAGCGGCTGTTCCTCAAGAAATTTAAAGGCCTCCCTGTCTGGGGTGTGCTTGCAGGATAGCCCACAATTTATCAAAAGATATGCTGAGCCATTATTTCTTTGCTGGCCTCCAAAATGTTTGTCAGTTGCAGATGGCTGTTCCCTTCCTTTTGGAGGATGAGAACCCTTAATAGTTTTCTCTGACCTCCCAGGTCTCTATAAACTCTCATAACCTGAATGCCCCACACCTGCATCTGTAGACCAGCTCACAGGTCTAATTAAAAAAAAAAAAAGTATTTTCAGCTGGACTCGGTTGCACACTTGTAATCCTGGTATGGTAGGAGGACTGCAAGTTCATGCCCAGCCCGGGAAATCTAGTGACTTCCTGAGACCTTGTCTTGAAGCTGAAAGATAAAAGAGCTGGGGATGTAGCTCAGTCCCAAGGCCCTGGGTTCAGGCTACAGTACTAAAGGAAAAAAAAAAGTATTTTTTGACTTGATTACTACTGCCCCAGATTGGATTTTTTTTTCTTTTTTTTTCAGATTGGATTTTTAATCTGGTAGTATTTAGAGGTGCCTCTCAGCATTTGTCAAGGAGATTATGGAGCTCACATTTATTTACAGTGTGGAGAAACCTCTGTTATCTAGGTGATATGTAAAGTACTTTTACTGGCTAATAGAGTGCAAGGTCCTGTCAGTGTCCAGAAGTGAGGCCCTGGTCTAGTCTGACTCTGGATCTAGTCCCCAGGAAAGGTATTTGGAATTCATCTCACAGATTGAAGATAAGTAAACACTATCTGTTGACATCACTTTGAGTTGTGCCAGGAAATTATTAGTTAGCTTTACTCCAACTTTTTTATTTCTTCAGTAATTATACAGATATCAGTGCTTTAAATCTGGGGGAGGGTACTGGAGGTTGAACCCAGCCCTTCTGCACTGAGTTATATTCCCAGCCTTCTTTATTTTCTGTTTTGAGACAGGGTCTTGCTAAGTTGGCCAGGCTAGGCTCCTTGAGATCTTGTGTGTGTGCTCCCGTGCCTGGCTGGTGATTTTTTTTTTTAATGTTAAGAAATACTAACCCAGGAAATGTTTGTCCTGAGGGAACATGGTCGTTTCTTAGTACTTGTGTAGGTCCCAGCACTGCTACTTGAGGGGAAAGACCCAGAGTCCTTGGAGTCCTGTGAGTCTGATCCTGTGTGTTAGGTGGTTGACGGTCTCCTCCGGAGTGTACAGTTGGTTCTTTTTTTTCTTTTTTTTGCACTGCTGGTTGTCATCCAAGGCTGTGGGCATGCTAGGCAAGCACTCACTCTGTCTCTTGAGTTTTACCCCAGCTTCGGAACTGGTTCTGAAGTTGAAGTTGTACCTTTGGCCTTCACAGGTATTTGCCCTGCTTTGAGAAGGCAGTGGGAGCATGTAGAAGTTATTTGCCCTTTCCATTGTTGTTTTCCTCGAAGAGAGATCATAGCATATTTTGAACGCAGCTGAGCTACATTCCCAGCCCCTTTTTTAAAATTTTGAGACAGGTCCTCAGTAAGTCACTAACTTGTCCAGGCTGGGCTCAGACTTGTGATTCTGCTGCTTCAGCCTCCCAGAGCTTGAGATTACAGGGATGTGTCACCATGCCTGGATTTATTTAGGTTTTAGAAAATATATTTTTATTGGAGATAAAATTGTACATATGTGGTATGGTGTGACATTTTAATACATGATCTGGCCAGGGTAATTGGCTCATCATCTCCAACATTTATCATTTCTTTGTGTTGGGAACATTTGACATCCTATGCCAGCTGTGTTGAAATACAACAATGAATTGCCACGCTTCAGTTTTAATTTCACGAATGTGCATGTGCTTTGTTTTGTGTTTCTAGTTTCCAGTACATTGTTTTCTGCAGAAGGACGTGAAATGGTGTACGGGACCGAGACCAAAGATGGTTTCAGCAGGGCTCCAGGCCATCGTGTCCTGATCACTGAGGGGTCTCTTGCAGCTTCTGAACAGGCCTGGGTGGGACCAGGATTTCTCACCAGCTTGAGGGAGATGCTGATGTGCTGGGGCTCACTTGGCACCACTGGCGGGAGTTTAGGACTGACACTTTGGTTGGTAGTTTGGGTCTCTTTTCCCTCATATCTGTCCCAACAAGAACTCCCCAATTTAAAGATGTGGAAAAACAGTCTTGGGATTGTAAGGCCTAGAGCATTGCTTGAAAAATCCTTTTTTGGCCCAGTCCCTTCTCTGGTCTCCTTTTTGAGGGTGTTTTTTCAGGGTTTATTCTGGAAGGAAGCCTGGTGTCCTCACAGACAACTTGCAGAGTGCATTGTCTGCCTCCTGTTAGCGCGCGCTCTGTCACATCTCATCGGGGAGGCACAGAACAGCCTCAGGAATTCCTGTGTGCAGCCCATACTCTTTTGCTGTTTTCTATCCAGAACTCACCCTGAAAGTTTGTGTGTCTTTTTAAAAAGTTTTTATTAGATAATAGTTTACCATTGATTGAATGGATACTGACCTAAATCCCCCTGCCCCCCCAATTGAACCCAGGGCCTTTACACTGAGCTACATCCCCCCCCCCCGTTTGGTACTGGGGGTCGAACTCGGGACCTTATGCATGCGAGGCAGGTGGCGGCAACACTGAGCCAAAACCCTGGCCCTCCGCAGCCCCTTTTATTTTTCATTTTTTTTTGTTTTTCCTTTTCGGTACTCGGGATCGAACTCAGGACCTTGTGCTTGCAAGGCAGGCGAGGTGCCACTGAGCTAAGTCCCAGCCCTTATTTTTCATTTTGAGGTGGAGTTTCACCAAGTTGCTCCGTTGCATGGGCTAACCTGAACTTTCGATCCTCTTGCCTCAGCTTACTTACCAGTGCCTGGCATCACAGGCATGCATCACCACTGGGCTCTAAATGCGTCTTTTTTTTTTCTGGTATCCAGAGTCAAACTCAGGACCTTGCCACGCAGGCGTGGTTCCACTGAGCTACGTCCTCAGCCCTTAAATGCTTTTTATAAATTATGTTTTGTTTTGTTTTTTTGAGACAGGGTCTCACTGTGTATATAGTTCAAGCTGATCTCAAACTCAGCGTGATCTTCCTGCCTCAACCTCCTGAGTGCTGGGATTACAGGCCTGGCTCTGTAGATCATGTTCTAGCTAGTCATGGCTTACCACAGTTGTGTAACTTAGCTGTTTACTACATTGCAGTGCTGTGGAAGCAAGGTTGGGAGCTGGGCCCTGGGTGGACGCCTCACCCCACCACTCCAAATCCAGCTTTTTTTGCCCCTAGAAGTCAGTGCAGATGGGACAACTCCTTTTTCTGCTTGTCACTTATCTCCTGATACCCTAATCTCTCATTATCTGAGTTTCCTTACCTGTAGCATGAGGGCAAGACACCTCATTGGATTCTGAGTTGTGCTGGCTGCACATTGTATTTCTGTCATCTTGATTTTATTTTTGCAACACAGTCACTGATTGCATAAACCCAGTTTCTCTCCCCTTCCCCCATTTGTGCTTTGAGAATCATTCTTCCACCCGTTAGAGTAGGAATTAAGAATTATTTTTCTCTCAGTTGTTAAGAGTTACAATACCAGGCGAAGAGGTAATGTTTATGTTTTGCTATCAGGATACAAAAGACAGCCTAGAAAGTGGCCATTTATAGAGAAGGAAGTTGTCATTTATAAAGTGGGATTTACTAGCTTTTGTGGGTCTTCCCTTTTTACTTGAGAAGTTTCCCCTTGTGGGAGGGTGGGGATTCCTTCTGCTGGGAAACATCCTATATTCCTCATGCTAAAAGCACTGCATGTCTTAATTTTCTCCACTCTTAGTTTTAAGAGAGGTTTTCATTTGCTAAGGATTTTATACCCATAGTAGGTTCTCTGTAAACACATATGGAATTGAATAGTGAAATGATTACAGATTTATAAATGAGTTGTGTACCTACATTCTGCTCTTCTACAGTTGTATTTGTAAAAGAGGAAGTCATTTGAAAACTAATGATTGTGCTTATTAAAGGAGTTGTTTTTCAGGGCAGTTTTCTAAAGATTTTTAGAAATAATATAAATTAGAGGTAAAGAGCAGTGCAATTCTTTTGGGAACATCCTCTGAAGAATATAGTGTTTAATTTTTGCCACTTTTTGGTATCTTTTAAAACTGTTACCTTTTTTCCTTTCTTATTAAAAACACACACATAGGGCTGGGGATTTTAGCTCAGTGGTTTCGTCGCCCGCTGCGCAAGCGCAAGGACCCGACTTCAATCCCTGGTACCAAAAAAACCCCACACATACACAAAAAATGTCTTTTGTGCCTTAGCAAATAGTGTTTCAGAGTCCAGCCTGGTGGGGCGCACCTGTAATCCCAGAATTATGGGAGACTGAGGTATGAGGATCGAAAGTTTGAGCCTAGCCTGGGCAACTTAGTCGACATTCTGGCTCAAAATAAAGATGGGGGGATGTATCTCAGTGGTGCTGCCCCTGCCTGGCAAGCGCAGGGTCCTGAGTTTGATCCCTGGTGGTAGTGGGGCATAGAGATGGAGGTCAGTGTGAGGTCCCTTGGGTTCAATAGCTAGTACTGCCCAAACAAAATGAACCCCTCCCCGAAAGACTCCGATTCTCTGCATTTTATGAGAATTTGGGGGAGGATATCTATACTTTTTGTATGTGCTAGACGTGGATGAAGAAACTGGTGCTTTATTTTGTTTGTTTTTGAGAGAGCCTCCCTGTGTAATTAGTTTGGCCTTGAGCTTATGATATTCCTACCTCAGCCTCCAAGTGCTGGGATGGATGGGTGCACTACTGTGTCCAGCGAGAAAGGGGTGCCTTCTTATCTGATAAAAGCAATCTGTTATTCCATTCCATTTAGTTTTATTTTTTATATACAGTATTTATTTTATGCAGTGTTGGGAACTAACCCAGCACCCCACACGTGCTGGGAAAGCACTCTGTGGCTGAGATATTTCCCCCTAGCTCTGTGATTCCATTTTATTTTCATAGGAAAGCTGAACATTTCTATGTATTAACTAGTATTTTGTTCTGAAGAAACATGTTCTATTTGTAAAACAGGAAATGTGTGGGAAAGGGCAATTCAGCAGCATGTTATTGTGTTCACAGCAAAGAATTTATTTTTACCAAATTTATTTTCCTTTGGCCCGGGGATTAGCTCAGTAGTTCCGCTGCCTGCCTCCCAAGTGCAAGGTTCTGAATTCGATCCTCGATACCCCCCCAAAAAAATTTATTTCCCTTCATTCACATGATTTAACACGGTTAAAATCCTTTCTTCACTGGGAATTGAACCCAGGGTCTTGGACATAAATAACTGATATTTCTACAATGGTTTATTACACAGCCCTCCAGGAAGTAGATGGAGATTTTTATGTATGACGAGGAAGTGACTTGGACGGCCCAGGTGAGCAGTGCTGCTAACTGACTCACTTTTGATTCTGGAATCTTCTGTCAGTGGCGGTCCTTGGCACCTTGAAACTCTTTGGGGGTTGGGCCCAGGAAGGTGATTTCAAGGGCTTCCACTCCTTTCCCAGCTTCTTTCCACTCTTCCATTGCCTGATCACATCAGTAGGACCCTTTTTATTATTTTTATTTATTTATTTTTGGTGCCGGGGCTCAAACTCGGGTCCTTGCGCTTGAGAAGCAGGCGGTGGAACCACTGAGCTAAATCCCCAGCCAGTAGGACCCTTTTTAAAGCTGCTGACCACCTGGCCGTCTGAAGCTCCACCTGCAGCTAGAAGCTGATCATCTTTCAGGAATGTTCTGCTGGAGGCTGGTAGGACCCTCTGTGCAGAAAGAAGATTGGTCAGGCTTTTAACTTTGCAGTCTCTGGAGCTGTCCCTGGATGGCATGAGTCCTTCAGGCTTCCCATTTTGTTGTGACAGGATTAAAAGCGAGTTTTGCAGAGTTGCCTCTGTCTCCGAGACGTGGGTCTCAGCCTCGGGAGGTCAGAGGCGAGCTGGAGGTACTCCGGCCACAGGAAGCCCTCCCTGTCTGTCCTAGGTCTGGGGGTCCGAGTCCAGGGGATCCCAGAGCAAAGTTGTAGAGAGGCTGCCCCTTGGGCTCAGAGGTAGAGATAGGAACAAGCTGGAAGACTGTTCTGGCCTAGAAAGAGGTTATGTAGATAGGCATTTGGATCTTTGGTGTTTCTTTTTCTCTTTTTAAGGCTGTGCGCACAGCTGTATGTTCAGAATTGGAAAATTTCCTACATACACAGCTTCTTCATTACACACTGATACCGGTTAATTCAAAATCACTTGTAATTGGAAGCAGCTGCTGTTTCCCAGCTGACTAGGTGTTCAAGTCAGATGCTTCTGAATTAGCTGGCTTGGATTATTCATATATTAATTAAAGTCCATTTTATCCCCCCCCCCCCGCCCGAAGTCTCTTGCCTCTCCATTGACCAGGATTTTATAGTAATACATTTGAAATTGCATGAGCATCCTCGTAGATAGGTATAATGTAAGTTCAAGGACTTGAAGTTGATTATAGTCTTGTATTATTAAATAGTGAATTCAACTGCATTGCAATTTCCTTTTCTTGCTCTTTGAACCTTGCTTCTATAGTGGGGGAAAATTTCATTCCATTTAGGAAAGTTGAGACTTTTGTCCCCTTTCATCCTCCTGGGACACCAGCATATTAGGCTAATTGCTTGTGTCACTGCTACAGGGAAGGTACTGCCTGAAATGGGACAAGCATTTTTCTGGTACTTTTCATCTAATGGGGTTTGCAAATTAAGCCATGGATAGTGGGGCTTAGGGGCAGTGGGGATATTTTCTTAGAAGGAAAAAAAAAAAGTTAGCAAGTGCTTTGGAAAGGCTCTGTCTAGTTCCTCACCCGGCAGAGGATGCAGTGTGCACTGAGCAGCCTATAGGAGAAAAAGACTGCCTTAATTTTCCGGACCAAAAAAATGTTAGAGGGGAAATCACATTGCATTTCTCTCTATGATGCTAATGAGGAAAAGAGGCAATGCTGGAGGGAAGGATGTAAATGGCTGCTTCCTCCCCTTCCTATTTTAGCTACCTGACTTGGCTAAAGTTTGTCTCGACAAATGTCCTAGTGAATTTAATCTTGTGTTCATCCTTCTCCTCCCCTTGTGTGTTCAGGCCTGTTTTAGCTGGCTTGCAAAAAAAAACAAACCAGGGCAGTGCAGATCCATTAGGTTCTGCCTGCCTGTTCTGATGCTTACGCATTCTGCGTGCTGTGGAAGACATGATCTCTGCCCAAAAGGAGTTCAAGGGTCCCTGGAGAAAGCAAGTCTATTCCTGTCATTGCATTTAGGGGATTATATAAATATCTGTCCCCTGTGATTCGGCACTGTCATGCTGAGCCCTGGGAGAGCCAGAGGAGTTGTAGGTTGGTTAGCTGCTGTTAGAGGTAGAAATTTACCCCTGGAACAGTCTAGATATATATATCATCATCATTATTCTTCATCATCATCATCATCATCATCATCATCATCATCATCATCATCATCATCATCATCATCCCAACCCCAAAGATACGCATGCGATTGGCAGCTGCTCTACCAGGGAACCCATGGGGTACATGTTTAGTGCTTTATAGATTCCTTTTCTGTGTTATGTTAGGAGACCCTGGGCCCCTTGTTGATCTGGACTCTTGATTGATTTAGTTATGGGAATAGCACAGTCTTGGGACCCTCCAGATGAAGCAAGCCTGTTGGTTCACGTATGTGGTGGGGGTGGGACTGAGCTGGCTTTGGTGGAGTGATGTGATGGACGGGCTGTTGCATTCAGGAGAGTCCCTTTGTGCCTGGGATTCATGCCACCTGGAATTGTCAGTGGCTGCTTCATGTTGCTCTGGTAGTTACTTGGACATAGGGAAATAGGCCTGCTGCAATTTGTGCCTTTGGGCTTTCCCCGAGTTTCAAAGCCACCAACACTCAAATTTCTGGTAAACCTTAGAAGGACAAGGGAACACATGTGATACAACAAAATCTCCTTGCAGTATATTTTGTTAGCAAGTGACACTTTCCTCATATTTTCAGTTCTTCCATAATGAGTTCTTGGTGTAAGTGTTTTGTTGAAATCTCTCCATGGTAATAACTATCATGCCATGAATGTTTTGCCTATAAAGTAACAAGACTGCTTATTCTCATACACATTTGCAAAGCAGCATGTATTTTATTTTTACTGATGAGCAGATTACACTTCGGAAAGAGAAGTGGTCCGAAGCAACATGGGGTGGAGGGAGGCTGGAGTTGAAGCCGTTTTCTTTTTGGCCTAGACTGAGGTATTTATCGTGGTGCTGGTCTCGCACAGGCTACACAAGTGCCCTGCTACTGAGCTGTGGTTTGAATTACAATCCACCTCCGCCCCAGATCCAGCTTCATATTTTGATTCTGCTGTTACCTGTCCTGTGTAAAGCTCCACAGGCTCATTTACCATCTCCTCCTTAGGGTACTGTAGAGAAAAGAGGAGCTAGTGCACTTAAACTGGAATCAAAGTCCAGCCATTGTCATTTTGTGTTTTGAGGTCTCTGTTGGCTTCGAGGTGTGGCTCAGTGGTAGAGCCTTGCTTACTGTATTCAAGGGTCTGGGTTCAGTCCTCAGCACCCTTAAGAAAGGAAAAGAGAAATAGGGATAGATGGAGAGAAAGCACCACAACTCCACATTCTTGACAGTTGTGAAAAATATAAGAGAAAAACTTGAGTAAGGGACAGGAACTCGGTAATGCCAGATGATAAATCCACAGTGTACAGGTCAGAGGGGAAGGGTCTGGGGCCACCTCCAACACTATTTGCCTGGCCTGCTGCTTGGGAGGCCTGATTGTTGGTGGAAGGCGGATTTGGTGCAGGGATTAGGCCCCTGTTGTGCCAGCCCGCTCTGCAGGGCTCCAGACTGGAGGCTGCCAGGGGCCTTTGGAGACCCAGCACCCCAGGCCTGCATGCTCAGAGCCTGGGTTTGCCTGGGGCTGTTCACATGGAATTGAATTTGCAGTGGGGGAGCAGAGAGGGAAAGAATAGGAGCAAATTTCTCATTTCAAGGAGTTAGATAGATCCTTAGGGATGTAAAGAAGGAATTCTGCGTGGAGGATACAAAAGCATTCCCAAGTTAGGAAGAGGAGGGGGAGAGGCAGAGACAGAGACAGACAGACAGACATAGACATAGGTAGAGCGAGAGAGAGAAGAGAGAAGACACCTTAGGTTCCTGAGGTCAGGGAGGAATTGCCTTTGGCCTTGCCCATTGAAGCACACAGACCTGTTTCACCTGGCACAGCTGGCGTCAGAATAGCCCTTTGTGGGTGCTTTTATGTGTGCACTTAAAATTTTTTCTTGGTCTTCTTTAGTAAGCACACACGAGGCCCCAGGGGGCTAGTGAAAGAGGACACTAGCAGAAAAGGGAGTGTCCAGGCAGAGGAAAAGGCTTATGGGGCTGGAAGGAAAAAATACATATCAAATATGAGTTAGGGGAAGCAATGCTTTGAGATCAAATTCTTTTTCCCTCCCCTGAGAAAAACACTGTTATTCACATAATGAAATAGGTATATGTATCTATTTATAACGGCCAGTAAACTTTTCCCTTTTCTTTTTGCTACTAAAGAGAGTGTAGCTGTGACCCTTCATTTTATGTTTCCTGATGCATACATACAGGAAGTTCTCTGGTATACAGACCCAGCATTTCAGTTCCAGCTCACAAGGGGCCTGCATTTTCATCAGTAAGTACCACAGTGTTTTATCAAGTGGCTGGAGCTCTTCATCCTGCCAGCGCTGGTGACCCGGGTGATAGACATCCTTGCTAAAGTTCAGCATTGTCATCTGGGGGTCCATTTTGTGTTTGACCTGTAACATGTGTGTGGTTTCAGGTGTCCATGTGTTTGGAGCAGCTGGCTCCCCAACTTCCATGGCACCCTGGGCTCGGCCTCGGTCATGCTTGTGCCCAAGTGTATCACCTTTATCCCCCAGCACCACCATGACCATTATTTATTTATTTTTTTCCGGTACCAGGGATCGAACTTGGGTCCTTGCACTTGCGTAGCAGGTGGCGAAACCACTGAGATAAATCCCCAGCCCTATGACCGTTATTATTATTATTATTATTATTTTTGGTACCAGGGATCAAACTCGGATCCTTGCGCTTATGAGGCAGGCGCTGGAACCACTGAGCTAAATCTCCAGCCTGACCATTATTTTTTCGTTTGAATACATTTAAAATGATGAATATATACAGTGCTTAGGTTTTTATTTATGGAGTACCGTGTGTTTCTGTGAAGGTATATATTGTAAGATGTACATCCAGGTATGCCACTAGTAATTTGCTCTTGTGTTTTGTCAGAGGTAATGGGGCACTCATTACCAATAAACTTCTCTATTGTCAGTTTTCTTTCTTTCTTTTTTGTTTTGTTTTGTTTTTTGTATTGTGAGACAGGGTCTCACTAATGTAGTTCAGACTGGATCCTCCTGCCTCAGCTGGGATTACAAGCATGCATCCGCGGGCCTGGGCTTTTTAAAAAAAATTATTTAAAAGCAAAACATTTGTCAATATATTTTAGATATACATAATGGTAACACTCGTCATAGATAGGGCACTTTTTTTTTTTTGGTACCTGGCATTGAACTCTGGTCCTTGCGCTTGCGCAGCAGGCAGCAAAACCACTGAGCTAAACCCCTGGCCCAGGGACTTCTTTTTTTTAAAGTTAATTTCTTGTGTAAATTCTGTTACCTGTCAGTGGTTGATGGAATAAAAATCTTAACTAATTTTTTTGGTGCTAGGGACTGAACTCAGGACCTTGTGCATGTTAAGCATGTGCTCTACCTCTGAACTACACCCCCAGCCCCAAAGTTTTTGTTTGCTTTGGTTCTTTAAGACAGGGTCACACAATGTAGCCCTGGCTGGCCTTGAACCCGAGATCCTCTTGCCTGGCCTCAGCCTCCAAGTGCTGGGATTATGGGTTGTGCACCACCAGGCTTGACCAAATCTAAATGCTTAAGCATTATCTAGGATGCTTCATTTAACCTGCTGGCACTTAGGTGGTAATCAGTAAGTAACTGTTGTCGCCCTAACTTGCATCCCATATTAACCTTAGGCCCTTCTGGATGAATGTGACTAAATCCCTTTCCCCAGCTGACATAAAAGACTTCATGTGGGGCCGGGGATTTAGTTCAGTGGTTTCGCCGCCTGCTGCGCAAGTGCAAGGACCCAAGTTCGATCCCTGGTACCAAAAAAAAAAAAAAAAAGACTTCATGTCTAGAGAGTTGGAGGAATAGTAGGCAAAACAGTAGGCAACACCTGGGCACTCACCGTCTAGACTGAGAAGAGTACATCATATTGTTTATGTCAATGTGACCCAGGGTCTGTTTCTTCCCTCAGAGCTACAGCTTTGGCAATTTGGTATTAGTGATCTTGGTTAGCCATTAAAAAAGAATAAAATAACCACGCTGTTGGTCTTGTTGCAGCACTTCAGTAGTAATAAAAAAATAACTTCAGTGACTTTGGTTTTTTTCTGCCAAAGTAAATGTTGGCTGTCTTTCAGATGTAGTAATGTTGCTTCTCTAAATTTGTTCGAGTTAAACTAAAGCAGGGCCAAGTTGAGAAATTAGTTTCTCAGTTTTTTCCCTTCCAGTTTAGAAAAAAATTTTAGGTTTTGGATACTCTTGTGCCTACAATTCTGGTTCTCTTCTCCCTCCATTAAAAAAAGATCATAAAGATTGAGCTAAGATATCATCCACGGAAGGAGCAAAGATCCAGATTTTATAGTCTTTACAGGGTGCTGATTGTGGTGATCTTTTTTTTTTTTTTTTTTAGGTACCGGGGGATGGAGCTCGGGACCTTCCACTTGCGAGGCAGGCGGTGGAACCACTGAGCTAAATCCCCGGCCCAATTGTGGTAATGTTAAAGTAAGGTATTTGAGCCTATGTGGAAGGTAGTTAATTCAGTAGGACAGTTTCTTCTTGGTCATAAAAGTGTAAGTAAAGGTAGTTTTAACTACTTGTGGTTTTTATGTTGAGTGTTTGGACTTTGCTGGGGATGGAACCCAGGGCCTCATGGGTGCTAGGCAAGCACTGTACCACAGAGCTACATCTCTAGCCCTTACTCCTTGTTTTATTTTTTGTTTTTTCCTTACTCCTTGGTTTTAAAATGGGTTTTTTTTTTGTTGGCCTTGTAGTGGTTTTTACCTTACACTTCCAAACTATGCTTGTGTATTCCTAGGTAGGAAATTCAAGAAGGTATCACGAATGCTACCACAGGCAACCCTGTGTTACTGTGCGTTAGCTGATTGTTGAAAGAGATTGGGAGTATGTTAGTTTAAAGTGTGTTAGAGTTTGGTGCATACAAGTGCTGGAGAGCCCAATGCCAATACACATTCACGAGGCAATCTCTAGACGTTCTGCACACAGAATTGGAAGAGTTACAAAGCCTTTATTGTGCTCTACCTGGTTTGGGCAGGTAACCTATGAGGAAGGGATTGTTGGCTTTGCCTTAGCCCTGTGCTTCACAGCACTTTAATTCACATGATGCCATTAAGGTATGCCATTGTCCAAAAGAAAAATAAAGTGAATACATCCTGGTATGTATGCATGCATTTTGAAGTCACTTTCTTTTCTTTTTTTTTGGTACTGGGAATTGAACTTGGGACCTTGCGATTGCCCGGCTGGCGCTGGAACCACTGAGCTAAATCCCTAGCCCCTGAAGTCACTTTCAGTATCATGTTCACAAATGTTCAGAGCAAAATCTGAAGCCCCTCTCCCCCCAGCTGTGTTCCACTGCCTTCCTCAGAGGCCAGCTCTGCAGTGGTTTAGTGTGCACCCCCCCCCCCCCCCCCCCCCCCCCCCTCCCCCCCGCCCCCCCCCGCCTCTGCATGTTAATGGGTGTGGTTATGTGTCTGTCTCTCTTGTTGGCATGAGGAGTGTAAGGTCCTGGTATGCGGCTTAACTTTTTCTCACTTAGGATTGTCTAGAAGTTTTCTTCATGCCTCTCTTTTTCCTGCTGCTCGGTATCTGATAGGGCCAGGGTACTGTAGTTTATTTAAGCACTTCCTTATGATGTTTCCTTCCTAGAAGAGCCTTGACATTTACAAGGCATCTAGTGGACATTTACGTTGTTTCCATGGTTTTGTTTACTTAAAATTTCTTCCTGTACATCTTTCACACACATGATGATATTAGAGTAGAGCTGATTGGAAGTGCATGTGCTCTGTTTTTCTAGTAGGAAGAGATTATTCCTTTCAGAGAGGGACACACCCACCAGCACACCCACCAGCAGACCCACCAGCAGCTATGGAAGCCTTTATTTCCCTCTTCTTCTTCCCAGTGTTTACAATTACATAGTTTGCTGATGAATTCCACCCATCATTGTTTTTAATTTACATTTCTCTGCATTGAGCAATTTCCTTGGCCTGTTAGTCTATCGTGTGTATTCATAGCTTTGTCAATGTTTATATATATATATTAAAAAATGCATTCTTTTAAAAATGTTATAGATAGATAGATAGATAGATAGATAAAGTATGGCTGTTTGTGGGATAGGAAGTGATTTTTTTTTTGTGGGGGAGGAGTTGGCACTGGTGATTGAACCCAGGGCCTTGGAACTGAGCTGTATCCTAGCCCTCTTTTATGTTTTGAAGCAGGGCCTCTCCCCAAGTCAGTACCCAGTCGGGTTGAATTTGAGAAGCTCCTACAGTAGCCTCCCAGAGAGCTGGGGTTACAGGGTGTGCCACGCCTGGCTTGATCTTCCGCTTTTTAAAATAAAGGGTGCAGAGGCTAACCGAAGCCAGCTAGCCCATATGTCACCTCAATGCCGGGCATGGTCTGTGAGGGGAACACTCCAGATTTGCCTTCCCAGCAGCATTGAAATGTACAGTACCCAGCTGTTTATAGTAAGTGTGCGATACAGCAGATCTCAGGAAAAAAAAATCAAACTGAGGTTGTGTACTTTTTGATTAGCATCTCCCCATTTCCCCCACTCCTTTCATCGCTTTGCTTTTTTTTGTAAAAAATCAGGGTCTCACCCTGTAGTCCAGGGCAGCTTTGAATTTATGTATTTATGTAGCCTAGGCTGACCTTGAATGGATGATCCTCCTGCCTCAGCCTCCCAGTGTGTTGGGATTATAGGCATGCCCCACCATGCCTGGCTGTTGATTGCTTTTTTTGAGCTGTTTATGTTCTGAGTATTTATTATATGTGAAATATTGGAAATATTTGTATTTTAAGTAGGTTTACTTTGTATTTTTGTATAGAAGTTTAAGCGTTTTCTATAGTCTGCTGTAGTTTTCCTTTATGGGTTTCATGTGTTTGCTTAGAGGTACTTTTTGACCCCAAGGATATGACCATATTCCCGTGAAATTACCTTTGTTACCTTCTGCTTACACACTCCCTCCAAGTTCTTAATCTCTACACTCCCACATCATCTTTTTTTTTTCTTTTTTTCTTTTTTTTGTATTTTCTAACATCTGTGTAGCTTATTGGTGCAATGGGATCATTCACAGAGTAGTATTGTATGTTATTTTTTTTTTAGTAAAACATTTATTGGTGCATTTTAGATTACATAACGATCACATTCATCATAGGGAATTTGTACTAGTACATGATATATCTTTCCTTCAATTTTCTCTCTTTTTTTTCTTGTCCCTTCTCCCACATCACCTTCTACAGTATTGGCACGACTCCTTGGTTCTCTGGAATCTCCCCCCACCCCCACCCTGTACCAGGGATCAAACTCAAGACCTTGTACTTGCAAGGCAGGGGCCGTGCCGCTGAGCTAAATCGCCAGCCCTTGAATCTTTCAGAAATGATTTTTTCTGACAGCCATATATTACGGATACCTTAGGGTTTATTCCTGTTTAAGTACCCAACTTCTAATGTAATTTTTAAAGTATCAATGTACAATTATTGTCATGTCCATCATTATCCTGCGCTAAGTAATGTATTCATGCATCCCATGAATGCGTAAAGAAATAGCTCTGCTTCAGAGTTTCTGGACTCAAGCTCCACTTAAATACATAAAAATCCAGACACATTATCTTTTTTATTTTTTTGGAGACAGAATCTTACTATGTAGTCCAGGCTGGGCTTGAATTCACAAATTCACTGTGTAGCTCTGGCTGGCTTCTAACTCATGGCTGTCCTCCTGCCTCAGTCTCCTGTGTGCCGGGATTACAGATGTGCACCACCATGCCTGGTTCAGACACATTACCTCATTGTTTATGATCCTTAGAGGAGAAAGTGATAAAGAGGTGACATCCATTGTACCA
>NW_004624756.1:11128711-11145158 GCF_000247695.1 Heterocephalus glaber | reverse complement strand
TTTTCTGTATCTTGATCATTTTATTTTATTTTATTTTATTTATTTTTTTGGTACCGGGGATCAAACTCGGGACCTTGTGCTTGTGAGGCAGGCGGCAGAACCACTGAGCTAAATCCCCGGCCCCATCATTTTATTTTTATTTATTTTTTTGGTACTGGGGATGGAACTCAGGACCTTGGACTTGTGAGGTAGGTGTGGTGCCACTGAGCTTTATGGTTTTTGAAGCTGTTGTAAATGGTCTTTGTTTCTTGAATTTCATTTCCCGTTTTGGTTTGCATTGTAGTCCTCAGGCCACCTTGAGGTTGGCTTTTGCCATACCTTGGCTTTCTGTTCATCTCCATCTCTGAAGTGTTGTTCACTCTGTTTCGAGTGACATGGTGCTTGCTTCTCAGAATTCCTCCAGCACTTCCAGGCTGTCAGTAGTCTAAGGCTTCTCCATAGGTGTGCTGTCACCTACATTTTTTTGTTTCCGGTGCTGGGCTTGGAACCCAGGTGCCTCTTCTGCAATACACAACACCCCAGCCCTTCCATCTAGATGTTTTCAGGTGTCACCTGCTCTTCCTCTTCTTCAGCTTTTGTAAGTCTCATTGTTTGCCAGGACTCCTTCCCCATACAGTGCATGGGTCTTAATAGGGCTGTTTGGCCCCCACTCACCAGCGTAGGTCTCCTTTCCCTTTTCCCAGGCACTCAGTGGCAGATCGTAATGCTCTTGGAAGCTCTCTTGGAGTTCTTTTCAGAATCCTGAACACCCAAGTCCTGGCAGTCTTACTGAACTGTCAGGTGGCAGGTGGGCAGAAACAAACAAATACAGTATTGTGTTAATTTAGTGAACCTCATAGTTTCCCTACAGAAGTATCAGGTTCATATTTTACTTTTGAAAAAAGTACCATGTCTGTAGTATAGAAAATACAGAAAGTAGGAAAGACATGTTGTTGGCATTCTGGCACACACCCGCAATCCCAGCTGAGGCTGAGGAACACAGGTTTGAGGCCATCCTGGGCAACATGGTGAGACCCTGTCTCCAAAAAAAGAAAAAGGCCAAAGGAGTAAAGTGCTTTTGCAGTGATCCAAATAGATCTAAGATGATTGAATCAGATTTACAGTGTAATACCCTTTCCTTAAAGGGCTCTCCTCAGGAAGTGTAGCAGACACCAAGTAACCAGGACTTTTTAAGGAGCTTATCTAGCCTTTGCTGGGTAACTGGCAGGGGATAGTGATAGTGATGCAGTCAGAACGTTTGAAAAGTAGTTCAAGCCAGTCCCCACCATCTTATTAATTATCTTTAATATATTTCTTCTCAGGGCTCCCCTTTTTCCTGGGTTTGTACCGTCTTTATTGAAAGAAGAGTGTTTTCATAAGAAATACAGTAACGAGGGTTTTTTTGTTAGATAATTTGCAATCCAATCTTAGTTCTGCTGAGGTTCTTAAGAGCTTACTCTCACAAGGCAAACTTGAAATTCCATAGGTTTCTGGAGCTGTTCTGTTAACATTTTGTTATTTTGTTTTGTTTTTTTGGTACCGGAGATCGAACTTGAGACTGTGCACTTGTGCGGCAGGCGCCGGAACCACTGAGCTGAATCCCCGGTCCTTCATTTGTTATTTTGTACAGTTGAAAGCTGAAAGGGTTAGGATAATTGCCCTTTTCAGTGTCTGTGATCTGCAGAAAATTTTCATATTTTAACCCTCTCAAATCAGTATAGTTTCCATTTTTAAAAGTGAACGTTTATGTATTTTAAAAATAAAAGCACTCTCCTTTCCTCTCCTCCAATAAAGAGCCTCACCAGAAGCATGGAATGAGTGAAGATAGTGTGGGGTATCTCCAAGTGTGTCATGAGAAATGATTATTTTGGGGGATGAGTGGAAGAGAGAGGATGCTTCGATGGTCAGGTAATTTGGAGGTGCGACCTAGTGCATACACATGAACTCACCCCAAGGAAAGGAGCTTAGCCACACTAGCTATTTGCCAAACATAGTTGACCTGTGACTAGTGAGCGGGCCAGTTTTAGAGGGGACCAGGACATTTTGTTGAATGCTAACTTTTTGCCATGGACTCTTCTGCTTTATCTCATAAGTTCTTCCCCACCCAGCTCTCAGAAGTAGGTTTCATCCCTTTTCTGTAGTAGGAATTTGAAGTTTGGAAAAGGTGTGGAGCTGACATTTGAACCTAGGATGGCCTATGCTGAGAGCAGCTACGTTTCCACTCAGCGAGGCCTGTATGAGAAAATGAGAGCAAGCCACCCAGCTCTGCCCCAACTGGTGGCTGGTGTCTCAGTTCTCTTTCTCCACTGCACTGTGATGTGGGGGACACCCAGATGGCCTGGTGCAGTTCCCAGGGCAATCTCACTTGGCCGGGAGTTACTGAGGCAGCTGCTGAATGTTTCCTCACTTCAAAGAGGTGGGCGTGGGTGTGGGTGAGTGAGAGAAGATATCTAGCGTTGCATCATTTTTTCTGTTTGATCTGCTTGCCTTGTGGATAATTTTGTCTCCTCTTACTACTTTGCCCACTGTCCACGAAGAGAATGGATGCCCTGTCTGGCCTGTGATAGCATCTCAGTCCTGTGGCTATGCTTCTGGTTATCTGCTGAATAAACTGATGGGTCTCCTCTAACTCCCAAAATGTACTGATGTCTGCATTCTTCTATGAGCCACAGACACGGAATTCTAGAAGGGCCTGAAACACGGTCTCTGATTGGTTCAGTACTCGTGCGGAAAGTCACTGACCCTAGAGTGTATTTCTTTCTTTCTTTCTTTTTTTTTTTTTTTTTTGGTACCCTGGACTCGGGACCTTATGCTTGCAAGGCAGGCGCCGGAACCACTGAACTAAATCCCCGGCCCCCAAGAGTGTATTTCTTTATCCCTCCAATTAGGGTTGGAGTGCCGTGGAATGGTTAGTAATGTGTGGGCCAGAGTCTGCTGGGAACGTTTTCAGCATGTAGGTTGGATGAGTGTTTTGTACCTTTCCTTTCATGAGCATTTGACAAGCTCTGCTTAAAGAGTAATATGAAAGGCCTGATCTGAACCACGCTTTCAGAGATAGTGCGTGAGTTTGCTACTTCCATAAAGGTGCACAGTATGCAAGGGGGAGAAGGGAGGGAAGAAGGACCTGGGAGCAGAAAGGGTCTACTGTGATTGGGTAAGTGATAGTTAAGCTTCATTGTGTGGGAGCCTCTGGGCCTGGGTACTTTCCCTTCTCATCTTGAGCTTCCTGAGATACTGCTTTTGCTCTGAGTTTATTCAAAGCAATAAACTGTGCCCGTAATTTATAAGCTTACAGGGCGTTCTTTCACTGCTTGCAACCAGGAGAGTAATGACAACATTTAGAATTTCAGACTGCTCATTTTGGACCCTTTTTGTTTCAAGTTATGAATGAAATTTATGAGCCGATCGCTGGATGGTGGATCCTGTTTGCAAAGCCCAGTGCCCAGGTGTTGTCAGGGCTGCTGTGTGTGCGATTGTATGTGTGTGTGAGGGCGGGTGGAGAAGTGCAGTGGGCCATCCTTTTTTTAAAATCCATGATATTTAGAAAGTTTTTAGGGATCCAGTAACCAGGGCTCTTGTTGTTGTACAAAACTTGAATTCTTTTTTTTTGGTAGCAGGGATTGAACTTGCGAGGCAGGAGGCGGAACCACTGAGCTAAATCCCCAGCCCCAAAACTTGAATTCTTAAGTGAAAACTTTTAACAGAAAGAGTAGGATATGCAGACTCTATCAGTGACAGACTCCTCGATTGTCAGTCACTTGGCAGCTGTTTAATGGGTGAGTTTTGGTAGTCAGGAAGCAAATGTATTGGGGTGAGAAGATTCAGAGTATATAAGACCTTGTTAAGATCTCGTTATGTAGTCTCTCTAAACCAGACACTCAGAGGGCATTTAAACATTTAAAGCAGTGCATAAGTAACTGGGTTTTCAGTAACCATTTCTGAAATTGCTGTAATTACTGAAATCCCAGGTCTTTAAAAATTCCAGAGGAACAGCGGAGACCACATGAAGAGGAATAGCTATAAAATGATAGGGTGTGACCCAAGTTAGCAAATTAGAACTTGAGCTCTTTTCACTTTAAAACATTTTTCTTTTTTTCAGACAGAGTTGAGAGTATTAGTGGAACTTTAATGCATTCACAAATGATACCTTTTTAATCATGGGCATTTCATGTTCTGTCACGAGTCCTACACATTTTGGCTTGAAATTAGTTGTTAGTGTGTTGCTTAGATGGTACTGAATCTTGCTTATGCCTTTATTTTCCTCTATCCCTCTCACTCAGGTCTCATCTGAGTGACGGGAAGAGACATTTGCTTGTTGACAGTGGAGGCTGAATTACCCTCATGGATAATTGCAAGCCGTCTCCCGTTATGCTAGTGTAACATTAAGTGGGTACCATTGGCCACATGCTCTTTTATGGAACTAACTCCATAGTAAGTCCTTAAAAGTAGCATGTGTGGGATGATTCAGTTCTCTTCCCTATAGTGGTTTGGTATAAAGAATGAATGCAAATTTGAATCAGGAAATGGGCCTACTCTGCTGCTGTATTGGTGAACACGATTTATTTTTAGCCAGAGAAGGAACTGTCTGGTTTAGTGACTTTGATTGTAATAAGGAAAGAGAATAACTTATTCTTTGGAGCCTGAAAGTTTTTTGATTGATCCAGAGTATTAGTGTTGATGAGTTGGACACTGGAACGTGTCTTTGGTCACCCATGACTTAAGAAAAAGTTTATCCCCAAAGAGGAAGAAAATTGCTCCTTGGACAGAGAGGAAAAGGTAATACCTTTTGATCTCTCTTCGTGCAAGGTGCTGATTCATGATCTCCAAATTCTTCATTTCACAGTGATTATAACGGTGTTATGTGTACTGAAGGGAGCCTTTTTTTTTTTTTTGGCTGTGGTGTGGTAGCAAGTGCTGTGCCACTGAGCCACATCCTATTTATTTTCTCTTATCCATGTTTTGATAGTTTTGTTCATTTGCATGGTGATCACTTTTACTGACATTGTTTTACATATCTGGAACAGTGCTGTGTTTTGTCCAAGATGAACATCTTCATTAATACATATTTATTGCGATCGCAGGATATTTGGTGGTTATCTTTCAGAATGAGCAAAGCTTAATATTAAGCAGTTAAAGTACTGTACAAGTGTTTTCACTAAGTTTGAAGTTAGGATAGCAGAGAAATGTATGCCTTATGGTGATAGACTACTAGCAGCTGGTTCCTTTTCCTCCTTACCTGCACTTTCTTTCAGGTGCAAGGTACAATTGTGCCTTACAGCACATGCGTCTGAAACGTGAACACACACAGGAACCACCTGCAGATCTCGTGCAGTTTGGGATAGGCCCCAGAGTCTTCATTTCAAGCAAGCCCCCAGAAGATACTCATGCACCCCACCTGCAATCCGAGGCCCGTGGCCCGTGACCCATTGGCTCACGTCACGTGCAAGGCTATTGAACACCTGGGGCTGCTTCTGCTGCGGATATTTCCTCTTTTAAGGAGCTTTTATCTAAAGGGTTATGTTCTCTAGAGTCTGATAGTTCTGTTTGCTTTCTAATAATTTATTGGAAGCAGTACTTAAAATGCTGCCCTCTTTCCTCAGCCAAAAGACACCTAATTCGAGAAGAATTTTGCCCTTCATTAAAATAGTTTAGGGAATGTTTCCAGTATCAGATGACAGTGGTGTTTCAGGTGTGGAAATTGCTGCTTGAATTAGTAATATTAGGTGCCTTCTTTTTTAGTTTGCCTGGCTGTAAGCTTAGTAAGAGGTAATCTTGAAACTAGTACTAAACTGAGGGCATAATTTAGTGTTTAAGAGCACTGGGCTCAAACCTCCTCAACTAATGTAAATTCTGGGACTCTAGGCAAGTTGCTTATGTTCTCTGTGCCTCAGTTTCTTCAGAGATGATTACAGTACATTTCCCGATGGGCTGCTTCGGGGAGCCATGGAAGTGATGAATGTCAGGTGTGGGCAGACATTCCTGGAGTGCGTGCAGGAGGTTGGCTTCTCCCCGTGATGCTCGGAGCCTCCCACCGTCCCTTTTGCTCCCTCCTGGAACTGGTGGAAGAGAGTGGATGTAGTTGACTGATCATCCCCAATATAATGTGGGTAGACTACACCTGTACACTTTGGTAATACCTGGGAGAGCTGATAAGAACTTTTAGAGGATTCCAAACCTCCCCAAAGCCTTTCCCAGTCTGCCGAGTTGCAGATCCCGTGAAGAAGCCAAGGAGCCATCGAGTGGGTTTACAGCCAGCATCAAAGGCCCATCACAGACACCCATTCTAGATGAGTAATGCTTTATTTTCGATCTTTGCACTATGGCCTTTGTCCCGCTGACCTTTTAATCATCTCTTTTAAAAAATCAATCAAATATTTATTGAATTGAATGTTTCCTTGTAGGCTTTAAAACCTACCCACAGGCTGTCCTGTGGCTCTTTGGGATTTCTGTCCTGCATTTGAGCACAAAGCAGGCCTGGCTAATTCATTCTTAGATTATGGCCCTGAGCTGAGCTGCCCAGGTTGGGTGTGTGGGGGGAATCCAGTTGCTGGGTTGTGGTGGTGATTTCTCACTGTGGACAGAATGGCTGAGAGGCTGTTTCCACCAGGCTTCTCATCTCTTTATTAGTCCTTTGCAGCTGATGAATTCCAGTAGTGGCCGAACTTTTCAAACCTGCTTGGGGACACCACAGCCCAGTTCCCCTTCTCAAGGACTGGAGAGGGGAGCCCAGTAGGAGCCAGCACAAGTCTGGGGTTTTGTTGGACAGGGTTTCTTGCCTGCATTTGGCAGCTGGAAAATGAGCCATATATATATATTTTTTCTGTGAGACATGGTCTTGCTATGTAGTTCAGGCTGGCCTTGAACTGGTGGCAGTCCTCCTGCCTTAGCTTCCTAAGTGCTGAGATTACAGGTGTGTGCCACCATGCTCGCTTTGGATGTTAAGTTATGAAGAAGGCTTTTTATTAGCTCTGGCACAGCACCTGCCTCGCAAGCACAAGGTCCTGAGTTCAATCCCCAGTGCCAACAAAACAAAACAAAAACACCCATTGAGGCGGGGCATTTAGCTCAGTGGTTCCGGTATCTACCTTGAAAGCACAAGGTCCTGAGTTCGATCCCTTGTACCAAAAAAACCCAAAACGAAACAAAAACCAAACCAAACCATTGAAGAGTCTTGTTAAAATGTATTCCCCCCCCGCCCGTGTATACCACTCAGTTTGTAAAATGCACAGAGAGCAGCTAGGTCTGGGCTGATCCCAGGAGAACAGGGTGCAGAAGTAGTGCTGGCCCTGTCCAGTTCTGTCACCCAGCTCTGGAGGGAGACAGACCTCACTCTGTGTAGCTGCTCCCAAACTGCCGATGCCTTAGGTTGTTTTCACCGTGCTTAGTTCCATTCTTCATCATCTTTTCCTGCGGCGTAGCTCGGTTCAGTGATAAAGTTGTTTTCCTTCTCGGGTGCTGTGCTTCTCTTCTTGTTTCCGTCTGTGGATGTGTTGAGGTTCCAGTGAGTGTGGAATTTTCGTGTGTGAGTAAAGCACCTTATTTCCCCCAAGACCGCAGGCCTGCATTCTGAGCAACAGGGAGAAGCACAGGTTGTTCACTGAAAAATGGCTGAAGGGGTCTTACTGGTTCTGAGCTTTGATTTTCCCAAGCTTCTGTGGAGTCCAGTCCCAGTGCCTATTTCATTGCTGACATGTTTTTTTTTGGTACCGGGGATCGAACTCAGGTCCTTGCAGCAGGTGTCGAAACCACTGAGCTAAATCCCTGGCCCTGCTGACATGTTGTTTGTGAGAGACTTACCTAACTTTTCTAATGAAGGCCTATGAATGACCTGGACAGTGCAGGTATGGATTTGTCAGGGAATACATCCCTTTAGGGCAATGATGGCGAAGCTTTTAGAGCTTTCAGTGATAACAAACAGCCCACTGTGGCTGAGGGCCAGAGGTTCACTACCGTTGCTGGGGTATTTGTTATATGCATTATGTTGTACATTCACACATTATTTTGAACTTCTAAGGTGTTTTCTGATGTTCACTACTGTGGGTTTGGCGAAAATTTTTAAAAGCCAAAGAAGAATTCCATTTACACTTGTTGTGGGACACCCGTGTCCTTTTCTGTTTTTTCTCCCTAGTCCTGAGAATTGAACTTGGAGCCTTTGGACTGAGGTATATCCCTGGCCTCTTCTATAATTTTTTTTGTATTGAGGATCGAACTTAGGACCTTGCGCTTTCGAGGCAGGTGGCGGTGGAACCACTGAGCTAAATCCCCAGCCCTCTTCTACAATTTTTTATTTGTGACAGTCTTTCCCAGTTACTAAGTTGCCCAGGCTGGACTCAAACTTGTGATCCTCCTGCCTCAGCCTCCCTCAGTGCTAGGATGACAGGCGTGCACCACTACATTCGGCTTTTTCTAAATGTCAGGTTTTTAGAAGCTGTATCAGGAGTTTCTGAGGCTTAAAGTTTTCTGGGGTTTCTGTTGGCAGTTAAGTTCAATTTTTAGTGGTGTCAGGTCACATGTGACAGATCCTCCTTCACAGGTGGGTTGTTGAGAAGGACAGTCATGTGGCTTGACCTGATGAAATCCTCTTTGGAGTTGAGTACACGAACCCCAGCAGCAGAAACCAGAAAACTTTGGGATTCCCTCTCACCAGCCACAGCCATGAGAGCTCTGCACTGGTTGTTGGGTTGACATATTTGATAAGTATGATACTGTTTAGTTCAAATTCTGTGGAAAGGGAGAGAACTTCTGTCTTTTTGAACTTATTTTCAGGAATTAAAAAAAAAATCTTTTGAGCTTTTATTTAAACAAACTGAACACACCTGTTTAATCAGCTCCTAGATTAAAGAAACCTTATCAGCCCCTCCCTGGAGCTGTCTTCAATAGCACAGATTAGGTTTGGATTATTTTTGGCTTTTAAACAGGTGTGGGGTGACTTTTCACTAGAGGAGAGAACAGAATATGTACAAGGAGCCCAAGAATAAAGCGCAAGGTAGGGAAGATTAGCAGGGGAACTTTCTTCCTGACCTCCTCCTTAGCCTTTGAAATTTAAGCAAATGTTTCCTTGCCTTTGTTTGTAGCATATTGCCATTAAGGAGTACATTCAGGCTTGGAAGTTTGTTGCCTCCTGCCTGGGAAGATGATTTTTGCTTAAAAACGTGACTCACCCACCAGGAAATTTGGTCCATTTTTGGGATTGGAGGTTTTAGAAAAGTGACTGGTGGATCTTTTGTGACGATGTACTTCCATCAAGAAAATTTCAGTTTTAAGGGGAGAAATTTTGTAGAGTTTTATATTCAACTAGGTTCTCCCTTTAATTATGTAATTAGGTTAATTTTAGATTGATTACTGAATAAATCTAATCAGAAATAGGCTCATAGATTTGCTAGGACAGCAGAGCCTGGTTTGACTTAATTTGCAGAGTTCATTATAGTGCATAATTCACCAGGCCCAAGAAATTCAGACCCCCAGCCACTGTAGTTTAAAACTTAATTTATTTTCTCTGGAGCCAGTCAAGTGACAGCCAAAACCAGCTTTGGCGAAGCTACAGAGCCTGACTTGGTTTTCCTCATTCAGACCTGGAGTTTCAATTCTAATGTTGAGTCATAGCACGGTTGGTGACTGCGTATTTTGATTTTTTTTCTAGTTCTTTGAAGGGGCACTGAGAAGGGCAAGCATCTCCCTGCCATTCCCCTTAGCAATTTTGTAGTCAACTTCCTTAATCCTGTCCTCCTCTTCTCAGTATCACTCTGAATGGTCTGGTTTGGGAACCCAACTCACATTGTATCTCTGAGGGAATGCATTCTGAGCTTTAAATTACTGACTTTTACCATTTTTTTTTTGTTTTGTTTTTTCTTTTTGGTACCGGGGATCGAACTCGGGTCCTTGTGAAATTGCTGACTTTTAGTGGGTGGACTGAGGTTAGTTCTCATGGGAAATTGAACCCAGGGCCTTCACATTGAGCTACATTCCTAGCCCATTTTATTTTAATTTTTTATTTTGAGGTACAATCTCACTAAGTCACCCAAGGCTGAGGTTGACTTTGCTTGTACTGTATCTTTAAAAAAAGCCTCTTCACCACTCCCTGCTTAATGTTCTGCATATTATCACGGTCTTCCTCATGGTTAAGTACACTGGGGGTAACACTGGTAGTGTTAGGTGTCTGTAGTTATGTGGCATTTCCTATGTACCTCAGGCATTGTACATACTGGACTCATTGCATCCGTGTTCTAAGCATGCATGTGAGGATGGTACTATTAATATTAACCCCATACTAGAGATAAGGAGACAGAAGCCAGTGGGGCCAAAATCATGATCTGGCTCCAGAGCTTTATTTTTAGCCATCAATAACTTGATGTTAAGCTGGGCTCAGTGTCACACTCCTCAATACCAGCTACTTGGGAGACTGAGGCAGGAGGATTGTAGGTTCAAGGCCAGCTTGGGCAGTTTAGTGAGACCCTGTCTCAAAAGGTCCTGGGGTTTGTTGCTCCATAGTAGAGAGCTTGGCGCAGCATGCGTGAGGCCCTGGGTTCAATCTGCAGTATCAAGAAATGAAACAAACCCCCCCAGAAACTTGATGTTGGCATTTTGCTAATCCCAGCCTCTTTAAAGCTCTTTCGAGCTTTTCAAGGAGAGGTGAGGATATTGCTTTCTTCATTCCTTTACTTCCCTTTAAGTTCTTTAGAAGAATCTTCTAGATGCTGTATTTACATGTAAATGTTAGTAAAAATCCTAGACAAGAGGTAATCCTGTTTTCTCTCCTGTGGTTAAATACAGTGATTGTTGATCTATTGAATTTCTTCCTTCCTTAAAATTACAAATTGGACAATTATAGCAAGTAGGAGTTGGCATTAGCATCATCTGCTTTTAGAGAAATCTTATCTTTGTTACTGAGAGCCATAAAGCTGCTAGGCTAAGCCAGACCCTCGTTTTGAAACGACAGTATAACATGTTACCTGCTGTACTCACTGATGAAAGCCAGCATTTAATTCACCATTGCTTTTTACCCGATTGGTGAAATTGGCCTTCTCATAGGCATTCTGTGAGCTGTGAATATGCTGTGTGCTTGGGCAGTACCCAGGCTAATGTAGGGACATTTAAACCTGATTTTTCTTGAATTTAACTTGAAGAGTGCAGTGGGGAGTTTTCCTGGAGGGTTGAAACGGTAGTTGTTGAACATAAGTGACCTTTGTGGTTGACTGGCTGACCTTCCTGTGGAACTGTTTCTCAGTATCTTTCCCCTGCCAGGAATTCTTCCTGCCTCAGCCTGAATAGTTAAAGCAACGTGCAAGATGGACGGACACTGGACAGGTCTTTAGGAAAATTCCACTCTTGGTGCATTTAACTCACAGAGAGCCATTTTATACCTCCCCCTCTTGGTTCGGTTTTGTCCTCAGAAGTAACTAAATGGGCTTATTATTGTGTACTCTAGGCCATGTTTCTTCTGATTCTGTCAGTATCCTTAAAGGATGGACCGGGGGCCTCCATATGCACCATACCTAGTGTGGTGCTTTGCATACCACTTCACCTGGCAACCCTGCATTTATTTCTGTATGGCCATAGGATATAGAGCAAATGTATTTCACTGTGTATCACGGTGAAAAGTTCTAACCAATAGGGGATTGGTTAAATGAGGGAACATCTGTTCCGTGCAATCAGGAAAATGATATGGTAGCAGGAATACTGAATGACATCATGTACAAGAAGTGATTAAAAAATGGAGTATTTACATTTAAAAAACTATTACAGTAAAAGACATTACCAAGAACGAGGGGGAAAGTGTGTTCAAAGTGAGGGATGATATTTTGAGGTGGATTGATGGCAGTGTGTCTTTCACTATAATACAATTTTAAACATTTGCCAGGTGTGGTGGTGGACACCTGTAATCCCAGTACTAGGGAGGCCGAGGTAGGAGGATCACTGTTAATGTGACACCACCATGCCTACAAAGTTGTACGTTTGCTCAGGAAAAGTACTGAAAGAATATATACTGAAATCAGCAGTGGTAGGGCTGGGGTATATAGCTCAGTGGTAGGGGACTTGCTTAGCATGTGCAAGATCCTGAGTTTGAACTTCACCTCTTTCCCCCCAATCAACAGTGTTTATCTCTGTGTAGTCCAGATAGTTTTATTGTGATTTGTTCATCTGAGAAATACTCATTGATCTATCTACAGTGAGCGTACTGAATGCTGGACACTCACTGGTGACCAGGAGCTATTACCCTATTACATAGGTAAGTACAGGAGCATGGCTGTAGTAGTAGTATTTAGGGTCTTATGGCCACAGCTGGGAGACAAGTGATTTCTCCTGAGGGATGAAGATGACTTTCTGCTTTCTGTATGTCACAGTGTATGTAGACACAGGACAGGAATTAGCTAGGTGAAGACGGGGTTTGGTAGCAGGTGTTCCAGAGCCATGTACGAGGCCCAGAGGTGAGAAGGGAGGCAGGGATGCTCTGGAGATAAGGCTTCTCAATATTTTCCACAATAAACTTGCATTACTTTCACTTATGAAGAGATTTAGAGTTTTCTTCCAAAGCAGGAAGTCTGAGAAGCAGTGGGAAATTAGAACTGGCTTTGCAGCAGTGGACGTGGACTCATGATGAAATTAAGGCAAGGGAAGCCCTCCCAGGCTGACCCGGTGCGCTGGGGCTGGGTGTCTCCGAAAGAGATGAATTCCACATAGCTAATTTAATTTCCAGAGCTGCTGCGCAAATGCCTTTTCCTCCTGCTACAGGTTAGAGCAAATCATGCATGTGATTTATGTAAAACTACTTGAATATTAGGTTATATCAAAACATGGCAGAGGAGTCACTGTAAAAATAATGCTGCCTGCCATGGCCACTTTGCAGAATAAAATGAAAATCGGTTTTCTTTACAAATGACGAGTTTGGGAGGAAAACACTGTTGGACCTACCACTTGTAGATATCTTGAGCAGACCATCGCCTCTTACACTGTCCTACGCAAGACAGGAGCGGTGAGGCAGCACAATGGCCAACTGCCTGGGCTTCCTGTGTCTGCCGCGGTTCTCGGCCGCGTTCCTATCTGCATTTCTTTCGGGGTAGGTCTGTGAAGAAGCACATGCTCTTACCCCCAAAATTTTTTGCAGGTATAAAAACAGAATGGGCTTGAAGTCTTAAGATCTCCTACAAAATAGAATTTCAATCTCCACAATCACCACCCCTGGCCTCTGGGATTGCCCTCACTGTAGGGGCAAGTTGAGATTTGTTTTATTTATTTTTTTGCTTTTTTTTTTTTTTTTTTTTTTGAGACAGGGTCTTACTCTGCAGTTAGGCTGGCCTTGGACTCACTATGTAGCCTAGAGTGGCCTTGGATCACATAGTGATCCTCCTGCCTCAGCCTCCCAAGTGCTGGGACTATAGGCATAAGCCACCACACGCAACTCTGGAAGTTGAGAATCTTGGATGCAACTGCTGTAAATCAATTTCCAGAACTGAGCTGACCTCCGATTGTGGCTGATTCCAACTCAGGGAATTAATTCTGATTTTCATTGCCCTGCTTTTACTGCTTGGTGACTCTGCATGACCACCTGCCCACAGTTCCTTTGCCCTTGTAGAGTTGTAGAGGACTCTATCCTTGGAGATAGAGTTCAGTGGACATTTTTTTTTTTTTTTTGGTCCTGGGGCTTGAACTCGGGACCTTGCACTTTCGAGGCAGGCAGTGGAACCACTGAGCGAAATCCCTGCCCCTTAGTGTACATTCTTTAGGGTGGTTCCTATAACATCTATGTAATCAGTCACAAGCTGTTGTGTTCTGAAACCCTTCCATGGTGCAGCATTGACTGGGGCTGCTTAGAAGAAGTGGGATGTGACGTCAGGGATTCAGCCTTCACTCCTACAAGTAACCTCCCCTGAGGTGTGCCTGTCACCAGCTCGGCCCCCTGCCGAGCCCTTGATAGAGACTGGGACTGGAGGGCCATCCCTGATGTGTGTTTGCATTGACAGAGGTCTGAAAACTTGTGAACAAGAAATACTGTGTGGGGTTTGTTTTTTTTTGCCTAAGGCAAAAGCAAATTTGTAACACCAACAATAAATAATTCTGATTCACTTTGCCCAGAAATGAAGCTAGGATTTCCCCCATCCCCGCCTTCTAAAGCTAAAAATCTATTTTTCCTTTAAATGTCCTAAGCCCTGAAAGGCAGTTTATAAAAAAACTTTAACTATTTCCTTAATAAGTCTTTTTTAGCAGCATGGAACTTGGGAAAATTTCCACATTTGGACCAGGTTCCTGAATTGTATTGCCAAAGGTGTGGCTTTTGGCATTGACTTGTATTCACTTTGGGATGGCTGCTTTCCAGGGAGATCAGTTTAACTTAACAAATGGTCAGAGCTCAATGTACCTTTGTGCTCCTTCCTCTTAGAATTTTTTTTTTGTAGGTCGTTCTAGGTTTAAAAAAAATTCGGTATGTTGAACTATATAATTTACGTACCATCTCAGGTGTACGGTTTGGTGACTTCACTTCTGCCTACACCTGGGTGTCGCCAGCCTATCCAGAGAAGCAGTGCTTGTAACACCCTAGGAAGCGCTCTTGTGTCCTGTAGCTGTCAGTCCTGTTCCCCTCCCTCCTTTCTGTCCCTGGCCAGCACTGCCCTGATTTCGAGTGCCATAGGTTAGTTTCGGTTACTGCAAAAGTTGATGCAAATAGGAGCGTTCATTTGTCTAGATGGCTTTGCGTTTTTTGTTTTTTTTTCTTTGTTTTTTTGGCAGTATCGAGGATCGAACATGAGACCTTGTGCTTGGAAGGCAGGCGCGGCGCCACTGATCTAAATCCCTGGCCCGCTTTGTTTTTTGATATTAAAAAAATCCACACTTTGTGTATCAACAGTTCATTGATTTTCTTTTATGGTTGAGTAGTGTTCTTTCCTCTCTGTGTCTTCCTTTGATTTTATGTCTATCTTTCTCTCTCTTCCTGGCATGGTCCTTTTATTATTTTGCAATTGGGCATTAAAGCAAATTTAATCTTTCACACTACAGAAGGAGCAGAGTAATTGGAGAAATGATTAGCCAGGTTCCATCCTCAACCATACATCCCATTTCCCCATATTAGGGGGAAAAAAACTTCAGCAAACACACCCAGGTCTTGTTCATGCAGAACACTGGAGTTAGACTCAGTTCAGTATCTTTCCCTTAAACTGGGTTGCAGGCTTCATTTCCAGAGTGCCTTCCACAAAGTTTGTGGGTTCTTTATGAGACAGGGTCTCACCAAGTTGCCCAGTCTGGCCTCAGCCTTCTGAATAGCTAGGAGTATAGGCCTGCACCATGGTGCGTGGCTCCACGGGTTTTTGTTAATGTTGCTTGCTTTTAAACTTAAGTCTTCCTGGAAGCAGCCTACCAGGGACAGTGGTGCGAGTCTGTAATCCTAGCACCTGGGTGACTGAGGCAGGAGGATTGCAAATTTGAGCCCAGCTTGGGCAGTTTAGTAAAACTCCATCTCAGAAGTAAAAGAAAAGGGTTGAGGATGAAGCTTAGTGCAAAGGTTGTAGGTTCAATTCCCAGTATGGGGGGAAGAAAATTCAATGCTATTAAAAGATTGCAGTGGTGGTTTTTTGTGTATTGCAGAGTTAGGCGATGGAACTGTACCCTGCGTCTTTACCTCCTTTTGATGGATACAGTGTGCTGACTCAACTGATTTATGGGGTTGATAAGGAAACACAAAATGTCTAATAATCTCTGCTAATGCTGTTTTCATTGATTGGAAATTCCCATTCTGTTGGATGTGTGTGTCTGACTCTGCACACGTTAATGTCTGATTTTCTTATTGTATGACAAAAATGCTGTGTTGAGAACAACTATCTTGTCTGTGCCAGCACCATGTGCCCCATGAGAAATGCTAGGGACTGCAACATAGTTGTTTAGTGTGTCCACAATGCAGCCGCCCCCCGGCCTTCTTGAACTCACTCTGTATCCCAGGCCAAACCTCCCACGTGTAGATTCCTCCTGCCTCAGCCTCCTGGGTGCTGGGATCACACACACTCTGCTAGGGACATAGCTCTTGTATTGATTTTTCTTCATGGGCAACTTCCTGTTTTTGAAGAGAGCCAGCTTTTCTGGGAAATTTGCTGTCGATTTCAGACATGAGTCACAAGCTGCTCAGATCTAAGCATGCAGACATGGGTGCTGTGGCAGAATGCTGGGAACTCTGTGGAGTTGGGAGCCGCATCTGGTGAATTAGCAGTGTGATGTACAAACTGAAACACAGTGTGTTTTTCTCCTGTGGCACTACTAGTTCTTTGACTTGCAAATCCGTACAAGAACAGGAAGTCTTGGTGGAAACACTCTAGGCTGATACTTAGAAGCTTGTTGATTTACTGCATTTGAAGAACCAAATACCGTCGGGTCCCCATTTGTCTGTGGAGAGTTAGCTCCAAGACCACCAGTGGACACCGAGAACTTCAATAGTCTTAATCTCTCTCTCTCTCTCTCTCTCTCTCTCTCTCTCTCTCTCTCTCTCTCT
>NW_004624756.1:11046783-11128611 GCF_000247695.1 Heterocephalus glaber | reverse complement strand
CTCTCTCTCTCTCTCTCGGAGAAGTTAGACATTATCTTTGGCCCATTTCTCCTCAGATGGCCTTAAGCCCTCTGCTAGTCCCTGGCTGCCCAGAAATCCTCATGGAGGTGCCACTTTTCCCTCCTAGTCATTTGAGAGTATTGCATTTGGATCCAAGGTCGCAGGTGTCACAGGGAAAGGCCCTCCATTCTTGTAGGTGTGAATCTAGTGTGGCTGTTGGCAGGTGAGGTTGAGGAATGGACCTAAGGTCACCCAGGAGTGAGCGCCAGAGGCTGCACTCTTTCGCAGGTCCCCCCATGGCCCCCAGCATGGCCCAGATATTTTCCTGCTCATGTGCTCTCCTGCTAGTACAGCTAACAGTGGCCTTCAATTTATAGCACTGACCAGTACTGCAGATACCTTGTTTGAAGTGACTTGCTTCTGTTTTTCTCTGTTAGAATATAAACTTGGTGTGAGGAGCCTTTTGCTCTTGCTCATAGATTGACCAGAAGGAAGCACCCGAAGTGGTGCCTGGCACAGGGTACTTAGTATTTATTGGAGAAATGAACAAACACGCTATTTTGAAATTTGTTGTGGAAAAGATTCTTCAAGGCAGGGCTTTAATTGAATAAATGACACTGGGAGCTGGCGCTACACTGTAGGGGATGTCACTCCTCAGTCTTGGTGTAGAGAGGCCACGAGACCATGAAAGGTGTGGTTGAGGTCTCTTGGAGTGGAAGAGCAGAAGCTTGAATTTGGGAAATACTGATGACCACCCCTGAAATATAACAGAGGTGTGGATGGACCCTGCAGGTAAAGTTAGGGGACTGTGAAATGAACAGGCAGTAATAATTAGTGAATGGTTATCAGTTGCTTTGATGATTACTGGTTTCTAGATCACTTTGGTAAAACAAAGAAATGCACATTTATCGGCCTAGATTGGTTGTGTCTGCCACTGTAGAAAAATCTTTGCACAGGAGAGAAAAGAGCAATAGGCTTTTCTTTTCAAAAAACTATGTAATAGAAACATGTCTCAACTCTTCTTTCTGGCAGAATCAATACACTTAAACACGATGAAACATTGTTTCTATGAGAGGCTGGCTAGTAGGCAATCTGCAGGGCTTGCGAGGCTGAACCGGAGAGCTGTGGCCTTGGGAATGCTGTTTGACCTCATCGTGGACTCACAAGGTTAATGCCCTGCTTTCCTCAAGTGTACCGTCTGGTCTGGCCCCTCAAGATCATAAGAAAGCTAGCGTGACTTGTTGCCTCATCCAGCAGCTGCAGTCCCACGCTTAGTGTCTCAGCTTAGTGTCTCATCGTGGGAATTGTAGGAGAGTGAAGCCAGGTGTTTGTTTTAACCCATGAAACTCCATGTTCAGGAGCTGTCATGTACCTAGAGCGTGGCCAGAATACCTTCACAGCTGGGATGGGGCATGGCCACAGAAACGAGATGTCTTCAGCTACTTCATGTCACTGTAGACTACCATCCCCTAGAAACAGCAGTTGTCCCGAATTACCTCCAGTGAGTGAACTTTCTGCCCAGTTCCTCCTCAGACTTTCTCTAATTCAGTTTTGTGGTTCAGTGTGATCCTGTAATCAGGATTGGGAAAGTATACCAGTAAAGCAGGTCCTGTAGTTAGTGCTAGCAGGGCCCAGTGTCAGCATCTGCTATTACTGAGTTTATTATAAGTTTCTTCCGGTTTTCAAATCTATGAAAGAAGAAAGCTATCCTTTTAAAATTAATCCTCTTTCTGTCTACACATGGATTCCCCTGGGACTGAGGGCATACACTGGTGCCAGGATTAGAACACAGATAATTAACACACATCCTGCTTCCATTTAGTTTCCTCCCACAATACTACAGCCGGGGACCTTTATAGTTTGGTTTCTATAAAGGTGCCTGCTTGCTCATGCTTGTGCCTCAGATTAGATTGTCATCCAGCAGCAGTACTTTATAAAGAAGACGGTTCTTTGCTGAAGATAGTTGTATTCCCTATTCTTTGTGCTGCCTAAGTGAACACATTTCTTTTTAAGTAAACTCATTTTAGACCATTCATGCCAATAAGTGGTAGAAAAGCTGGAGAACTGCATTTCCGCTGTTTACAATGTGAAAACAGGTAGTACAGAAGCTCCGCGTGTTTTATTGCATTCAGGACAGCTGGGTGAAAGAAAGGCAGAGAGGGGCCAACGTAGGTCAGTTTCTATTATAAAGCATCTGAAATTGTCCTCTGATTACAGCCATCAGAAAATGAGGAAATAATCTTATCTGTCTTGGCATGCCATCAATTTCTTTAATGGCGTTTCACAGAACCATGAAACTGGGAAGACTTGGGCAAGAGAATGGTTCAAGTTGTGCACCTTGAGTTCCAGGGTCAACTCTCTCGCTCTCTGTGATGACCTTGAGCCAGTCATGCAGGCAGCGGTACCACAATTTCCTTAGGTACAAAAAGCAGCCAAGAGTGGTGCCTTAGTCATGGGGTTGCTGTGGAGTTTCAGTGAATATATTTCAGTCTGAGGAGTTCCTGAAGATACTGTTAAGTATTGGTTGTGATTTTATACTTCCTTGCCCTATAAGTGATTTATAATTAGAAATAGTACTGTTGCATGCATTTAGTTTGATTCTATCAGTTTAGCAATGGTATTGTTACTAATTCAGAAATAATTTCTTTCTGTCCTTGTGTGAAATCTCCTTGAGAAGGGAGTAGGACATAGCTTTCAGACAAGTTCAAAAATCTTATCTGTGAGATACAGAGACACTGTTATTGACATGTCAGGCTTTCTTCTTTCTGTTTTTCATGAAAACCTGTTTCATCTAAGATAATAGTTTAACTTCCCAAGGGTGATTATGGTTTACTGTAACTCTGGGGATCATTTAAAGGTGATATATGGATTTGCAGGTAGAGATACACTTTTTGAAACCGGAAGCATTTAGCAAACGTTGTGGTGAGAGTAATTTCCCCCAAAACTCCCTAGGCTTTTCTGGGGGGGGGGGAGGGGTGCTGGGGCTGGAACTCAAGGCCTTGTGCATGCTAAGCATGTACTCTCCCACTGTGTCCTATGCTCTACCTCCCTACCCCGAGATCTTTACCTTTGTAGCATACCTGGAATTTTTCTCCTGAACTTCTGTTTGGCTTAAGAGATTAGTAGTGGTTACTTTCCCCCAAGTTATCTTAGTGCTTACCTTGTAACTAGTGGTCCATAATTCCAACCAGAATTCAGAGTCCCTAAAGCGAAGTGTTGGCTCAAGGATAGGTATTTTAGTTGAATTAATTTTTCTTGTTGAATTTCTAGTGGTGAAAAGCCTTGGCTGCCTGGGTATTTGTTCTAGCTCTCCACCTCTCATCCTTAGGAGAGCTGTACTTGTGGAGTGGGGTTGTTGCATTGATTGCATAAAGCAGGTGTGTTTCAGAGCTGGCTGAGGGTAGATTGGGGAGGTGAAGATTCCCTATTCAGGATTGGTCTTTTGAATTCCTGATGCCCCAGACAGAGTGTCTGTATTTATGCTTTCTTCATCCATCCACCCACCCACCCATGTATGTATGTATCTATGTACCTGTGGTTTTTCTGTGCTGCCCAGGCTCCTGCCTCTGAACTCCTGCCTCCCAAATAGCTGGGATTACTGGTGTGAGCCACCAGGCCCAGTTTATGCCTCCCTTCTTCTGCCATGTTTTTGTGGACCAGGAGAGAACTTCCAAGTAAGCCAGAGTCAAGCCTGCTTTCTCCAGCATTGGGATTTGCGGACAGTGCTGGGCTTTCACCATGGTTCCCCCATTCCCATAAAGTGGCTGCCGCAGCTGTGAGAGCACAGATGATTCAGTAGACCTGGGAGATCAAGTGGAAATAGCCACCAAATTCAGCCTGAAGGGAAGGACTGGGAGGAAGGAATCAGGTGTGCTCCCAGGCTGCTGCTTCCCGGAAGTGACCTCTCAAAGGTGACCGAGATGCCTGCAGGAAGCAGGCAGGGTTTTGTCTTTTGGTACCTGCAACAGTTTACAAATCCAGCAAGAAGTTTCAGCTTTGTTCATTGTTGATTGGTTGTTGCTGCCACCTGTCTACAACAAGAGAAGCTCACTTTGCTCCTCAGCTCTCCAGCTACACTCGGCAGGGACACAAGGCCTGGAACGCACAGGCTCTTGTCCGGACCATCACCAAGGGCACCCCCCCAATCCTGTCTTATCCCAAGGCATCCTAGAGGGTGTCATTTGGGGCAGGCTTAATTCATTGGTGTGACTTTGTAGGGCTGGCCTGCCCTGCTTAAATATTTTCTGGAACAGAGACAAGGGTGGAAAAGGTAACAAAAACATCTTGGGATTCTTGCATTGCTCAGGATGTTATAAACAGTAAGTGCTGCCTTTGATCTTGGAGGGTGGTTGGGGTAGGCAAGGAAGGGGGGGGTGGTAGTTACTGAGAAGAGAGCTGGAGCCAGGCAGCCGGAGTGGCCTGTCCATGGGCTGCTCTGAACCCAAGTGGAGAGAAGCTCTGAGGTTCCCACTAATTTCTGTTTTCTTTGCTGTGGTTGGCTTTATTAAAAGGGCATAAGGAGGAAATAGCCTAGATGTTCAGATTAGTTTTCCAGGGTTGGTGGAGGGGGGTAGGTAAGAGAAAATCATGTCAGGGAACGTGTAGCTAGCTTCTTGGCTTCCTTGGAGGAGAGGCTATACTTATCATAGCATCATTACAGGAAATAATACTGGAGACGAAATGTGAAATATTATATCTCCCAACCTGTTAACTGTATGATACGCCGAGTTCTTGTTCTCTGGAAATTGAAGAATGAGTCCTAGGAACAAAAGAGGTTAAAGTAGGAAGATATTTCTTGATAGGAAAGCTCTTGAGGGGCAGGAGGGGTACCCGAGTAGGTACCCCGGGAACCCCTTTACAGAGGAGTTTTGTAGGGTGAAACCCACGTAGGTACAACATGGGCCACAGCCGTGAACATCCAGTAAGGTTGCAAGTGCAGTCACTCAGTAACGGGGGTCCACTTGGGAAGCAAGTCACGTAACACCACCGGGGTGGCTGATGTCTATCCAGACGTCATTAGGCCCAGTGTTTGGTCTTTGGGGAAGTATGCAGGTCTGGTCATCTTGTCTTTATCTTGAGGCCTGGTTTTCAGCTGATGTGTCTGTGGCGAAGCTGTGGTGTGTTTCACCTTTGTCCTGACCCTCTGGAGGACCTAGCCCTATCTGACTGCCTAGAATATGTCTACCTAGCCCATCTGTCGATAATAGCATGATTAGGATATTATAAAGACATCCTTGATAACTCAGGCCCAGATGTTTCTGCTTTTTCAACACCAGAAGGTTCCATGTGGACGGACCAGGGAGGGGCTGTTCCTTGAGCATAATTGAAAGGAGGCCTCTGACTGTCCTTCCTTCTTAGGCCCCCTTTTCTGGTCTGCGGTTCTGCACCAGTTGGCCATTAGGTGTGTGAGTAAGATGGATGATCAGTCTGTGGTTTCTACACCAAAATTAGGAAATGAGGGAATAGCAGGCAAAGTTTAACCCAAGATGGCCCTTGAACTTTCTGTGATGAAAAACTACCTCATCAATGGGTGCAAATTATGTAAATTCACCACAGTCATCAAGCTTTCTGTTTCACTGGATCATTTACCTTTTGATTTCAGAGAAGTTCAGCCCCCTGGCTCATATCTGAATGGGAGTAAGCCCTGGGGTATTTGTCATACGCTGGTTAGGGTGTGCATAGATGTAAATATGGGCTGGTAATTTTAGCTTGACCCAGCTATCTTAGTAGAACCTGGTTAATTTTGGCTCCCTAGTTCCTTCTATTGTCTCGGATTGTTTTTTCAGTATGTTGCAGATATTAGAATTTTGTTACTGGTCACCTTTTCAGCGCTGTGAGCCCAGTAGCTTCTGCTCTGGTGGGGATCTGCATCCAGGGAAAGCCGAGTGAAAACTAGACTGCTTGTGATGAGACTGGGAAATGTGATGCTGTTTATTTTTCCTTCAAATTCCAAGACATAGTAGTTAATTAAGACACAGGTAAGGTTGTGGGTTGTGTGTGTAAGTAAAGCTAGGTTTAACCCTGTTTTTGTTCTCACAGTGACCTATTTAAGAGGATAAACCTTGAATTTAATTATGCAGTTCACAAAATGTATGGGCGAGATAGAGAAATACATTTAAAGAAACTCTGTGGTCTGTACTAATTCAGAACGGATTGATAGCTAGAAGGAGAGGTCCCATGATGTAAGAGGGTTGAAGTAGAGGGTGAAATGTTGGCTATTCATTATAAAGCGACTATATAAATGTGATTTGGAGGTTGTTTTGAAACCTACTGAGCTTTAAGCTCATCTGGCATTCATTACATACAATGCAGTTCTTAAACAAGATGAAACTGTATAGCTAATGACATAAAATGTTTCCTCCTTATCTAATCAGAAGTCTTTCTTGAGTAGCTAGATTAGATGTTATTCAGAAAGGATAATATGGGAAATAATTACTCTCTGTATTTCATTTGTAGAATTCACCATATGGTCTCTACATCAATAAAGAGTAGTTTATATTATTTTCAACGGGGGGCACACAGAATATGATACTCTGATTTGGTTCCTTAAACTCGCCTATGAAATTTGATCTTCAGTTTGCAGTGATTTTGTGGTATTGGTCCATTTGCCAACCTTGTTTTGGAGGGAGTTTTATGAAACTGTAGATTTTACATTTGGCAACAGGAGGCAATATAGATAATGAGTGAGATTGATTTATTCAGTATTTAATAGAAGATAGTATTTCGTAGTATGTTCTAAGCCAATCAAAAATGCCAGAAACACCAGACTTTTAGGAAGAAAATAACTAGACTAGTGCAAGATTTTGCATTTTGATTTCTGAATGCTACCAGTTATAAGAGACCTAGCCCTTTGCCACTTTATATTGAGTTCTAATACTACCAATATAATCAGCCATCTCTTTTCTTTCTTTTTTTTTTTTTTGATGTGGGTAAAGATAAAGGGCATGACCTTGTTTTTTACTCTAGAAGAAATTATATATTCTTCTGCCTTTTATTTATTTTTTGGTGCTGGAGATGCAATCTAGGGCCTTTGCATATGCTAAGCATATAGTCTGCCAAGAACTGCATCCCCATCCCAGAAATTGCTACAATTTTAATAGTTTTGGAGATATCTACTTTGTATGTTTGGCTTCCACAAGTATTTTCAGACTATTGGTTACAGCACACGTTTCACTAATGTGAACTTGTACACTTAACCTAAGGATTGCTACGATAATGCTATTCAAATCATGTTTGATCAGGACATTTTTAATTTTTTTTTTTTTTGGTACCGGGGATTGAACTTGGGTCCTTGCGCTTGCGTAGCAGGCAGCAAAACCACTGAACTAAATCCCTGGCTGATCAGGACATTTTTAACAAGTTGAAAATCTTTGGTCATGAAAGATGGCTTCATAGCTTTTTCTTCTGTCTGTCAAGTGTTGTTGACAATGAAATCAAGTCCTTGTCTGTTCCAGACCAAAGACCAAGTGTCAGAAACTCGTGTATTTCATGACTTAGCAGCACATAGCATGGATTTCATCTCATGACTGGCCAAACTTTATAACCAGAAGGGGTTTTAATTATTAAAATTAGTGTCAAGTGGCTTATGGTGGAAGATCTTCATAGCTGTGGTTTGGTAAATGGTGCTGTGCATGTGGTGGGTATGCCTTTAATCCCAGCATTGGGGAGGGTGAAACAGGTGGATCTCTTGTTTGGGAGTTGGAGGCCAGCCTGGGCAACACAGTGAGACCCTATCTCAAAAGGTATGGGTGAAGAAAACATAAATATAATTTCAAAAATACCCAAAAAGTAAATGGACTTACCTAATGATCACTTGGTGGGCTTGTTTTCAAGGAGGAATATGAAGAATACGGGGAATTTGAAAGGGATCCCTGAATGTGGTTAAAGAACATGGTGCTTAAATAGTGAGAGCCATGTTCATCACTGTCTAGAGAACTTGATTATCGATTTGCAAATGTGCTCACATAGCATCTTCTGCCTTTGCACACACGGAGCTCTGCGTACAATAGCTGTGTTTGTGCTTTAAATCACATTCTTCTTTGACACCTTTCCTTCAGAATAGGAGATTCTGTATCTGTCTTGTTTTGGGAATATTTAATCACACGAGAAATGCTTAGAGTACTGCCTGGCATATTGTAAGTGTTTAATGACTCAGGGATCTGGCTAAGCTCAAATCCTGGGTAATATTTTTAGCCAGGGGTCAGGGAGCATCTGAATTAAGCCACTGACTGAGCCTAGACTTCAAACAAATAGCAAATTAAGGAGCCAGTTGCCCATTTTGGGGTGATCCTTTGTGGAATCTGTAAACTCTGGGAGGTAGTAGCTGAGAAATTGAAGGAGGACGCCTGATTTCTGTGTACTTCTAGATTGTCTTTGATACCACCTCCAAATTCCAGAATATCAGACATAACCACAGCAGCATATTCCTAAACCATTGAGGAAAAATTCCAAGCTGTTTCAAATTATCTGGTTCATTTGAAGTTGGACTGTATAGGCTTCAGTGGCGCGATCATTCTAGTAAATGCTTCAGGTGTAGGCAAACACCAGGACTGTAGGTTGTCCCCTCACCCCTCCCAAGCAGTCTGCTTGTAGGTTTTCAGACGCAATCACTTTTACTGTTTTCCTTTCCCACTCCCCTGTGCTGCGATGTGAGGACCCTCTTAGATCTGTGTGGGTGGTGGGTGTTTGCCTGCTAGTCGGCAGGCACAGCCTGGTTTCCCAAATGCATTTCTCCTGCATTGCTTTCTGCATCCATTAAGCATATCTGAGTTGTGTAAGAGTAGCTGTCTCTTGTTCTTTGCTTTTTCTTTGTCACAATCACAAGAATGAGCTGGTGTGTGTGTGTGTGTGTGACTCACCCTAGCCCAGCCCAGTGTACTGCAGCACCAGGGAAGTCCTGCCCTCCTGGACTACATGTTTTCTAAGTGTGTGGGCGAGTCCTCTCAGGAGTAAGGCAAGGGGACTTCCTGATCACATACCTTGCCCATCTCCCTTGGATGCTTTTTTTCTTTTTTCTTCTTCTTCCTTCTCTTTTTTCTAAGCACTGGGCATTGAAACCAGGGCCTTCACACTGGGTACATCCCCCCCCCCCTTTATTTTTTGTTTTGAGACAGGGTCTTTCAGAGTCTGTAAGTATAATACTCAAAATTATGATCCTCTTGGATCCAAAATTATGACCCAGAGGGCTGGGTTTAGGATGGCTTTTCTTTGATCACACTTCTTACTTTTGTTTTTGCAAACTTCGGCTTTTATTTGCATGAGGTTAATTTTGGATTGAGACTCAGTATATCCTTTTTTTCTTTTTCTCCTTGCTTTGTATTTTGAGGCAGGGTCTCTGTCTTGCTATGTAGTTCACCCTGGCCTTGAACTCACTGTATAGTCCAGGCTGGCCTCAAGGGGATTCTCCTGCTTCAGGCTCCCAGGTGCTGGGAGTTCAGGCTTGTACCACCACACCTGGCAAGCATTTGTATATATACATACACTGGAAACAAGTTTCCATTTAGCCTTACTACCCATGATATATTGAGGTCTATCTAATATGTTTTGCATTTAATTTGAAAGGAAAATGCTCATCAGGAAACCCAGTACATTGATACCTTAGCGTTTCTGGGCGGCCTGGGAGCATCTGGAATAATCTGATCCTGCCTTGCATTTAGAGTGGGGAACGTTGCAGGCACTTTGTATCAGCCACAGCTGCACGAAGGCCCTTTCTTCATGATGGTGCCATTCGTGGGAGGCTGGCTGGGGTGCCCGTGTTCCCTTTGCCTCCTCTGGGCAGTTAAATCTTGTGCCTTCATCTCATGATGCAGAGAGGATGAAGAGGATGAGCAGGTCCTGCTAGGCTAATTTCTGCTGAGAAACTCTGCTTTTCTCCCTGGGTTTCCCCTCCATATCCATCTGTGTTTCTCTGAGGATGCCTGAGTGCATTGGTGTCCCTCTCAGGGATTTTGCAAGGTAGAAAGAAAGAAGTGTCATTGTAATACCAAGATGATTTTCCTTTTCCACTCTCCTCTCCTCCCTGAATGTGCAGTGAGGCCTTCCAGATGCCACCTGGTGTGTGATATCAGGTCAGATTGAATCTAGGCTGGAGGGCCCAGCTGACTTCTTCTAAGCCAGATATTAAGAGATTTGCAGGAGTGGAAACCGTGCCATTTTTTTTTCCCATTTTGGAAAAGAAAATTTCCCCTAAAATGTTATTTATGTAATGTGTAATGGTTTTCTTTTCTGGATGGATCAATAATGTATAGTTAATTCCTGACTTAATTTCTAGTAGGTTGATTAACAGTATAAAACTTTTGTAAATAACAACTCTTTTTGATCCTCAGTAATTGCCAAGTGTTCAAGTAGCCAAACAGATTGAGAACTCCTGCACTACCTATATGCTGCACGGCTTAGATCCTCTTTGTAGAAGAGTGCCCTACCTCTTCTTATTCAGAAGTACTGAAAATATGTAATATAATCCCATGTATCCTCTCCTGGCTTCATAAGTATCCAGATATGGTTATTTCCCCCTGATGTATACTTCTATTTTTCCCTTTGTGTTGTAGCAAAGCAAATAAGCATCACATGATTGTAGGTGCAGATATTAACTTTTTTTTTTCTGTTGAGGGAAGGTCTTACTATGTAGCCCAGACTGGCCTTGAACTCAAAGCAGTCCTTCTGCCTCAGCTTCCAGAGTGCTGGAATTACAGGCGTGTGCCGACACATGTACACCCAGCTGACAATGATTATTATTAATACTATTTTTCTGATGGTGGGGATTGAAGCCAGGGCCTTGTGCGTGCTAAGCAAGCACTCCACCACTGAACTACATCCCCAGCCCTTCATTATTTTTAAAGGACGAGGATTCTATGTAAAGAAAACACTCATTAATAGTGATAATATAAATGAGTCTTGTTATCAAAGAACAAGTCAGTGTTCTAGTTTCCACTAATGTGGGTCCTTTTTTTTGGTTGTTGGTTGTTGGTAAAGGTTAATTTAAAATGAAGTTCACACATTAAGATTGGCTATTAAGAGCATACATTTATATTTCCTCTCCTGCCTCTTTATTTTGCTGTTGCTGAAATGGGGTCACTTCCCCTGAGAGGTACAGCTTTGGAGTGTAAAACTGTGTGTTGGCTGATCTGCCAGCAGTGTTTGGGGCTCATTGGAACCCTGCTGATGGGGTTTCCTTTGGTGATAGACCATCCTCCTCCACCACCTAAGGTATTCGATTGATATCTGGAAACATGAGTGCTGGACAGAGGCTGTGTCATGCATGGTACGAGTGAGGGACTGGAGAGCCGTAACTACCTCCAAAACTCAGGTAGTGAGGCCATGAGGAGCATGCTGGGTGAAGGGAGGGACCTTATGCAGCTGTGACTGTGGCTGTGGCTGAGTTCTGCTTTCTCCTGTAGCTTGCTGGAAGGAAGTTGGTTGACATCTTTTGGGGGAAATAGCACTAGTAGTTGGGAAGAGTGTCAAGGACTCACAAGCCAATGGAGGGATCTGGGGTAAAGCAGGCCCACACCATTTTCTTTGGGGCAAAGGAGCAGGACAGTAGATGTTTGGTTGAACAGCACCTTGTACAGGAAGTATAAATCTAATCAAATCAATGTGTTGTGATGCAGGGCTGGGCCTAAACCAAGTTTCTACCTTGCCCAGTTTTACCGTGTCATCTCTAAGGCTCTGAGTCACTTCCTCTGGGAAGCCTTTTCCACCCCACCAGTGAGACACACCCTCCACGTCGGTGTAACTTGTGTGGGCACTGTGTTCATGTTTTTGTCTCCCCACACCGATCATATGGGTTCTCAGCTGTTTTCAGGGGCTCCCTTTCCTCCTCCCCCAGCCTGATCATCTTTGATCCATCCTGTTAGTGGCTTGCCAGTGAATGTTTATAGCAGGCCTGGCTCATAGAGCGGTTGAGTAAAAGTTGCTCAAGTGAGAGAATCTCCCCAAGTGAGAGCTCATGAAAGGAAAAATGCTAGGAGCTGAGCTCGAAGGGTCAGTGTCTTGCAGTGTGGGATAGGGTTGGGTGGTTGGTTGTTCCAGTATTGTGAATGGCCTTGTTGGTCCAAACCCTGAGTTGAATACACTCCCCTCAAAGTGTTCTGAGGTCTAAAGGAGCAAACCCTTCCCATATGGACTTCACAAAGCTCACAGATCTTGCAGAATGATAACCGAGCAATAATTACTTAGCTATTCACTGAGCACATACTGTGTACCAGGCACTGGGCAAGACTTGCTTCACATATGTATAATATTTCCAAGTCTTAGAACACCTCTGCTTGCCAGTGTTACTGCTTCTCCTGCTCTGCCACCTTCTTCTGTAGGAATTGGGCAAGTTACTTGAAATGTCAACACTTAGAGGTAATAGCAAAACATGAGTGTCACTGCAAGGGTTAAATGATTATATATGTATAGCACTTAGCCAGAACTAAGTTTTTTCAGATGCTTAGATCTGTTAGCAAAAGAGAGATTGGAAGCATATAGAAAGTTTCATCCTGGTTGTCCCATGTCCTGTGGGATAGGAAGTGCTACAGTCAGAATCAGGTCTGTGTCCGAACTGCAGGACACGCTGTGGCAGGAAGGTTTCTGGTCCAGCACCAGGTGAAGCTCCCTCCATTGGCCCCATGCTGGGGAGCCTTGTCCGTGGTAGAAGTGGCACAGGAGCACACCCCTTGTCTCTAGCTGCAAAACCTTGAGAAATGACTACTGCTAGGCGGTTTCAGTCTTTGCCCTTGGGGCCGGTCTCCGAATCCATTGGCTCAAGGGAACAGACACAGGTTAGAAACATAGCTTAGGAATCTAAAGAAACAATCTGTGTGCTGATGGCTGAATGGAAAGAGGCAGAAGCAAATGTGCTTTTAATATGTTTGTTTGCATTATTTTGGTATCGCCTTAGGCCTGCAGTTCCCTCCTTAATCAGCATTATACCGTCCCTTGGGACTGTGGCCTGGGATTCTGCTCTGCGGTTGTGCTTAATCCTGCAAGGGGTGGGATGGGATGGGCCTGGGAAATCAGTGGCTGCTAAGGGCTGCCTGGTAGGGTTTATTATGGAGAGAATTAACACCCTGCTGGATCTAACAGAATTTGGGGCTGACTGTGGAGATGTGTTAACATGAATTCACTCAGGATTTCACTTCTTCACTTGCAGCAAGTTCATTGTAAATCTCTGGGGAGTGTGCATGTAGGCGGTACACGCCAGACTGTACCATGGCCTCTTTGTGTTGCCCTCGATCATCCCCATTTGAGCGTACAGATTCCTTAAAGTCTCCCTTTTATAAATGAGAGCTTTTATCTTTAATAAGCAGGTTAAGCTGCGTGCACTTTGTCTAGTCTGTGAAGGTCAAGGCAACCATTTGGATTTTGTTTTACCATGTCCAGACTGATGTCAGAGTTCTTATGCAACCTTAAGGTTCTTTTTGTTTCATTTTACCATGTTTTCTTCCTTTACCTGCTCCTGAGCAGTCCTTACCCTTCTTGGGAGGAAGTGAAAGGACTGAGAACATACATGTAAGTCTGCAAGAACGTTTTCTGTTTTGGGGGGAGAAATCTATGTAGAATTTTCATGAATGTGTGTGTTTATAATTCTTTTGCTGTCTAAAATTTAACTTTTTAAAAATATCTTATTAGTATGTGTTTTCTATATATAATTATATTCCTCTCTGGGAATTGGCACATATACAGATCACATGTTGATAATTTTCACTCCCCCATCTCCTCTCCCCCTTTCCCCAAATCCCCTTCCATCTCCACAAAGCCTGCTTCCTCATGTTTTAGTGTTTCTCCTTATTTTGCTCTTTAAATTAGTTATATTTTGCATCTCTTATGTAAGAGAAACTATGTGATATTTAACCTTCAGAGCATCATGGTCTCAAGATCTACCCATTTTATATGAATGGCTCAGTATGTTTCTTTATGTTCCATGCGGAACATTGAAATAGTGTTCAGCAGACTCTTGACCTCCCTTAATTTTCACTGGTTTTGGGGGTTTTGCTGTAATTAAACTTGGTATTCATTGAAGGAGTGAGTGAGGATGTTCTCTGGTCACGACCCAGGGAATTGGGCTTATATGTGCTCCAGTAGCTCTAAATTCATGCAAGAACCTTTGTATTCCTCTTCTTTGATTTCACAACTCAGGCTGTAACTTAAAAAAGAAACTGTAGGGGCTGTTCCCCAGGTTATTCACAAAATGAGTCTTTGTCTGCTTTTTCATTCACCATCTGGTTACAAAGCTAAATTGGAATCGTGCTTGTTTTAATTATTTTCTACTTGTGTGGCCAGGAGGTTATTTGGTCTGGTGAGGTTACATTTTAAGCTCTTGTGCTCATTAATACCACCAAGTCCACATCCTGCGCCAGCACAGGAATGGTTAAGTGGATCCACTTGTGTGGCCAGTGCTTGATACAACACCGTGGTCAGGACCCAATTACCAGAGGAAGTTGGTGTCAGGGTGTGTGTCCTCTTTTTTCAGTTTCTTCTCCAATAATGTTAATTCTTTAAGTACATTTTTCTTTTAGCAGAAACATGATTATAAATGGCATAGATTGACAGTCTTAGATAAGTGCCTGATGTTTATTAAAGGGACAACGTATATTTCAAAAATTGGTCATCTTAATACATTAAAAGCAGAGAGTGTAAAATGGGAAAGTATTTAACACAGCGTTTTGAACACTCCACAGCCTGAATAATGGAAATTGTGTAGTCAGAAACTTCGCTGTGCAGTCACCATTTTCGGTGACTCAGATCTCTGCAAAGCCTTGCAGAGATCTGCCATCAAAAGCTTTCTCAAGAAAAAAAAAATTCCTCCCCCAGTTGTCCTCTTCCCTGCCTTAAGAGGAATGAATACTTTATTTACAGCAGTGTTTTTAAAAGATGACTTAAAAAAGTTCTATGAAAAGTTGTTGGTTGTTGTAATTAAGTAATTGTTTAAGACTCTTTTCAGTACAGAGAAAAGCTTCATTGTCTCGTGAACACTTAATTTACTCGTGAAATTTTTCTACTTGATTGTTTTGTGAAATGAGTAGCAGTTCTGCATCTAACGCCCCACCTGTTTGAAGAAGCAAAACCTGAGTAGGCCAGTAGTGGTGATTGGCAGCAGCAAAAAGTCCCTAAAAGTACTTCAGTTGTACCTCTTTTTAAAAATATTATTGTTTTTTATCCTTTCTGGTTTGCTGAGGATTGAACCCAGGGCCTTGTGTACCCTAGGCATGTGCTGTACCACTGAGCTATACCAACCTAGTACTTCACTTAAAGCCTTCCTTCTGAGCAGCTGTTGGGAGACTTAGTGTCTTACTGTGTGGACTGTATTACTATGCTTGCTGTCTAGAAGCGTGGCTGCCAAGGTGTTCCACTGTGAGCGTGTGCCTCTGTTAGCTTTATAATAGAGGGCGGTGCAAAGTGAAATCTGCATCCCGCCTACATAGCCATGCATCAGGGTGTTTTTGGAGGGCAGTGGGGCGATTAAAATATGTTAGAGGAAAATGCTGACTCTTTGGCCTTTAAACTTTGTTGATTTTATTAATTTTTATGAGGTGGTGTCAAATGATTGTGGTAGAAAAATGAGCAGTTTGCCTCAGGAATTAAATTTTTAGATATATTTGAATATTAACTAGGGCCTAAGGATAATACACAACTCATTTTTATTAATGAGAATATTTCCTGTAATTGTGTTAACATAGGAGTCACAAAAGTTAAAGCCAAGTCTTTATTTCATTAAACTGGCAGGTATTTTACAGTAGTGTTGTATTAAACCAGTTCTCTGTGGAAGGAGGAATATTAACTTTAGTTTTAATTGTGGTACTTAAGATTGAACCCCAGAGCCTTTGCGCCGAGCTATATCCCGCAGCTCTCTTTAAGTTTTTGAGTCAGGGTCTCATTAAGTTTTCTAGGCTGGACATGAACCGGTGATCCTCCTGCATCTCCCAGAGTGCTGAGATTGTAAGCGTGCACCACCATGCCTGGCTAAGGATATTTCACTGCATTTAAAAAGAAATAGAATTGGGGATTGAACCCAAGGCATCGAATGTGCTAGGCAAGCACTCTACCATTATGCCAAATCCCAGCCCTGAAAAAATTAATACTTGTCAGCCAGGTCTTCATCTTTGTTGCTTGTACTGTATTTGGAAAGCCGTATTTGTTAGTGACAGAGCCTGTAGCTTGAGTGCCAGGAGGAGGCTGGGACCCTGGAGGGGGGCCACTAGGTGTGTCTGTGGACTTGGTCTCTCACTAAATTGTGGGAAGACTGGACGGGTCCACTTGTTTAGGCCTTGCAGAGTTCAGAAAGGAAATAATGTTCTGTGTGGTTGCGACCCGAGGAACTATCCACATTTTAATATTAAAGAGTTTTCAGTACTTTCTGCTCTGCCCACTATGCATTTTTAAGTGGCTTCTCATATTCTTGTATTTTGGTAAAAGCTTTATTGAGATATAATCCACATACCATAAAATACATGCCTTTAAAGTATATATAATTTATTCTTAGTATATTCATAAAAGTGAACTGTACTATTACCTAATTTCAGACCATTTCCCTAAAGAAACCTTGTACTGATTAACAGACATTCTGTGTCAGTGGTTGCCAGTCTGTGGCAACAGCTAATATCCTTCCTGTCACTACAGGTATTCTTGCTGTAGACATTTCATATGAAGGGGATCATGTACTATGTGGCTTTCACTTCATGTGTCTTGCCCTTGATTATTACATTGGCTGTATTGTACAACGATCATCACTATCTATTTCCAGAATTCATTGTGTGGTTGAATAATATTATATTGTATGGACATGCTACGTGTTATTTATCTCCTCACCAGATACATAGTTGAGCATTTAGATTGGTTTGGGAATGTGTAGGTAAAAGAGAATAACAGGAGGTGGAGATCACATTAGGTGTGATCCAAAATGAGATTCAAAGTTGTCACGGTAGCAGGGAATGGCAGGATATCTTGGGCCAAGGGAAGCACACAGTGAGATGATAGTAGTTCATACAAGTGCCAGAGGAATTGTGTTTCCCCACCCTGTCTGTGGTTACAGGCTTAGGGTGCACTCAAAACAGAACAAATGGGCAAACCTTTAAAACGGAGTTCAAGTGTGCCAGAGTCCAAAGCCCAAAGGAAGGCTCGATGAGGACACGTAGAGGTGCTCTCGGAGCATGTATGAGTCTGTGTGGATGTGCAAACAGGAATCGATGTGACATCATGAAGACATGGCAGCCTTCTCTAATTAAAGCCTCTACACTGTGTTACTTAATTACAGTAAATCAAACATTAACAGATCGTGGCTCTGGAGGGCCATAGTCAGTGTTTTGCAGAACGGGAAGGAAATTTGACCTTCTAATCACAGGGTCCTATGGAGAGATGGCTTGCATGGCTTGCATCACAGTGGAGACCTGAGCCCTTTCTGAGTTCTTTTGGGGTAACTCAAAGAATGTTTCCTGGTAATTGTTTCTATAAAGACTTTTTAATATATGCATATATATGCATTTAGTACGTGAGGACATTTGTATGCCTCGAAGGCAATAACATTTGCTATTCTCTCTGTTTATTTTCAGTACCACCATTTTTCTGACCCCTCTATTCGCTCTGAGGCCATTTTGGGTCTGGCCTCATTTACATAGTCATCTCCACCTCCAGTCATTTGATCTTGGGCTTGTTCCTCCTTTTGCTCTGTTGTGTTTGGCATTTGGAGTCCCAGCTTTGACTTCTGGTGGGGTCAAATAGGACTTGTTTACAAAAGGGTCCCTGCATAGTATCCTTAGTGTTCTGTGTGCCTACTGTAATATTTGAGAGAGCCTGCCACTGAAGATAGAGTAGATCTTTTTGAAATTTTGCGTGAAGTAACAAAATAAGTTCGAATAAAAATCACGGGCTAAGATGGCAGCCATTGGTCAAATGGACTGGCATATAATTGTATACCGTATCATCTAGGTTCAGGAGAGTTGCTAATTTTTTTATTTGGTTCAGTTTTCAAAAATTAGTGGAATTAAACCAGTGTGGATTTTCTCTTGATACAGATTTTAAAACCTTTATCAGCTCCTTCTCTTGATGTTACAAAAGGTAATTGAGGGCCGGGGATTTAGCGCAGTGGTGCCACCACTTGCCTCACAAGTGCAAGGTCCTGAGTTCGATCCCTGGTACTAAAAAAAAGTAATTGAAAGCCAGTTCACCTTAGATTGGTAGAACTGGAGGGGAGCTCTGGGGTTTCTAATCTGTCCACACCCCTCATTTTAAAAATGACTTTTAGAAATGTCAGGCTCATTTTGCTGTGGCAGATGTTTACAGCTTGGCATTTGACACGTTTGACTTTTCTTCAGAAGTTTTGTCCTCTTCCTTTGTGTCTCGGACACCATATTTCTTTGCCCCAAGTCTGTCCCCTGTCCTTCTGCAGTTCTTCTGTCTCTGCTTAGCTGGTGTCTGGTGCCTATCCTGCAGGGCTGTGCTGATAACTGTGCCCTCTTCTCTTACCTCAGCTGTTCATCTTTGCTGCCTTCATCTCTGGTCCTGTATGTCCTCTTCCCTTTGGTACGTGTGGCTGTCCCACAATCCAGGTAGCTGGGCCTCCCATCACCGAAGCTGAAAACTAGGAGCCTGGCAGACAGATTGCCCCCTGGAGGTGGTTGTGGTAGGAAGTACATCAACTCCAAATTCTTTGTTTGTTTTAAGCTATCTGTGTTTGAGAAATAATTGGCTATATCCAAGCTTGTTACTGTTTATCTTAAAAACAGGAATCTGAAATTATGGACTCTTGCTTTTGAAATTTAAGAGTGAACTACTTTTGTCAAACTAAAAATACTCGCTACCTTTTAGTTAGACTATATAGTACACATTGTAGATGTACATGTAAAACAACTTTGTAAATACTTGTATATGATGACAGATAATGAGGCGTTTGTTAGGAAGCCATTTTGGCCAAGGAAAGAATGTTGTGCTGATTTCCTCATGTTGAAAACCAGTCTCTGGAGTTTGTCAAAAACATACCCTCCAGTGTTCTAAGTCAGCAATGATTTGCTGGTAAAATTCAGGATTACGGTTTTAAAAAAAACCAAAGTAAAATTTTGGGGCATATAGTTGCACGTTTTAACACGTACCCAGGATTATGTATTTCTTACATGTTTGGTCATTTCTAATGTGCAGCCAGGATTGGAGAACTTCATTAGCAAATATCTTTTACCAGACAAAAGTTAACCTCTTTTCATTATTTTGAATGGTTCCTTAGTTATGTGAAGAAAAAGAAATCATTTTCTGTTGCATATAATCACCCCTCTAGTATGTATTCTGGTTTCTGGGGTTATCTGCTCTGTACTACAGATGCTATGAATTTTTTTGCCATAGCTATAAAATTCTTAGGGAATAAGGACTAATTAATTTCTACCAGGCAAGTCCTTGCTCCTTTGGGTGTGCCATCTCCATTACTTAGGTAGTTGTATTTACTTTTACAAATGGAGAAGGCTGATAGGAAGGCTACAAAGCAGGTAAAACTGTCAGCTGGGTCTCTGAGGCTAATTTTGAATCTGTGACTTATGTGATATGAAGAATACTTTTGTTTTTCATTAGTTGTGTGTGTTTTACCTGTTACGTGACCTGGTAGGGGCGGTCAGACTTGTGCTGGTGAAAAAAGGGGTAGTTTTGATTCCCGGAGTAGATATGCCAACCCCAGGATTAAAAAGTCTATTCCTTTTTTCATGTGTGGATATTGGAAAAACCCATACAGTGACAACACAACTCCCCCTCCCCCACTTTTAAAAAACCACTCTGCCGTGGCCCCTTGCAGGTTAGAAATATATCTTGTTTGCTACTTGGTGGGCAGTGCGCGCCTGTGTGTTAAGTGTAAGATGGTCACTGTACCTAGTCTTGAATCTTGAACTCTTGTGAGTTTGTTGCCAACCAGTGTATGGAGGCACAGCTGTCTCTGCAGAGTTAATAATCAAAATCCTGACCACTTGGAGGCAGGAAACTGTGTGTATATATGTATGTGTGTGTATAAATATCATTTACTTCATATGTCCAGTGACATTTACCCCTTTTAAAAAAAGGCAAAACAAAGGAGACTGTTTTCAAAAGGAAGTCTTTTTTTCTTCTCTACCCACGCTCTCCTTCCTGCCCTTGTGATGTTAGAAAAGCGTTATTTTCACTGTTATGTAAAAGTTTTTGCTGGTGTCTTTTGTGCAGTTTTAAGATATTTCCGTTTGATGGAAAAGTATAAAACACTCATGCAGAAATAGCAGCGCTCCTCCATGCCCCATGTCTTCTCTTTGCTGCAGGTACCTGTTGGCACGATCGTTCCTTCCTCCTGCGTGTTCTTTTCCACTCTTTGCACATTTTGACTGGGAAATTAAAGAAGCTGAATGCATAGGTAGGATTTTACTTAGCAGTAGCAGGCAAAGGGCTTTCAGCTTCTCTGCAGCAGGTAAGGGAGCAGACAGTCGCTAGGGCAGACCCCTCCCTCCAGGTCAGAAACCTTGCCTGTCACCTGTTGGGCCAGCCTCCTTACAGTATTCAGCAGTCCTGCAGCAAGACTGGGCACACTTCTTTGCCCAGACTTTGGGTTTGATCATCAGAAAAGCTTGTGTGAACATACACGGTTTCTTCCTTATGGAAGGGATGCCAATTAAAGGATTTATTCTCTAGTAAATGGAAATGAGCAATGAGAGTGAAGAAAGGGGTGAGTTGGAGCAGTGCTCTGGCTCGGGCAGGGCCATGTAGTACCTGTATCAATCAATACTCAATAAATGTTTAAACAAATGAAGTTAAGTATTATGGAAGAATGTACAGTGCTGAGAAAGAAAGGCTCAGACAGCAGAAAAGAAGAGTATAATTTGGTGCAGTTTGACACCCAATTTTATGGTTGACTTTGAAGAGTAATTTGGATTCATCTTTGAATATTTAGAGATTCTGCTTAAGGAGAAACAGCATTTGTAGCAATAATGAATATTTTGTATTATCAGTTTTTTTTCAAATAGCAGGGTGAAATACCAAAAAAGGAAGCAAAAGAAAAGAATTTTATCAAAGTCCCAAAGATACTGCATGTACTGTTTTTCTCAGTCTTGCTTTAAAATACTTACCTAAGCCATTCTTTGTAACTAGGTGCATGTTCTTCTGCAGTATAGCTGAATTAAAGCATTGAGACTCTTGGGGGCAATGGTAGCTCTGTGCTGAACATTTACGTGTGCCATGCATTGGGTCATCTGTTGTAGGACTGGGACAGAGCAGAGGTCTACTTGGGGTCTGTCACCCACTGGTTTGTCCAGTTCAGTCACTGTGCTGTGTTGTCTGCTGTCAACGCTTATGGTTGGGGTGTCACGGAGCTTGCTCTGATTATCCCCTATTACAAGTAGCTGCTGAAACCCCTAACCTTAGTGCATCTTTGTATTTAAGATTCTTACAGAGAAAAGGAATGCATTGGTCAAAGTATACACTTTCTTTCCTAATGATCTTCTTGATGAGCTTTAATTTGTATATTACTTTAAAATTCACCGAGTGTCCTGTTAGTTCTAGTTAATTGCAATTACAGGGCTGGTTAGTGTTTGCCCTCTTAGTGGTTGGTGAGAGAAGCCAGTGCCATCCACATGCTAGGCTTGTGGTCCACAACTGAGCTACACCCCTAGCCCTGCTGTGTTTTTAGTAAGATTATTTGATTAGCTGCTTCTGCTACTAAGAAATGAACAATGTCTTGACCTTTTCCACCCCCATATTTATTTTGCATTCTAATTTGCCTATTTAGACCTTTCTAGTAGTATGATAATCATACAGTAGTAGTACAGCCAAGGACAGACTGTGTACATGATGGTGGTCCCACAGGGTTATGCTGTGTTATTGGGAATTGCCTTGTAGGTTTGTGCACGCACACTCTAGGGTAGTGTAGAAAGACGAAGCTGCATGCACATGACTATACCAGAGGTCCCTTGATTTAGGATGCTTTATCTGCATCCCTCGCAATACAGCAGTGATAGTACTGTGCTGTGCTTCATTCTTGCACTCGTAGTTTAGGAGTTGACACAAGTGTTCTATGTTAAGCTTGCTTCTGTGATTTCTGGGATCTTTCCACTGCAGTTCTAAGGAAGGGTGTCATTAAGTTCTCTTCACATGTAACCCAGTGGGTCCTACAGTTTTGGTGCGCTTTGTTATTACTGGTGGAATTCAGAGGTGGTGATTGTCATGTTAAAAAGTCCTCAAACTGGATCGAGGATACAATAAAGAGTTGGATGTACATTGAAAATAGCCTCTTGGTATCAGATTACATTATTGTACATCAAAGAGGCTTGGGGTACAGATGGCTCCATTGAGGGGAGGAGGGGAAGCCTGCTAGCCTGTCACTGTGCCCTCCAACATTTAGCAGATGTTCTTTGAGTTAATGTTGCTCTTCAGTTATCTTTGACAGAAGCAGGATCTGGGTAAGATCAGACTGTTGAGACTAATGTGCATTGATCTTGGCATTGTGATCACAAGACCATAAGCCAGCCAGACAAGGAAAAGCCAGTGGTGAATTGTTAGATTAAAAACAAAGCAATTAATAATTGGAGAATAGCTTCAGTGCCTTCAACTTGTTTCATAAGAGATTTGTTCTTAAGATTTAAGATTTACTCTTAAGATTTACCTGGGAGCACCTTTTCTTTGCAAAATAGCTGCGGAGTTTTGAGCTCCACACTGTGATTCCTGTGGGGTGGATCTAGTGAGCCACCCTTTCAGTGCCCCCAGGCAGTCAGTGCAAAGTTTGCTTGTGCTTTAAGGGAGTGAGTTGTGATTTTATCATTTCCAGTGGTGGTGGTGAAAGTCACTTTCATAGTAGTGGTCCGTCAGTCCTTAGAATGGTGCTGGATTTTGAGGGGGGCAGGTACCGGGAGCCGAACTCAGGCCCTTGTGCTTGCCAGGCAGGCACGATGCCACTGAGCTACACCCGCAGCCCAACAGTGCTGGAAAGTAAATGTAAGAGAAAGATACGAAGTAATTCTCCGTTAATTTTAGTCAGTGACTGATGCTTGAGTGAGGTAGTAACATTCACTGGTTTAAAAAAAGCTCTGCTGAGATATGTCACATACGTTCACTTCCACTGAGAGGCTGTATTTCCGTCAGTCTATCTATCCACAGTGTACAATTCTTTTTTTTTCTTTTGAGACAGGGTCTCACTATGTAGTAGACTCTGAACTCAGACTGTGTAGCCCAGACTGCCCTTGAACTCTCAACGATCCTCCTGGCTCAGCCTCCCAAGTGCTGGGATTACAGGCTTGTGCTACCACACCAGGCTACAATTCATGGTTGTTAGTTAAGGTGGTGAGGTTAGTTGTGGTAGTGAGGTTATGAAATCACTGCAGATTCCCTAATTTAGGCCTCAGTTGCTCTTATTTTCCAAATAAGTAATCCATGGCCGTTTCTTCCCTTGGATATATACATTATTTGGTGTGGATTGGAGTTGTTTGGATAACTTCCTAGGTAGCATATAGCTTTGCGTATTCTTTCTTTTTTTAAAGTTGCCTACTTTTTTGTTTTATAGGCTTTATTGTTTTGGGGTTTTTTTTGGTGCTGGGGATTGAACTTGGGACCTTGCGCTTTCGAGGCAGGCGGTGGAACCACTGAGCTAAATCCCTGGCCTGGCTTTGCCTATTCTTATAGATTTTCTCTGGAAAAATTTTAATGCCAGGTTGACTATCTTTCCTTCAAAGCTTTCTGTAATACAGTAATGCTTTTAACCTCAAATTCATGCAGTGTTGTAGACCTCAACTGATATATTGAAATTAATATTGACTTTATTGAGAGTGCCTGTAAAATGCTATTAATATTCAGTACAGTTTAGAAGACTTGGATCTCTACATGGTATTTTGAATTACTCCCTTCCATCTTTCTGATGAATATTTGAGGATTTTAATTTTTTGCCAGAGCCTTAATTTAATTAGAGAAGCAAATTTGCTGTTGTTGCAAAAATCATATAATGTGCGTCAAATGTGAATTTTCTCTGTAATTTGCTTTTTTGATGTTGCAGCTGTTTTCCACATTCAGGGATGATACTTGGCAGATTTGCCTACTGCTTGCTTCCCTGGGATGTTCTCCCAGGTTTCTACTATAGGTTCTTTCTCTAAGCTTTATAGTAGTATATCTTATCCATATGTGTAGGCAAGTTTCGTTTGAGGCCTTTTAACCAGTTACCAGTACAGATTTAGAAATGCAGTATGATTTAATATTTTTAACTAGGGATGTATACCTGAATACCTTGTGAGACTATAAATTTACCACCTCTGCTTGCCCACTTTGCTGCAGAAAAAATTAAGTAGATACACTCTGGTTGTACATATTGCTGTTATGACTGAAGCTAGACCCTGATTTGAGAACCTTTGTTGATTGGTTTGTCTTTGAACTTAAAATATGCAAGTCTAGGATACCACCTATTGATCTTGTTGTAGTTATTTTATTCTTGTCTATTGCCTGTGTAATTGAGAAAGGGCTTTCCGTAGGAATTAGACAGTGCAGTGCGTGGGAAAGTTGTTCAACACCTTGGGGGGAATTTTCAGCCAAAACTCAATTTATAACATAGCTGCCACCTTATTACCGTTGCATTGTTAGGGATGAAATTAAGACCGCATGTTCATTTTATAAGTTTTCTAGCTTTTACAAATTTCTTTTCCTTAAAATACAAGTTTAGACATTATTCCCCTGGGTTGGAAGTTTTCTGAAGAGTAATCCATTTCTTTGTGTTTTCTTAGTTACATGGGTAAGGTTATGGTTTTAACTCAGCCATGGGTAGATGGAAGGCTCACACTGACTAGGTTGAGAACCTAGGGTTTGGAAGGGAGCCGCCTGGCTTGAATGTCTGCCCTGCCGCTTAACTTTGCAACCTAGGGCAAGTTAGCCTTTCTTTCTTGGGGTGTTATGAGCACTTGGGGTGACGCATGCAAAATATATTCAGAAAAATGCTCATTGTTTTGTTGTTGTTCAGGTGATAGCATTTGAAATAACGAATAATTATTAAGTGAATTTCCTGCCTGGTGGTAAACAGTCTCTGGTATTGTTGTCAGAAGGCGATTGGAAACTTTGAAAGGGATTCAGACTCTTTCATCCTGTTACATGTGCATTGAACCATCTACTTGGCGAATGTTTCTTTGGTGGCATAAAGTAGTTTAAATGTGGTTCCCAAAGAACCCGGCTTCCATTAATGTATTCATCTATTCACTAGGAGAGAACTTCATTTTTTATTACACAGTAGCTTATAGCAGGTGTTAGAAATTCCTGTCATTAACAGTAGTGGCAATCAGTATTTAACTTTTTTCTTTACTGTCTGCTGTCTTGTGGTTTTCCACCATTTATTCTTAATTTTCATGTATAGTGGAAGTAATTAAATCCATGAGTCTCCTCCTCTTGTTATGAATGTTTGCACCTCTTTTAAGTTTGCTTGGCTTTCTCAGATTCTGGTTTTAATTACTATGCTGACGGTTCTCTGGTCTGTAAGGCAGATTAGTTGGCTTTCGTGTGGCTTTTCCCCTCCTTCCTTCCTGCTTTTCTGCATTGGCTTGATGCCCCTGTATACCAAACCTCCTTTCTTTGGGAGAAGGGATGTGGAGCCAGGATTTCAGGAAACTTGCCTGACTGTCTCCATGAACCTTACTTTTCCCAGAACACTCCTCAGTGGGTGCCTATATTCACAAGGGGATAGTGAGCGCATTGATCTCTGTTGAGGTCACAGAATTATTTTTAAATCAGAAAAAACAGCTGAACAGGGCGCTTTCTTAAAGCAATATTCGAATGTCTTTGCTGAGAGAATAGGTGGTTAAGTACCTGGGAACACAGGTTATGTAACCAAACATTTAAGAGGTGTGCTATATTTAAACATTGGATTTGAGAATTCAGCTATAACTTATGTAAAGAATGATGATATGGGGCAAAGAAAGGACCCCTGTAGCCAGTGAAACGCTGTCTCAAACCTATTAAAGGTAAGTAGGAAATAATGATGTAAAGCAGGATGTTAAATGTGTGTGTGGTGGGGTTGGAGGGAAGAGAGAGTACAGGCAGGCTTCTTGAGAAGTGACTGTTTTGTGTTAGGCAAGCAAGAATTCAGCTACACCTTTTTACCTTTTCTGCCTTCAAATCCGTTGTGCTTTTCAGAGTTACGTAGGGGCCTGGTAGCATTTGTGAGAATGTTTCCTTTCATGATGGATTTTAGATTTCTGGATATCTTTTATTTTGGAGCATATAAAAAAAGGGAGATAATAAAAGGAGGCCATGTTCAGCAGTTAAGCAGTCTCTGTCTCTGTCTCAGTGTCTGTCTGTCTCAGTGTGCCTGTCTCTGTCTGCCTCTCTCCCCCTCTCTTCTCTCCCGTCATGCATATTGATGATGATGGCTCTAAAAGCCCCCTTTATAGGAAAAGAGAGTTAGATTGATTTTTCCTACAATCATTACTTTGTTTTCTCTGAATTTTCATTGTAGTAGGTCATCTTTTTGGGGTGGGGCCTAATCAGTATTTCCTAAAATGGGTTTTAGAAACTTCTGTGGACTTGTTCAAACATTTAATAAATTTATAGAAAATAGTTTAAAATTTTAATTCTTTTAAAATTTTGTTCTAAAAGTTGGGGATTTTCTCTTCCCTTTTACTTAAAAGGACAGAAATGCTCTTAAGTATAAAAAGGTCAAATGCAGAGTAGAAGTTAAAGTTTAATACTCAGGTCCCCAGGACACAGTGAATGCTGTGTGCATTAGCGATGGAAAACATTTTCAGCAAGATTCTTAAATTCATATTGCTGTCTGCTTTCCTCCTTTGACCTTGAGGCTTACATTGTACTGCTTATCACTTTTCTTTCTTTCTTTTCGTTTTTTAAAATGTGGATCCCATTTGTGAGGTTGTCCCTCTCCTGAGGGAGAATGTGGCAGGTCAGTCCTGGGGCACAAACTTGCAATTTTAGTTGTTACTGCCTAATACGAGGTAGTGACTTTCTTTTGGTGATGGAAAATGCTACGCAAAAATGTTCCATCTGAGGATGGAATTTTGTGAGGCAGGTAAAATTTTAGTATCTGCATTCTCTACCACAAGCATGATCTGTGTCCTAATTTAGACGTGTGTGAGGGAAGTTGGCCGAACTGGGTTAGTCAAAAAGAATGTGTTGAGCATTTTCAGTAAAACTATTTCCAGGTTGGAAAATTCCCATTTCTGTTTCTGGGGTGGTTCAGTCTGGAGGTCTGTATAAATTAAAGTATAAATTAAAGACCACTGTTTTAGAAGTGGGACTGGGTTTTGGCACTGGCAGCTTGGTAATTGCAGTCTTGGCGAAAGCCATGGATGGCTTTGGCCCACCACTGCAGGAGCTCCTGAGGAAATGCTGCAGGAGCAGGAAAGGATACCGCTGCAGTGCTCATCAGTGAGACGGGACCAGCAGCTCATTCCAGCCTTCACTGCCATGCGTCCCTCTTTGTTTCTAAGCAGAATTTGAGTATTTTCTGTTCTCATCGGTGATGAGGAAAATAGAGCTCACTTCAGCATGAGTTCACAGTTCAGTAGGAGGCCAAACAGGAAGAGGATACTGAGTGTACTCTCAGGAATACTCACATAAAGACTCAGAGGAAAACTTCGCTGAAGCAAAACCAGTCATTTTCTACGGCAGAGAAGATATCGAAAGGTGTTTTTGAGTCATTAGGGGAAAAGATGGGAGGACTTGGGCCAGGCGCTCCAGATCTGCTCCAGCACACTCAGGTGGCACACTCCTCCCCGTTCTTCTCTGGGGCGTCCTGGCCAGCCCATCTCATCCTCCTCTGGAATCCCACCCTCCTGCAGAAGGAACTGGCGGTGTCCCTGCATTTCGCTGGCTCTGTGAGATGGGTCCTAGTCCCTTGCTAGAAATAGGGCCATTTATATCACACAAGCCTGGTGTACTGCTGTCTGTGATTCATAGTGATTTTTGGGGCCCAAGCCTATTCATCATTTGTTTAATTTGCCCCCCCCCCTTAATAGGTTCAGCTGGGACATTATCATAGGCTTCTGAAGACGTGCTGTGTGGTCCGCTGATGTGTGTGCTTTTGTGCAGTATTATAAATTGGATGTTTTGGCATCTGTGGTTGCTTCACTTGGCAGGGAAGGGGATAGCCTGAGTCACTCTCTGTGCTCCTTCTTCCAGACACTTCCCATTGCCGTTTGTTTGATCACATCAAGGAGATTTTCTCTTTAAACTGCATCAGCCCTCCCGGCCTACCATTCACAGGGGATCTTTTCCACAGCCCGCCATGGGTGCCCAAAGCCACAGACAATACTAAACTCAGTATATGTCATGTTTTTCTTGTATGTATATACTTAGGGTAGAGTTTAATTACAAGGTAGGTTCAGAGCCTGGTGTGGTGCTGCATTCCTGTAATCTCAGTACTTGGGAGGCTGAGGCAGTGGTATTGCCGTAAGTTTGAGGCCATCCTGGGCTTTGTAATGAAATCCTGTCTCCCCCTCCCATTAAATTAATAAATTAGGCACAATAAGAGAAGAGTAGTAATAAAGCAGAACAGTTACAACAATAAACTGTAGTAAAACCACCAGTCTTACATGTTGGGACCACTAAGTAAAATTAGGGCTCTGAGAACACTAGCACTGCCACACCCTGGCAGTTGACGTGATAATTAATGCCCCTTAGTGACCGACAGGTGGGTGTCCTATACTGTGTGGATGCACAGGACAAATGGGGACGCACGGCCTGGGCAGAACTGCTCTGGGCATAGTGAGGAATCACCATGCTAATCAGAGCCATGACAAAAGTTACAAATATTTTTAGAGCACAGCTGCTAGTCTTGGCTTGCTTGATAACAAGCACAAAGAATTGGATTTGTGTGTTTACTTACTTGTGGTGCTGGGGCCTCTGCACTGAGCTGCATCCCAACTCATTTTGTGACCAGATCTGACTAAGGTCCCCGGGCTAGGCTTGAATTTGCCATCCTCTTGCCTCAGCCTCCCAGAATGCGGGGATTTCCGGCATGTGCCACCCTACCCAGAGAGTAGGAAGAGAGGGGGAGAGTCCATTTTTTAAAGGAAACTTGCTGTTGTGAAACTGAGAATGTGAGTTTGTCCAAAATGTGTTCCTCCGGACGAATGCACTGCCCCAACCACTAGCTCCTCCTAGGGGGTGTGCACAAGTCTTTCTTCCCATAAACCACAATCTTTGCTGCCCACTTACTTTCCTGCTCCCTTCCTCCCTGAAATCTTGTGTCTTGCCCTCAGATTAAGGCATTGACACATACTTAATTTATAGCAAAATATTAGAGGTTTCTATAAATCTTGAGCAGTCATGTTTAGTTGAGATTTCTGAGAGACTAATTTGAACAAGAAAAATTGAATTTTTAACAGGAAACTGACTCAGTTTAGGAGCTAATATTAGTGTCACATTGTCTTCCATCTACAAGGGATTTCTCAATAACAAGTGTGTTGCCATTGTGGGTTTATAAAACAGTTCTTTCTTGACACAGGTACAGATTTCTAAGCAGCGCGGGAGGCACGTGTGACGTTTGTCCTCACAGATGTGCTGGATGGGATCTCAGTGAGGGGCATAGGAGGTCCAGGTCAGGGCTTCAGAGGAAGCCTGCAGGTCCTAACCGACTCTCTCCTTCCTCAACCCTGACCAACCCCTCTAGCCCTAAGCACTAAGCTGTCAGCTTGCCTTAAACATTTCTCTCGGCTGTCATGTAGGGGACAAAAAATGGGTGGCATCGATCCAGCTGGCACACAGTTGAAAGGTAGCCTGCAACTTACTTTTCTCCTTTCAATCATAAGTCTGAAATCACTCTCTAAATACTCAAAAGGAGAGTAAGTTTTGTTAGTGAATGCAGCACACAAGTGTTTTGGTTGTGAAAGGCAGTTTTATTGAGATATGTCAGCACTTTTTATTGCTGAACAGTGTTCTTGGTTTGCATGAGTCTGTCACATTTTATCTGTGCATTGGCTGATAGGTATTTTGAGCAAGAGGATTCCATGTCTTGGTCATTATAGAAAATGCTTTGTGAATATTTGTGCCTCACTTTCTGTGTTGACATGTGTTTTTGCTTCTATTGGGTTTATGCATAGGAGTGGATTTGCTGGGGTCATATATAACTTTTAGAGGAATTGCCAGATGGCTTTTCAAAGCCACTATACCATTTTACATTTCCCAAACAAGATTCTAGTTTCTCCATGTTCTTGGCCAACACTTACTATTGTCTGTTTTTTTCGTTTTTTGTGGTACTGGGTGTCAAACCCAGGGGTACTCTACACTCTACCACTGACCTGCATTCTCAGCTGTTTTTATTTTTTAAAATTTGAGACAGGGTCTTGCTAAGTTGCTCAGGCAGGACTCAAACTCATCTTCCTTGGTGGTGGGATTCCAGGTATTTGCCACCATACCTGGGTCATTGTCTTTCTGCTATTAGTCATCTTAGTGCACATGAAATGGTACCTCACTGTGATTTTGTTTTTCTGGTGACTAATGGTATTGAGTATCATTTCTTGTATTTATTGTCCATTTTTTGTACACTTACAGCAGAAATCTTGACTCATATCATTATACCTATTATCTGAGAAAGCCTTTTATTCACATGTTCTTTATTTAAATTTTTACTTTAGTGCTTTGGAAAGAGCACTTTGGAGATTGAAAATAAAATTGCTCCCTTTGGGCAAAGATAGACATTACTATCCAGAGGTCTCTTTTTGAACAATAAAATAAAAAGTAAAATTTTATCCAAAAATCTATTGCCATTTGATACATTGATGGTTAATCTGACCATCAGTTAGGGGTGTGAGTCACATCAGAATGATCCTCCTCTTAGTGCTATGTAACTATTTATTGGGGAAGCAGAACAATAGCAAAGTCCTTCAGGACATTTAGAGGGAGATGGGTGCCTAACATAATATCACAGACCTGAAATTGGTTGTGAATTTACGCCCCAAGGTCATAACCCAGGTTAGAAGCTACCCCACGCCTGCCCATTTTCCTTCATGGACCACCACAGTGAAGAGTGGTTGTAGCCATAGAAGAACTCACTCTAAAGTGAAATGACAGAGGTGCCATATGCTGAAGTGCTGGAGTGGTGACCTCAAAGGTCTGGAGTTGAGAAGAGGAAGCAGGCCCTCTTGATGAAGTGTCCAGAAACTTCAGCAGGCCCCAAGCTGAGCCAGTAGAAAACCTCTTGGACTTCAGCACCACACAGAGTTTGCAAGGTTCACTGCTATGCTGTATTCTTGATGAATGGGGAAGAATAAAGCTAGACCCACTTGTCTGAGCTGTCTGAAGAACATGATCACCGAAATGGAGAAAGCTACTCCTGTGAACCCCTGGAAGACCTGAAATTTCTCTTCAAAAAATAAGATTCCAGTGCTGCTACCGAAAGTGCGAAAATCTCATCTCCTCATATTTGTGCTAATAGTGATGTTTCTTTCTGCTGTCAAATAGGCAGCTTAATGATCATTAACTCTTTTCTCATGGGTTTTTTTTTTCTCTTCAACCCTGCCAGTGATCCACCCTACTCCAAGGTAGTTGGAGAGCACATAATCCCCAGTAGGTAGGTAGCGTCCCTTCCAGCTTGAACAACTCAAAAGACAGTTCACTTCCTTAGCACCCCATAAAGAGTTATGAGGATATGTGTCTCTCAGGGGAAAATGAGATAGATTAGGGCCTGGGAAAGCTGGCTAGGGAAGTAGGTGTGACCTGAACACACTTGGCAGAGCAGTTCTCAAACCCTGGCATGTGGACTTCTTGGGAGAAGATTTCAGTAAGATAGCCTAGACCTGGCATCAGCCTGAGGTGTGGGATCCCAGGCCTGCCTCCCAGACCCAGATGTAGAAGTTCTCATGGGTTTCCTGGAGATACAGACAGCATAAAAGGGCACAGAAGCCAAGAAGAGCTCACTATCCTGGCTTTCCTCAAGCTAGGCCTCCCCGAGCCCTCCAGGGTATACTTTTATCTTGCTCTTTTCCTTAGCCCAAGTCTGCTCCACAGAGCCTATTTCTCCCTCACTCTATACACTTTCACTATTTCAGATAAACTTTGCTACCATAAAAAAGACTTCCTCCCCCCATTTTTTTCTTTTTTTTCTCCCCCCATTTTAATACAGAGAACAGTCTTTCCAGCGGAAGCACTCCATTGTTTTTTTTTGTTTCTAGGAAAACATAACAGAGATGGTAGTTTTGCATCATCTGGAGCCACTAGTTGTTGTTGACCCACATAGGAGTACATACTTCATTAGCAGGAGACTTGGAGAACTGACTGTATATGTTCAGTATAATAAAGGCAAGTGGTTGAAGACACCTGCCACTCACTTTCCCGGAACATCCGGTTTTAGATAGCCTTCCCCTCTGTGTTGTTAGCACATCCCATTATAAGTGCCTTTCTGAGCTCAGGAAGGAAGTGTAGGCTCCCTGCACCACCTGCTCCCTTACTCTGTTACTCATCTGTAACAAGAGGAACATATACTTTCTGGGAGGCTGAATAACAGCTCTTTGGTACAGCTGACTCAAGCTACCCGGAACCTGTTGTACCTGGTGAACTGGATTTTAAAGAAGTGGTTGATTTAAGGAGACTATCCAGGTGTGTCTGGTGTAATCACAGGGATCCTTGGAAAACAGGTAGGTGAATTGCATACAGCAGAAAAAGGAGACTTGGAAATAGAACCAGACGTGGGACCGAGGCTCTTTGAGGGTGGACAAGAGGGGCCACAGGTCAAGGCTTGCAGGCAAACATTAGGTACTGCAGAGGGCAACGAATTGGATTCTGCTCCCAAAGCTTCCAAAAATTCTAGTCTTCCAAGCCCCGGACTTTAGCCTTATGGCCACTTTTGCATTTTGTCTCATCCAGAACTGTGAGAGTACTTTGAGGTATTTCATTTTGTGGTACTTTGTTAGCAGCAGTAGAAAACCAGTGCATATTTTGAGGGCTAAGTGTTGTCTGTGCTCGTTTGACCCTCATTAACAGAGTGGGTAGATAGAAATGTGCTGTTGATGCAGCTAATAATAATGCTAATGAAATACTTAGTGTGCCAGACACACTTTGATGAACCTTCCCTGTATTACATAATATGACTTTTAACCACTTTACAGTGTGCAGTTCATTGCCTTTTATGCATGCCTTCCCGTAATGTTTTCATCACCCCCTAAATGAATCCCTATACCTGTTAGTGGTGGCTCCGTCTCACCGCCTGCATCCGAGCGTTTGACAGCCACTGTCCTGTCCCCATGGATTTTCCTCGGGTGGACATTTTCTGTTAATGGAACCATGCAATGTGTAGCTTTGTGTCTGTTTCTTTCCCCTAGTGTGTTTTCAAGATTAATCCAGTGTTGTTCTTAAAAAAATTCCTTTTTATGGCTGAATATTTTATTGTATAGGCATACCATGATTTGCTTGGCCCTTCAGTTGGTGAACAGTCAGCTTGCTCCTATTTTTTTTTTTTTCCACTCTGATTAATGTGCTGCAATTAACGTTTGTGTACATGCTTTGTGGGGGTGCAGAGAATGGAATAGATGAACCCACACTTCTCCACATTCATCGTAGAGAAAGGTCCCATTTCTCTTGCATCTTTACCCATACTCAGTTTTTCAGTTTTTGTCACCATAGTGGATATATCTGTTGACTTTAATGGAATCTTTAATGAGCATCCATACGCATTTTGATTTCCTATTTGTCAGGTAGTACATCCTGTTTAACATGTAAGGGAAAGCATGTTTTCTTTTTATCATTTAAGTCAAACACAAGCTTAGTTGTGGAAGAAAGCCATTGTAGTTTTATTAATGTGCATATTTCATTAATGTAAATGGAGAACAAAATAGAAGTAAGAGGTAAAATGTATTTTCCTGATTGGATAGTTAGGATTACTGGTGTTGAAGCATCACTTTGTGCGTTGGGGTGTAGTTCTGTGGCACTGTAAAGGACCAGCCCTGCCATGCCTGAGGCCCTGGGTTCCAACCCCCACATAGCACACCCACCCCCAAAGTGAAACATCACATTTGGGATTCTCAGTTGTCGATGCGGGTTCTGAGTTTTTCTGGGGATCAGTGCCAAGTGAAAGATACCTTTAGGGAGAGAGGCCTCTCACTTGTCTAAAACTATGAGTGTTGAATCCTTTTGTGTTCTGGCAGGGCTGTGCATTTTTCCATCAGGAAATTATTTCATGAAAATCTCTTAGGTGGCTTTTCAGAATACAATAAGCTCAATAAGTACGACCATAAGCATTTTTAGCATAAGATCTTGCAGTGTGAGGCTCAGTTTTCAAAATACAACTACTGTTCTACAGAAGTACAGTACAGTTTATAGATTGGTGAGGATCACAAGGCAAATGTGAATCCTTATTTTTAATGTTTCTCTTTCACTGTGCCTTCATTATGAATATGATTTCAAGACATATCAGAGCCTGTAAGGCATAGTTTCCGACAGCTGCCACAATGGGAACTGAGGGTTGTGGATTGCATCTATGGCCAGATGTCTTCCCTGTGTATTGGAAAGGTATTTGGAAGCTCTCATACTGTTTGTAAGGGAGAATCTTGAATTTTATTGATATTTTAAAAATTCTCAGAAATTGGAGAACCCTTGTTGGAGAAATTTGGTAACAGGTTTAGGGAAAATAATCAGTACCCAGGGTAGTAAGAAGAAAATGTGCTCTCAATTATTTCACATAAACCATAGATTGTTGCATTTTTTGGAACTTTGCTGTTTGTGCAGGAGAAGATGATGTGTCCTTGGATTCTGTTATTTTTTAAATTCAAAAGAATTTATGGGCTCCAGTGTGTCCTTGGAGCCCTCCATGCACCCATGAACACCCTCTTCTCTTGTTTACTGTTTCCACTGCTGTGTTGTCTTGCATCTCACTGAGAAGCAATTCCACTGGCTTCTCAGTTTATTATCGGCCCCGTAATTCTGTTTACGATGTTTTTGTTGCTGGTGGTTTTTCTTGAGCTCTGCGTTGTCACTTGGGTAGATCATCTCCCTTTTCTATTTATGGTAATTACTAGACAACATTGCATTTTGGCCCTTGGGGAGTGCCTGCTGTGTTTCTTTGTGCAGGCATGTATATGTTAAAATTGGAAAGTGTTTTCCTTAAGGTCAGGGCTTTTGTAAGTGTTTCTAAAAGTTGGTCATAACCCACCTATCCTTAAAATATTGTTTCTTTTTGGGTGACTATAATACTGTCTGTTTTCTTCTTCAGAGTGTTTCCATCATCAGGTTTAGTGTTAATGGGAAGAAAGTCTTTTCTAGTACACTGACTTGAATTTAGATACTAGTTTTTAATTAGTCTCATTCCTTCCACTATTCCATTCCAGCTACTTATGTGTACTAGGCTCAATTTATGGACTTGCCGTAATGTAGATGACTTTCATGCAGTGGAAGGCTGGATTAAGTAAGGTTGTGAGTGCAGAGTTCCTCCTGCTGGGTTCTAGAACCACGAATTGAGTTTATCCAAATCTCAGGGCACAGGCCACACCCAGACCTGTGACATCAGAGTGGGGCGAGGGCCTGGATTTCTAAAGGTACCAGGTGATTTCCAGGGCAGCGGGGCCTGACAGTATTTGCTGTAGAGAAAAGCTTCAAGTGCTGCTCAAATGTGAACACAAACCAGAAGCTGTGGAGACATGGAGGACATATTCAAAAGATGTGAACGAAGCAAGCAGTGAGGGATGCTTTAGGAAGATAGGGGCTCTTGGCTCCTGGACCTCAAGGTTGACCCGAGAGGAATTTCAAAGATCAGAATAGATACAGTGACTAAGGAGGTTGGTAAAATGGAAATGTTTCTTATTCAGTAGAAATTATTTTCTACCCTTTTCCTCCATTCCTTTAGATTTTTGTGCTCTGTGTACTTTGGGCCCTGGCAGCTTTTCTGATTGCAGGCCCAGCCATAGGTGGCAGCCAGAGGTAGTTCTTCCAGGTCCTTCTTGGCTACATTCAGTTCACTTCAGAGAAAACAGGTTGTAGTTTGTTTCAGTGCCATAAGTCTTTCTGATTTGTGACCGCTTGAGAACTCACTTCATAGGCTTGGTATTGCTGAACAGTGTTTTGTGACTGTCTTTGTTTTGAGCAGCTGTGTGGGTGGGTCTCAGGCCAGTGTCTCTTCATGTTGCCTTGACTCTGGTTAAGGCTGTCGTATCATGTATTTTTTTATATGAGTCCTAAATATAAATGAGAATCTTGATTCTGACCTCAGTGGCTGTTAGAATTTCCTTACCAGCAATGTCCCGTAAGCTGCACTGACACCCGTTGAGCTATGGATTTCTAAGGCCTCCATTGCTCCACAGAGAAACTGCCACTTGCTAGGGAGAAGTTGTATTATCTAACTTAAAAACAATAGTTCCTAGGTGTGTGAAACATTCTCTTCTTTGCATGCCCACTCTTTCTGTGTTAGATTTGTCTGTATTGTAAAGCATCATAAGTTCTAAGGATCTGAAAGCCTTGTCAACCATTAAAGGACACTTCTGGATCCATTAGCCCTGACATGGCTTCGATCTTAACTTTTAAGTAAATAGGTAAATTATGCTTTTCTATATATCAGTGTACCCTTCAGTATATTAATGCCCTTCAGCATACTGTGCCTTCCAGTATATTAGTGTACCTAAATTTGAGTTTTGGGTTTGAATTTTATTTTTTTAAATTCTTTTATTGGTACATTTTATGTATACAGTATGTTTACATTTATCATTGGTTGCTTGTTACCTGGGTTTAAATTTTAAATTGCCACCTTCTGTTTGCATTCCTAGCTGGCTTCCAGGGCCTGAACTTTGACATTTTTCTTGTTGCCTTTTTATTTTGGTACCAGAGATTGAACTCAGGACCTTGCACTTGCGAGCCAGGCACGGTGCCACTGAGCTAAGTCCCCAGCCCATTTTGACATCTTTCTAGGGGCTGTAATAGGCATCCAAAACTGAGCTCAATGAAAATGTGAAGAGAGGCCTCTCCAGTTGTTCCCCCCACCCCCCTTTTTCTGTAGCCAGCGCCCTCTGGGCTCAGCCTTCCAAATATTTCCTGTGCCTCTTGCTGATAACCTGGTCCTCTATTGAACAGGGAATAGACATGGCCTTGCCCACTGCTCCACTCCCACCACTATGGTGATGCAGCACTTAATGGGATCCTTGAAAAATATAGATCATATTCTCTTCCATGCCCACAAGTCCCCAGTGTTTTCTCATTTAGAACAAATTTGTCATTTTCCTAGTCCCACTTCTCGTTTCTCTTTTCTCCATTGCTGGAAGTGTACATGGCACACTTGTATTTATATCCACTGTGTGTGTGTTTGTGTGTGCGTGCATGCATGTGTGGTATCTTTTGTTTCTCTTATCCTTGTGGAATGTTAAGGTAGGAAGAATCATGTCTTTGCTGCTTGATAGCTGTGCAGTATTTGCTTTTGTTAATAACTGTCCTTTAAAATGAGGTTGTAGATACGGTGTGCCACCTTTAATTGAATGTTGGGCAAGCATGAATATCTTCATTGACTTCATAGAAGGAAACATGGAGAATGAATTATTTGAACTGCACTGAACTGCAGGGACCAATGAAAATTTCTCCGCCTTTTTTTGTGGTAGCCAAAATTAATTGTGGCCATGATAAACTTTTGTGAAATACTGATACAGTTCAGTCTCGCCTTCAGACCAGGAATGGTTTAACTTGTAGGACGTGTATTGATTTTATTGCTGTGGACCTCTTGTTAGAGGTTATGACGATTCTGTGTATTATGAAGACATGAGCTGTTGGCAAATAACCAAAACAGACATAGCTGGTATATTGATTCTGGTTAGTTCTAGGTATTACTGCATCAACAGAAAAAAGAACAGAGTGTACTTTTATCTTTGTCTGTGGAGAAAGTGTGCCATTTATTTACAGTTGACCTACTACTAGTCAAGACCTGATCAATATTTAAAGAACACTAACACTTCTGTTGCCTGGCATTTGCTTTGCATGAGGCTCTGAGGGTGAGAGCTGCTGCTTCTGTCTGTCAATTGTATGGGAATTCAGTGCAGTGAAGAAAGGTAGTCTGGGCACAAGGCTTTATGGGCCCTGCTAAGAATGAGGAATTTTCTCCTGTAGAGGTTGAGGAGCCATGGATGGCTTGAGTCAGGGAGGGTGTGGCATGGATTGACTCTGTGGTGTGGTTGTGTTTTTGGAGAAAGTGTGAGGAGAGGATAGTTGGGTGGGACAGGAATTTGTTGGTGGCAAAGACATTATGGAAGACTTTGTAGGAGAGAAAATGAGACCCCATTTTAAGCCCATGTCTTAAGAAATTGAGAGGCAGATAGTGCCAGCAGAGAAAAAGTAATGTGTGGAACGCTGTGTGGGGACCACGTTCTACATATTTCTTGCTACACATATTCTCCTTTATGTTTTACAGCTTTTTTGGATAATGAAACAGAGGCACAGAGACCTGAGCTGCCAAGTTCAGCTCAGGTTTCCAAACCTCTGAGTAGCCAGGATGGTGGTTTAGGAACTGAGTTCAAATCACACAAGTGGTTGGAGGGGACGGGGGCGGAAAGTGTCAAGAGAGACAACTAGTGGACCTGTTTTGGATAAGAGACTAGGAAGGGCAGAATAATCTGGTGTGGGAGTGAGAAACAGCTGAGAAGAGATTTTAGTGTGGCAGGAAATCCAGGGGAGAGCAGGTTGCCAGGTACATGTTTGTATTAGATTTGGCAACTGCAGATTCCTGGGGGCAGTGGGAACAGTTTTCATGGAAGAAAGAGTTGGACACTGCATGTCTGGTGTATACCAGTGGTTTTTCACAGTGTGATCCCGGGCGAGCAACATCAGTGTCTCCTGGGAGCGTCTTGGGGACGTGAGTTATCAAGCCCTATAGGCATTTCTGATGAGTGCTGAAGTTTGGCTCCACTAGCCTACTTAATGGGCAAGTGTAAGGGGTCGTAGGATTCCCAGAGCTAGAGTCCGGGCTCTTTGCCTCTGGGCCTCTCTTCCCTTCACACTTGCCAGGAGTTTCTGTGTTTGCTCATGAAATGTTTTTCAAATATCTGCTGTATGTTAGCTTCCCTGCTGCATGTGGGGAAGGAACATAAAGGTAAACGAGACAGGCTAGTCAGCAGGTGCTCTGTACTACTTAACGTCTCTGTGCCTCAGTTTCATTATCTGAAAAAGTTGTAAAACATAAAGGAGACTATGTGCCGCAAGAAATAATGTAGAACATGGTCCCCACACAGCGTTCCACACATTACTGTGGGTGGGTGGGGGACCAGACATTAAGGCTATTCCTGGAGCCCACGTCTGTTAGTGAAAGGGTCCCAGGCTACTCCAGGGAGGCCATTCACTGTGGGGAGGGTTAGCACACGGCACAGTGGGTGGCAGTTGCTGGAATAAGGCCAAAGATCAACTTATGTTAAGTCCAAGGTCAGTTTATTTTGTGCTTTCCTGTCTTTAAAAACATAATGATTTTCATGACTTGATCAGACAGCCAGTCCCTTGGCAGTGTGTGTGTGTACTGATGCCTATTTCCTGTTTGAGAGTTACTGCTGAGCCAAAAAAGCCAGCAAGCCAGGCAGGTTTTGATTGAGCTTGTAAAATGACTCTAGCAGTGTTCTAGGTCCTGGTGGAAGAAGTGCTCTGACCTCTCGCCATAGCTCACAGGCCACTTTCTTGCTTGGCCCATAAGGAAGAGAGCAGCAGTGACTCAGGGTCCTGTGGGCCCTGTTGGTGCTGGGAGAATGGCTTTTGTCTGGCCTTAATAATCTCAGATGTCTTATTTTCCATTTTGCTCTGGAAAATAAAGGCATAGGAAAGTGTTGTCTTTATGCAAGACTTTGTAGAGCTTGTCTTACAGAGGTTCCCTGCATTCAGTGGATTGGCTTAACTATGGTATGAAAGCATTTTGCATTCAGTGTAAAGTGTACTAGGAATTTTGAATTTGGATCTCTTCCTGGGCCAGTGATTCTGCAATGGCCATAGCTCCCGGGCAGCCACCCGATGTTTTCTATAGCATGCTGCACTGCTAAGCTAGGACAGTTGGTGGTTGTACTTTCTACTTAAGTAGGTTTATTGAGACATAACCCCCCTAATAACTGGAGGAGGATCTGTACTTTATCTTTAGAATGTCACAAAAATGGAAAGCCAGATGTGGTGGATAGCCTTGGAACCACTTGTATAGGACAGTTATCATGCATCGATGCCTGCACTTTAAATAGTCCTGGCTTACTTTAAAGTCTCATTTTCATGTGCAAGGTTTCTAATCTCCCACAATTTTCCTGCCAAGCAGAATGGAGCATAAAGCACGTGTTGTGAAGACTCTGAGGGACGTAGTGAACTGCATTATCAAGTAACACACACTGTCAATTGAAGCCTTATCCAATTTAATGCAAATCTGTGCTCAGCCAGCGCAGTGCTGCTCAGTAGAACTTCTGTGATGAGGGAAAATTTTACAGCTATATTGTTCATTTATTTGGGTAGCAAGGAAATTGAAATTTTGAATAAATTTTAAATGTCTTGCATGACTAGTGGTCACTATATTGAACTGGACAACATTTTGGATTTTTTTTCATAAAGAGGTTTGACTAATTAAAAACCTCCAAATCAGAATTCCTTTGGAAATGTGCTTGTTAATGATTCATTCACAAAGTGCAGTTATATAGCTGTACACTAGGATTGTTACTAAACTCTCGATTTGTTTTTTGAAGACACTGGTTGTCAATTTATTTGTGATTTGATTTTGCCTTTTCCCCATTCTGTCCATACAAGGTAGATGATTGACAATCCAGATTTCTGTTGTATTCTTGGGTCTTTATCAATCAGGTGTCAGGACTTTTCCACGAAAAGAAGCGCAAAGGAGCTTTAGCCCCCTGTTGTGTGTGCAGCCCTGGCCTCTCTCTTCCCTGACTGGACCCTGTAACGTGGTTGTGCAGATGTCTTGCTGCCATGCTGCTGCCCTGACGACGGCGGATATCTGCCATGCTCAGACGAAAAAGAGCTGACTTGGCAGCTGCCCAGCAGATTTTTCTAAAGGCTCAGTTGGTGGCCGGAGATTCTGGCTGTCAGAGTTGTGTTATGCAATAAATCGTTTTCAGCAGAAGTTCTTAATCCAATTTCAGCTGTAGCTTTTTTTTTTTTTTAAATAGATGGTAATCAAAGATAAGTACACATTATTTAATAGGAATTTGGAAGAAGTAAAACTCTCATTGCATTTCAGGCCATTTGCCTTAACCCAGGAAGCCTGTTTGTCTGAGGAAATTTGCTGCTTGAAGTGCTTTTCGTTTAAAACCAAGGGAAAGGAGCATCATTCACAAGTTCACTTGCCACTCTGAGGATTCCTGGGTGCTTATCTTCTTCTAGCTGTGAATCATTCCCCCAGTTTTTCTTTGAAGTTTGAATATTGACAGTGCAATAACCATTTTAGAGAATATTCTAATGGATGAGCACTGAGTTGATCCAAGAGATTTCTAAGGAAGGAAAATTACCATTGTTAAAAGGGAAGAAATACAGGTTTTACTAAGTGAAAGCTGTACCACATTTTCCTTTAAAATTCTTCCCCACTGACTTGTACTTAGTGCTCTGTAAATCCTTGTTTGTGTTTAATCCATGTCAAAATTGTATTTTGTGTGTTGTGTGTATGTGTACATGTGCTTTCCCTGTTCTTAGCCTAGTGTTCTTTTTTTTTTTTTGGTACCGATGATCAAACTCAGGACCTTGTGCTTGTGAGGCAGGTGTGTGCGCCCCTGAGCCAAATCCCCAGCCCTCTTAGCCCAGTTATTGATGGGAGAGGCTGGTATTTCACACAACAAATTGTCATTAAGTGCTAGGATGATTTAATAGCAGGTGTATAAGGAATTTGTTCTCTTGAAAATAAAAGGTATTCAGAGCGTTTCCAGTTATTTTTTCCTGGAAGGAGGAAGTGGCTGTCAGTCTTTTCCTTCTCTGTGGATCTAGTCTTTCCAGTTTTGTTATTTGTTCCTCAGCTTTGTGTGCTGTTAATCAGGCTCACCATCCCAACCCGCACCATGCATGTTGGTCCAGTGTAGGTATATGGTTAGGCATTGGAATTGGGAATTGCCTTTATTTTTCTTTTTGAAAGTTGTCAAGTGGTAAAATTGCCCACAGCCTGCAGAGCTGCTTCAGGGTAGACATAGGAATAGGTAGGTTATGCACAGCTGGCGGTGCGCATCCAGTTGCTCCTGCAATCTGAATCCCATGTTTCCATGTTGGGAGGTAGACTTCATGTCTACCTGCAAATCCCATTCCCTGTGAATTGGAAGGCTCATTCATTCCCCCTCCGAGAATGCTTTAGTTACCAGAGGTTATGGAAGAGTGTTTGATGTGCTCTGCCCACTCACTCTCCGAGGAAGCAGGAGTTTGGAATGTGATGCCTTCTGTAACGTGGCACGTTCTACCCCTTCCCCTTTGTCCCTCTTTGTGAGCAGGCTGATAAGTACCCATTGGTGGGAGGATATGAGTGTCAATTAAATCACCCGATGTATATTACATTTAAATCCTCTAATATCTTGGGTATCAGTTTTATTTTTGTTTGGTGATACAGTTGTGAAAGGACCTCTGGTATTATAGGGGACCCCCCCCCCAAAAAAAAACCAACCAGATTTGGATCTGCTGGAAGGGATCTACTTGACCCACGATCAGGTTTTTGTCCCTTAGTTTAGACAGTAAATAGTTGGGCCACTCTGCCTCTGATAAGACAGGTCTGTTAGGCAGCTTGTCCACAAGTGATAGGAAACGAACTGTCTTCATTTGGACCTTACTTCAGTTTTAAACTGTTATAATTGTTAGGAAAAAAATATTTTAGTCAAGTCAGAAATGTGCTTCTTTCTATGGCACACCTTTTCATTCTCTCCATAGTGGCCTGACTTAGAAACCATAGTGAAAACCAAGGTGTGGACAAAAGGTAGCAGTAGGTCTATCAATTGTGCTACACAGGGTGGTAGTTGTTGAGATCAGTAAGAACACCCTGCCTCCCTTCTCCCTGTTGTTTTATCGCTGGTGTCCAGCTAGAGAAGAGTTGATTTTTAATCCCACCTTTGGGTTTAATTTTGCTCTCACTTACTCTAGGAATCTGTGGGTGTTAACACATTTGACTTCTTATTGACAAATTTCTGAATTTTGAAATTTAATTTCCTGATCTTGTTCCTTTCTACCTGCATCACCTGTGGACAAGGTAAAACTCGTCTTGTTAAAAACATACAATGTATGTACATAAGTGTTTCATGAGTCAACCCCCAGACTCCTGGCTCTTGCTATGTTGCCCAGGTTTGACTCACCTGACCCTCTTGTTGCAACCCCTTGTACACGCTGGCTTTTTCAGCTAAAGGGAGAAAGCAGTGTTGTGGGACTTGCACAAAGGGGAGGGGAGCTAAAAGACATCATAATTACTAGATGCTCGTAAGTGTGAAACACATTGCCTGGCCAGCAGTGAGCACTTGGTAGGCCTTGCTATCAATTCAAGTGTTACCACTTTTCATAGCCTTCCCTTGATGACTCCAGAGGGACCATCTGGTGCTCTGCACCTGCTCTGCAAGCTGTACTCACCTGGATGTCCCTTTTTTATATACTAACTTGCGTGCTCTGCAGAGATTTTGACGGCCCAGCTTGTGGAGGAATTATGTGTATCTGGAGAGCACATAAGATAGAGAAGAACTCCTGGTACAGTTATACCAGAACAATAGTTCAGTTGTCCTTTTTGGCTCTCTTGTAAAGCATAGTAGCTATTCCTTGACCTGCTTTGAATACAGCTCATTTTATGCACACATAGTCTATTGCTAGTGGACTGTGGGTGTGTAGGGGGGTGGTGTTATGTGTTGTATTTTTTTTTCTTAGATTAGCAGAACAGAGTAAAATTGTAGAAGTGAGAGCTGTGGTCCTTGTTGGAGTGGTTCCTTTGTTGCACTAGGGTGTGGTGCATTCACTTTCACTTCTTGTTTCCTACCCCCATTTTCCCCAAGGAAAAACATTTCGCTGGAGGGTCCACTACAGCAAGCTTAATGACATCCTGCGGTGTGATGTGGAGGGTAAAGTTGAGACTTTTGTGTATATGTTGATCCTCTTCTGGAATATAATTCATATGTTTAGATGTGTATTTCATTCTGGGCGGCAGATTTTAGAGGCAGGTCATGCCACGTTAGGTAACCAGCAGAGAGGCAGGGTGAGTACCCAAGGAATGATTACAGGAACTTGCATTCCTTAGTGCCATATCCTTTTTACTGTTTCCATCTGTGTTCTTTGGCCACTGAGGAGAAATCAAACGGAAGACTTCTTGAGGCATATTTACACAGAATTTTTAGTTCTGATAGTCATAGTAGCAGTGGTAGATGGGTGTTGGAAGTATTCACCTTGGGGTTTGTTTTTTCTTTTTTCTTTTGGTACCGGGGATTGAACTGAGGACCTTCTGTGTTCGAGGCAGGCGCGGAACCACTGAGCTAATGGGGAGAATTTTTTTTTTTTTGGTACCGGGGATTGAACTTGGGACCTTGCGTTTGCACAGCAGGCGCTGGAACCACTGAGCTAAATCCCCGGCCCCTGGATTTGTTTTTTAAAAAACCTTTAAAAATTGTTTTGGAAAAAAAATTGTTTGGGCACATATTCTGCTGAAATTAGAATGCAGTATGAAATGGGCAAGAAATGGGGTACAGGCTCCCGTGCACAGCAGAGTCTGGAAGTGCATATGCACGGAAGTCACCTGGGGATCTCAGCAAAATGCAGATGCTGAGTCAGATGGGGACCTGGCCAAGGGTCTGCATTTCTAACAACAACAACAACAACAGGTTAAGATCCAGGTAATCTGTGGGCCACAACTTGGAGTTGCAAGGATCTGGAAGGTAGAAGGCTGTCTCCTCTCTACCCTGGACTGTGAGCTTTGGAGAGCCGTTTAAAAACCGCTGTCTGCCAAAAGATGCATCGTGTCTCAGGTGGTTGCTTCCTATATTGCTTTATATTGTGTGTCTTTTGCAGAACTTGGAGCAGCTAGGGATTGTGTTCAGCTCTTTTTTCTTTGTGTAAATGTATTATGACCATAACATTGAAGTTTGCTTCCTGACCTGTTGCTATTCTTCATGAGAAATTGTCTTATTACTTCAAAGGCTGGCAAACATGTGGCTAAATAAAAGAAAATTCTGTACTTTCTTCATTTCAAGACCACATTACTGTCTCTTCTATATTAAGCTGACCAGTAAACCATAATGGACAGGGTGCTTGGGTTTGTCTCTCTTCATTATGTGCTGTCAAATCCTAACTTATTCCATTTGTCGAAGGGAGAGCCACATTGCCTGACTTGGACAAGAAAAGGGATTTTTATTTTTATTTTTTTATTTTTTTGATGTTTGAACACGGAAGCACAAACAGGACATTTGTTGATTTGAAAATTGCTGTTTGGGAATGGTCAGTGGGATACAGATGGTGAGCTGAGAGTGAGTGTAACGAGAATGCCGGGGGATACTGCGGGACAAGAGCCTGTACAGACCTGGCAAGGGAGGCCGAGGGATGAATGGCAAGCGTGGAAAGGTATTTTGTGAAAGAGTTTTTGGACAGGCTTTAACCGGAGGTACGGTGATGGGGCCTGAGCTCTCACCCTATTTGCCCATGTGGACTTTGAGATGGGAGCCAGTCCTGCAGGGAACTAGGTAGTCCGGAATGGTGTCAGCAGCCGGGCAGGAGGGGTGGACGGCTCCAGCTGCTGCCATTTGTGAGAAGCATAGCCAGGCCCTTTGTGTTCCTTACTGTGGGAAGTGTTTTATGGGGGAAGCAGTGGTTTAGGTCATGAAAATTGTCGTGATCTCAGCCAGCTCACCGGAAATGTGCTGGGCGTTGCCTGAAGTTGGGCACTGGCAGGGCAAGTGTGAGCAAAACCCGGGGGTGGGGTGGGGTGGGTGAGGCTGGGCTTCGTTGAAGTTTTTATCAGTACCAGAAATGTTTACTGAGCTCTTGTTCTGTTAGGCTTTTTTAAGGAGCGGGGGCACAGTAGTGACCAAGAGAAATGATCTTCTGACCCTATTCAGACGCTGCTTAAAAGACAGCTAGTGCAAAAAGGGGAAATAAAAAGGAGGTCCCTGTAAACTCTGGTGTCTGTTTTTTGAGCGTGGTGTCCTCTGATACAGTGTCCTCTGGGCTGCTTTCAGAAGAGTCTGGGCGGTGGCACTGCTGAGCCAGGAGACACAGCAGAGGGAGCGGGAAGCTGGAGCAGAATGTTCCTTCTGGGCTCCCTGCCACCCAGGGCGGCAGCCCTGTGGGTGGGCGCGGGCACACCAGTGGCCTCTGTACCTGGCATCCACAGGGGAGCAGCCGAGGATTGGTGACTCACCGGGACAGTGCAGCTGTGAAAGCAGTTCAGTGTTGAGGATTCTGAACCGTACTTGCCTATCAGAGTGAGCTTATTACCTACCTACCAGGGCGGGGGGGCGGGGGGGGACAAGTCTTGACCAGCACTCTAAGATTACAGAAAAACACATGTACATGTCTGTTTTTAAAGCTTGATTTTTATTGTCTGGATTTTGAAACCCATAATCTGTGTCATGGATTGCATCTCCTGTGTTCAAAGTACTTTAGAGGTGGCATGAAGTTGCTGGTGTCAGTAACTGAACCTTAAGCATGGCTTCCTTTGCAGGAATTTTCATCTCTCGTGGTTTATGTTTTAATTAGACTTTAGTTGTAGGGGTATAATTCTCTCATCTGGAGCCCGAAGTCAGGATGAAGGCATAGTGTGTGGAGGATACCGTTAAGTCGTCCTGGGAGTTTTACACTGAAAGCTATTTTGAAGCTTTATAATTTATAAACTCTGTATGTGTAGGAAATAATAGTTTATAATCTCATGTCATTGTTTGTTGTGGAGATGCAAATGATGAGTGGGAGCCTGGTGGTGGTGAAGAGAATTCTGCCTGACAGCCTTTATGAATAGACTCTGGCTGAGGAAAGGGTGGATTTCAGCCTAATAAGCATTAACTCCTCTTGCAGTTAACACTATCATTCAGTGGCTGCTAATATGCTAGGGGAGTTTTCATGCAAACTCAAGGGAGTTGCTGTAAAAATTAATTCAGCTCTGTCTTGCTTTTCATGTGTTGTGTAGCCAAATCATCTGTGTTTTACTTAGGCCCATTATTTGGACTCCACAAATGGGGGGTTAGAGTGCCCCCCCCGCCCCCCTTGCAGTACTGGGAACTGAACCCAGGGCCCTGATGCTGAGCTATGTCCCCACCTCGTTTTCTGTTTATTTTTGAGACAGGGTCTTGCAGAGTTACCCAGGCTGGACTTGAATTGAAGATCCTCCTGCCCCGGCCTCCTAGAGGGCTGGGATTATAGCACTCTACCACTTTGCTCCGCTTCAGGGTGTTGCATTTTTCTGGTTTTGAATCATATGATTGAAAAGACTAGTGACTTGCACCTACTAGAAGTGTAGACATTATTTGTGCTCTTCTTGGTAGGTTTGCTGCAGTTTGTTGGCTTCCTCGGTTACGCTCCAGGGCTGAACCCTGAACACCACCCCAGTGTGGAGGTGTCTTGGTGTTTGTTCTCGGGAGAGCCACCAGGGAGACAGGATGTGCCTTCTTCCTCTAAAGGTGCTGCTCAGGATCGGAAATCTCAGCTTGGCAGCCTGCAGGCATGAAGGACGCCTTACCAGGCGGAGGTGGAAACCTTAGCTTTCTTCCTTCCTTGGGTCGTTCTTCCACTTACTATAGAAGATGGAGAACTGCTCTCATTCTAGGAAATCCTTGAAGCTTAACCAGAGCGCAGTTTAAGTTATTTAGGGTTTAGAAATCTCTCTGTGGTTGGATTTCTAAGATGTAGTTTGTGTTTGTGTAGAGTGTAGGAATTTAAGAGCTGGAAAAAAACCTCCGATAATCTAGCTTTCTCGAGGTCCATGGAGGTTTTACAGGATCTTGGTGGCAGGAGTCAAAACCAATTCCTTTCTACAGCCCAGTACATCAGCACCAGACTGCCCATGAGTGGAAGTTCTCAGAGGTTTTTGGCCTTCTACTTGAGCAGAAAGAACTTAAATATTCCAAATCCTGCCTTTACCTGGGATATTAATGTCCCCCCTCCCCCTTGTTTAAAGGCCTAAAGTATCTGGGTAGCTCAGATACTTCTATCTCTAAGTTGAACACTTACAAGATGCTAACTCTTGCTGTAGGTGTGGGAATGTCAGTCCTCGGATCAGCAGTGTGCAGAGATTCACAGATCTGAATTGAATCTTCTCAGCTAGGGGAGTTGGTGCCAAAACTCTTACAAGCCTTGTTGCTGGTTCCTGAAAATACCCATCTCTTCCCAGTAATCTCAGGCTAGTGACTAGAGTCTGACATTTCCATCTTCTCAGATTCTCGCTCTTTCTAGTTCCTACTCCTGCTGGACCCTCCACTCCCACCGCCAGTAGGCGGGATGAGCTGGCCTGATAAGAACTTGGCCCTCCCCAGGTGAAACCTTTCTCTTTTGCATATACTGGGTTCTCAGGGAACCAGGATGCCTTCCACTGGTGTTATCTTGCGGTTGGATGGCACGGCTTCATAGACCACCGGGGCCTCAGCTGTGACCTAAGGCAAAATGGAGTTATGTTTCCGAGTTCCATAGCTGGCTCTTAGGCAAGGCAACTTCGGGCTTTAGACACCTATAGTCATACTTTAATTTTGATATGAATTTCCCCCCAAATTTATGTAGAAATGCTCCCAAGAGTAATGCAGTATACAATCTGGCATCACTCACTTTATTTTTATTTTATTTTTTTTTGTGGTACCGGGGATCAAACTCAGGACCCTGCACTTGCAAGGCAGGTGGTGGAAGCACTGAGCCAAACCCCCAGGCCTGGCATCACTCACTTTAAAAACCTCCAGTAACATGGTTCATTACACCTCTGGTTGTGTACATGACAACTTCCTTTTCTGAACTTTGCCAGGAATAAAAAACAAGTATTAATTGTTAATGTGTTCATATGAGGAATTGAGATTTCTTTTTCAGTCTTAGGATTAGATTGTGGTCTGTCCAGAAGGGCCAGTATTTTCTCTTTGCATTCTGATGTCATTCAGATCTCCGGGACAGGGTTTTAGTCACAGGACACTTGTTTGGAACATACATTTTAAAAAGTGAATTGTGACTGTGAATGTTTGCTCACTTGTTTTTTAGTAACTCTGCTATCTCTTTTTCTCACTTCCTCAGGATGACAGTGATGGGATTCCGTGGTCAGAAGAAAGGGTGGTACGTAAAGTCCTTTATTTGTCTCTAAAGGAATTCAAGGATGCCCAGAAGAGGCAGCATGGGGACAGCATTGCTGGGAGCCTAAAAACTGTGAATGGTAAGTTGACCCTTACTGGATTTGGATGTCAGCACTTTGCGTGTTCTTGTTTCTGAATTGGATGTATTCTGGCAGCTTGTGGTTCTTCAGCTAGGTACCTACGGGCACTTGGTGCTCTGTGAATGTATAGTGTGGGCAGCCTATTGGGTATATAGGTTTATTTTCAGTTTCTTTATGTACTGCAATAGAGAATGGACAAGGTGCCTATTCTGTTTCTTAGGTTTCGGGTTGAATGTTGAGTCTGTCTTACAGCATTTTCCATGCTTATTTGTCTCTCCACCCAAGTATGGGCATGGGTGGAATCCTTGGGTGATCTTGGTGAAATGTGGAACCCTACTTCTAGGCCCATTTATAAGGAGATAGCTTGGGTCTCTTGCCCTTCCTGCTGCTGTCTGGCTTCCTTGTTGGTCAGGCTGGGATGGTTGCGGCAGGGCTGCAGGTGTGCAGTGGCTTAAATCTCTGTGCCTCTGGAGATGTCCCCTTCTGTAGTCCTCCAGTGGAATCTGGAAGGAAACTTGCTATCTGACTTTATACGGTGTCCCTTTAAAAAAAAAAAAAAATCAGAGCTGGGGATTTAGGTCAGTGGTTCTGCCGCCTGCCTCGACAGCGCAAAGTCCCGAGTTCAATCCCCAGGAACACCCCCCCCCCCCCGCCGCAAAAAAAAAAATTCAGGGGGTTCATAGGATTTAGGTGGATCCATCTCATAACAATTTGAAGACAAACATTTGGTTTGTAGTCTGTTTCAGGCAAGGCAGCTGTATGTATTGTCTTGTATATGTATTATTATCTTAGAATTATAACTAAATGTGAACGAATTGTCTGTGTTTCAATGTATACTTGCTAAGAGACAAGAAGATGAGGCCTGTTGTTATCCCAGAGTCTTGGCTCTGGTCTGAGGGGAGTCATCCCCTCTGGGACCTTGACAGTTCGCCAAGATACAAAATGGCAGGTTTGCTTTGACCTTCCGTGTCTTCCCCGCTGGCTTAACTGCAAGACGAGTTGACTACTCATCTCTCTTTGGGACTCGTGCCTAGCGCAGCACTGTTGGCTGACCTGCTTCTGCAGGGTTTTCTAAGACCACTTTAGTGAACTGTGCCCTTCACCTGGGTTGTCAGACTCTCTTAATACTGTGTTCTTCCACTGTTGTGTGACTTGAGAGAAGATCCAGGCCCCTTCTCCTGGATTTTCTTCTTTAGGTGTGATGTGGCTTTGAAGCCCAACTCTTTTTTTTTTTTTTTTTCCAACTCTTAAGGCTATAGTGGCTTTGCTGTGTGTGTTCCATCCATGCCATGGCCCCCCTACCATTTTCCCCCACTCCTCTGAGCCAACATCACCAAAACAACCTATTTACAAGGCACAAGTAATTTCTGGAACCCATAGCCATTCAGTTTAGACCCCCACATCTTGTTTTACTCATGGGACCCTATGCTGCAGATAGAGACCCCATCCATTCCCTGCCTGCAGTAAATTCTAAGCTCTGTTTGTGTAAGAACATTTGCTGTGACAGTTTGTTGCTCTTGCTTCACTTTCCACACACCATTTTGCCTGGTTACATTTTAGGGAGCCTGGGGATGGGGCACTGAATAAGAACGTGATTGAATCCTGGAGTAAGAGTAGAGCAGTTGCCGCTATCATCCTAAGACTTTGCCCTTGTGAAAAGTAATTCTCTTCTGCTCTCCTGGGGTGGCGGTGCCTTAAATGATTCTTGGAATTTTGACAATGAAAAACAATCCATTCTTTCCTAACTAGGAAACACCAAGTTTTAGGATAAGATGTTAGCCAGTTATCTAGGATTTCATAATGATGAAATTTGGAAAAATGAGCAAAAACTTAGTCATTTAAGAAGCAACCATGCTGCTAGCAGGTGGACCAAATTTAGCTTTGGCTTTGTCATAGTCAGAGGTTTGACAGTACCATGCAGGAAATTCTAAGAAAAGTTTGAGATTGTAGACTGAAATAATTCTTGCACAGCCTTTATAGCAAAAAGTTTTTGTCAGGGTAGTTGATTTGCTTTTTGTGCTGAGAAGACTGACTTTTCTTTTAAACAAAATACTGGCAGTAAGCTTCCTTTCTGGTTGTGAAATTAATGTCAGTATGCCATTTTCTGGTTTATTTTGGTGTCTGCAGGTATCTTTGCAAGGTCACCCGTTTTAATCCCTGACAGTTGTGAATAAGCCTATCTTATGTTTCACAGCGTAAGAGCATTGAGCTTGTTTCACAAGAATCTTGAAGGGCAGCTATCATGTTGAACAGAGTGCATTCTTGTTTGGGAAAGTTACTGGGAAACACAGAAAGAACAAATTGGCAACCTAGGAGCAGTTCCTCTTCTGTGGGTGTACTCATTCCAAAATCTCCTGACCACTGTCCTGCGGTGTGATCCATAAACCCTGGAACAATGGGCGCATCCAAAACTGTTCAGGGCAGGTGAGGCTGAGAGTAGGGTGAATGGCAGTTTCAAGCTGTGTGCTCTGTGAACATGTTGTATATATGCCAGCTTGGGCTTGGATGGATTCTCTCTACTAGGCTGTCATACTGAGCCTGTCCCACAGGACAACCCTGTCCTGGAGGTGCCATGAAGCCAGAATGAAGATTATTTGGAGGAGGGGGATGGAAGTCATGAAGTCATGCAATGTATATATTTTTTGTTCAAAATCTCTGGAGTTAGTCTTCTACCCTCTTGAGGTTTTTTTTCAAAAGTTAAAATGATTCCATAGGCAGTCCAGTTTTCATTGATCCGCTGGTAGAGTTTTGAGATTCTCTAATACAGAGCCAGCACAGAGTCTGTGGGAGGTGGACCCTGGCTTGCAAAACTGGGCAGACAAGGAGGAGAGCATCAGCCTAGAGATGGGGTGCTGATGGGTGGCTTCCACCTCTGCCCACCTCCCCATGCTTTGCAGTTTGGGGACCTTTGTAAACTGAGTAAAATCGGCTTGTGAATGTTATATGTGGTAATGACTTTGCTAATGTTGAATAGGTATTTATTTCACAGCAGCAGAATTGGAACTGTAGCTCAGTTGAGTCCAGTATATAATTGGAAACACAGAATGTGTGAAATGACACCAAATCTTTGCAACCGTAGTGTTGAAAACAGGGTGCTTTATTCTTTTTTCCCCTGTCAATTTTTTAACAAAGATGTTTCTGGAATATTGGTACTGCTAGAGTTTCCTGAGAAAATTCAATTTTTCCCCACCATAATATTTTGCATTAACAATGGCACGGGCTTGACATAATTTTTATCTAATTTAAAAACAAATTGACATTACTTCTGCTAATCACCGGTTAGCACTGCTAATGCTGGCGTGATGAGCGAGCAGCCCTTTGCCCTTACCATTTGTGCGAGGGGGTTGGGTGGTTGGTGTCTGTTAATAGCAAATGAACAGGGTAGCTCGGATCTGCGGCTGGGCTCAGTCTGCCTGTTCTGCAGGTCTAGTAGAGTAGTAATAACCCGAGCAGATACCAGATAGTAGAGACCTCATTTTTTTATGTCATAAAATCCATGTTTGCCATCGGTCTTAACTTTGTGCTTCTGACTCGACATAGAATGAAATTTTTTTGGCCCTGCTAGATGTAATAGTTGGGTCTCAAGCAGCCTGGTGGATTCTCTGTGTAGGAGTTAAAGCCAGTATCACTGCCTGTTGGCTGTTGCTGGGCTTAGGGGCTGGCAGTGTGAAGATTTAGTGATTGTGAGCCTTCTGCCTACTTCCTGCTGTAGATAATGCCACTTTTTCTGGCTGTAATAAAATGACAAAAGCTTTGGAAAGGACTGGCAGAGGTTGAGACCTTGGCCACTCTGTCAGGGCCCTTGGCCCACTGGGGCTGAAATTAGGGATATTTAAATAATAACATGCTACACAAATAATGAGTACACATAATTACACAGTAAGAGAAGGGAGCTATTAGCTGTATTTGAATTTCTTTTGCATCCTATAAATGTCATCTCGGATCAGCAAGCTCTTTGGCCAGCAGAACAGTTTTGAGTAGATTTAAGGGAAGCTGGATACTTTTCTTTAGAATTGTACTCCAGGCAAGGAGTTATACTAGCTAACCTGTATTGAGTTGCTATTTGTCAGGTACTGTTGTAGTGTATATTGATTGTCGGAACAAACTTTTATAGATGAGGAAACCATACACCAAGAGTAGATTAGCAGTTTGTCTCTCCAACTAGGAACTGGCGGAGCCAGGGCACAAACCCAGGCTTACTAAATTAGCGCTCCCATGTGTGTTTAACCACCACTTTGATAAATAGAAGCAATTTTGGAACCTTCCAAAATGATAGGATTCCAAATGTAAGAATTTGTAAGAGGATTTTTTTTTTTTAAAAGCAGCAGTCTCTTTTGAAAGAGACAAGTGGAATTGTTCATGGGGTGTAAAAGACCTCAGGAAGGGGGTGGTAAAGTGTTAATGTGAGCATGTTTCTGGGCTTTATTGCAGCTTGTAATTGAATTGATAGAGGAAATCAAAAAATTGCATTCCTGATTCATTACCTTCCTCTCATTAGTCACAGGCTCACAGATATATTATCACTTTCCATTTGGTCACCTACAGATTTTATGTTTCTTATGGTTGTCTTACAGTTATGGATCACAGGCTGGACTGTGGACTTGCTGACAGCAGCTGCCCTTTTAAAGCCAAGGACCAGTGTTAGAGTGTGGGCACCAGATGCCTCCCAGATTTCCTCTGACACCACCCTCCTTTTTAGTAAAGAATGGAATTGTGAACTGTTTTCCGAATCATTCAGTTGTTCTCAAAGATTCCTGGTGTCTGTGGAATGAGCCCTGGGCCCAACTCCCTCAGATGCATTTATTATAACATAAAAACACGACTAACAAATCAATTAAAAAGTCAGGGCACATTGGCCAATGGTAATTTATTCACTCGGCCATATTTGAAATGAGGTCCTGGTTTTAAAGGTATACAGTTACCTGCTTATCTTCCCTTAGCAAGGTGGATACTTTCCCCTTCTGTTTGGACTGCAGCCTTCAGGTATAGCAGCTTTAAAGATGGTCCCTACTTTGACAGGAATCCCCCCCGCCCCCCCCCCACCTTTTTTTTTTTTTGGCCCTTGGAGAAAGTGGTTACTAATTGTCAGGGTTGAGCTGCTGGTTTGTGAGCGCTAGTGTCACCTTCTGTAGGCTATAGAGATCTTCAGCCCGCTCCACGTTCCAGGTCCTGGTTGAGTTTCTCTAACACTTCTGTCTCTGAGACTAATACTTCTGCTGGGTCCCCTGATGTGTGACATACATTCTGTAGGAAAGAAAAGCGAGGTGAAATGAAGGGTAAATAATGTGCATTGAAAACAACTTGAATTTGTTCTTTGTTTAAAAAAAAAGATCTATTTTAGCAAAAGGTATTTTTGAGAAGGCCTGATTGTCTCTTTCTTCTGGCTGTATTCAGACTGTTTATGACCCAAGTAATGTAGACAGGGCACTGTTTATTATAACTTGCATTTAGTCAGTGTTGACATTTTTAGATTGTAGGAGGCATTATAGATAATAAAAACTGAGGTCATTTCATCCCCTTAAAGATATCATGAGTGATATACAATTACTGATGTATCGGTAGAAGAAAAAAATTCTGCCAGTTATGAATGTGAATATCTTAATCAGTGATGCCTCCTAATTTCAGAGATTCGTGTTTGAACATGAGAAGGAAGTATGTGGGACTTCAGTGAAGCATGATACAACAGTGTAGCATAATCACTTTGAAAACAGGCAGGTCTGTCTGTCTGGTCAGTTTTAAAAATCCTGGGAAGGAGACAGCTTGGCAAGGGCCTATTTGTGAGCTACCGGGAAAAGCTTCATACCAGATCTGCAAAAGAGACCTTGAAAAGAATGGGATCTTTTCTCAGCAAGTTTGGGAGAAGTGTTTGAAGCTGGGGGAAGACCACATAGGTAGGAATAAATGGTTGCAGTGACATATTTCTGTGGCTGGCAGGAAGGGTCTTTTCAGGGATAAGTAGTTCAGACTCATCATTTTTCAGTTGAGGAATTTTGAGCCCTGATGAGGAGCTCAACAGCAAAGATTAGATCATGCTAAAGACCGATCAGAACCAGAAATCCCATTGAAATGACAGTGAGGCATGAGATAGTGTCCCAGGAGGGCCTGGCTGCTGGCAAGTACTTCGTGGAGAGTTAAGACTGGAGGTGTCTGTGGCCGTTAACCTGTACCCGTGAGGGTCACTTTGTGCTTGAACACCACCCCACTCCGGCTCTCTCAGTCCACCGTGCCCCCCTTTTCACCTCTGTAAGCTCACATCTTGGAGTACCTTAGCAGAAGGGGCTTACCTGTCCTCAGGGAGTGTCACCTGGGAAAGGAGTGTTTTTCCACAGACGTGCACACAAGTGTGTGGCCTACATGCCGCTGTAGATACAGTACTTCTCCATCACCCCAGAGCGTTCCCTATGACCCCTTCTGGTTCAGTTGACTTCATTAAAGTGTGTGCTTGTTTTGAGGTTTGTCAGCATTGCTACTTCTCTTTGCAACTTTTATGATTCTGTGTGGATTTTGTGTGCCTGCCCAGAATGTACCACAAAGCCAGAGGGTCATGTGTGTCCTTTGTGCAGCTCCTGAAACTGCTTATGCAGGTGTCTAACGGTGTTTCGGCAGGACTCCTGCAGCCAGGAAGAGGGTGATGCTCTCGTAGCCAGGCTTTCTGTCTGCACTGGACACACTTGTAGTTTAGTACTGCCTTTTGGTCAGGTCCAGAGCACATGGGCTTTAGAGCAGTTCTAGTTCTGGATCCTCACTGTTGCCTTCCTCTTGTAGCACATCGGCCAGCACTGTTCTTCTGTGAATGCTAGGAACACTCAGCCCGGGTGAATTGTTTTTAGGGAATCCTGGAACTGGGCTCCAGTCATTGCTTTTCCCAGAGGACACTCTGGGTGGGGAGTCATCCATAGAACTTGGCCCTTGTCTGCTAATCGGTGTGTTCTAGTTAGCTCGATTCCTGTTCCTGGAGAAACACGTAGAAACAAGTGGTGGTGATGCGGTACGGGTGCTGATCATTTTCTCCTGGCTGTGGTGCAAATTATGTATTGGTCAGCTCAAGCCTCCATGACAAAACACCGAAGAGTAGGAGAGTTAAACAACAGAAATGTGTTTCTCACCATTTGGAGGCTTTAAATCCAAGCTAAGATGCCTGCCAGCTTGGTTCCTGTTGAGTCCCTCTTCCAGGCTCTGTGGTCTCACGTGGTGGGAAGCAGCAGCTGGTGTCTGTTCCTCTCCTTACAGCTCAGTAGATTAGGACCCCACTCCGTGGCCTCATTTCACAAAGGTCAGCCCTCTTCACAGTCCCTTCCTTGTAACACAGTAACGTGGGAGGTTGCAGCTTCAAAATAAAAACTGGGGGAAAAAATAACAATTTAGGGGGAAGTACAGATAACCGCAGCCATTACAGACCAGTAGGACTTGGAGATGGTGACAGTTTGATTTCATTTCAGTTGTAGATTAATTTCCATGTTAATCCGCACTGTGTTTTCTCCTGTGCTTATGTGATCTTAGAGCAGTTTCTGGATATATGTCAAGGGACCCTAAGAGCTATTGTTCTTTCAGTTGACACAATTAGATTTGGGCATATTACTGAGTGTTTGTTTTTGCGAGACTGCAGTGGGTGAACCTAAGTCCCTCAGCTCAGAGGGGAAAGAAACTGATGCCCATGCAACGGGGAGCTGGCATAGAAGTCAGGGTGTGCTTAGACCAGCAGGGCACATTGCCTCAGCCGGGTGTTGGTTATCATTGAAAGCTCTAAAAGGTTCACTATCACTGGGCTAGACTGGGTTCTAAAGGGGCCTGGGTTTGAGAGGTGTTGGGAAGTTAGATGTGGCCCAGAGGCTTTTTGGTGGGGAGGGGGCGGGGGGGGATAGGGTCTTCCTATGTAGTTCAGGCTGGCCTCAAACTCACAGGGATCTTCCTGCCTCAGCCTCCTGAGTGCTGGGATTATAGACGTGCCGCACCATACCCAGCTCTGGAGGCTTCTGTAGCCAGATTATTTGAGAAGTGGTGGTGGTGGGTTTTGAGGACATTTGAGATTGAAGAAATCTAGTTTGTTATACAGGGACTTGCCTCTTTTGCCTGAAATAGTGATGGAAGTGTAGTGTTAGGCAGTGCTTTCCATCCCTTTTTACTCCTTGACGAATACAGAAGGGATAAACCCTCGTGGGGTCACCAGAGAGGCCTGTGTTCAGACAAGAGGTGGCTTGCTTATGAATAGAATTTGCTTATCTGTGGTCGTTCTTGTGCAATGATAATGTCACCCACCAGAGGAAGACCTCATGTGTTTTTTAAATCTGACCTATTTCATGCTTTGAACCCTGTGATGTGTGTATTGATGGAGCTTTAATTGCTATCAGATTTCCCACAATGGACTCGTGAATTTCTGAGACCCCGTTTCCTTCACATTCAGAGGGCCCTTTACTTAGCCTTTGGAAATACCCTGCTATTGCTTGAGCCACGTTAGATATTAAGAGTCCTGTATGGTGTATGTGTAGAGTCAGCAGAGTGATTGCTAGATTTGTTTTTGGGAAATCACCCTGCAGTCCATGAATCGCTTAATTTACAATTTATTTCTTAATCTCACTTGCTGCCTAATCTTGTCTATCCTTCAGGCTTTCTTTGTAGTCTTTTGGATGGGTTATAGAGGTTCAGATGTAGCCTCTTCACAATTCACCCCCTAAAGATTGTAAAATTGTACAGCTCTTATTGGAGGAGGGAACCTGAGCTGTTTTATAACCTTATGCCTGCTTTCAGGGACAGCAGCTAACACTCCTGAGATAAAGTAGCAAGGCCGAGCCTATGTTGTGGAAATTTCAGGTGGTTTATGGTCCAGGTCTCCAGACCTTTCCCTTCCCCTCTTCCTCTTTCCTCCCTTTTTAGAATTAATCTTTCTTTTTTCTTTCTTTTGAGACAGGGTCTCACTTTGTAATTCAGGCTGGCTCTGAACTCACTGTGTAGCCCAGGTTGGCCTCGAACTCATGACAATCCTCCTTCCTCAGCCTCTTGAGTGCTGGGATTACAGGTGTGCACCACCACACCTGGCTTTCTTTTCTTTTCTTAATTTTCTTTCCCTCCCTCCCTCCCTCCAGTATGTGCTTGTAGTACATAATGTTTACATCCATCTTAGGGAGTAGATACATGCACTTAACCTAGCTTAAGCCTTTTTATTTCCCTTACCCTCTCCTCTCCACTTTTCCTCCTCCCGCCTTTTCCCTATCTCCTTCTGATTTGCAAGTGATATCTCTCTTTGTTTGCTGTTGCTCATCTTTTATTTTGTTTTTTGAAATTATTTATACTTTGGTATTCTCATAAGAGAAGTTGTGATTAGTTAAGCTTGTGTGTCTGATTTATTTCACTTAACATTATGATTGAAAGGTGCATCCATTTTCCTACAAATGACTCAGATTTATCCTTTATGGAATAACTCAGCACACCATGCCTAGTGTGCAGCATGCGGGGAGGGCTGGAGGGTTTGGGAAGGATGGATTATATACACACTCCATTGTGTACAAATACCACATTTTCTGTACCCATTCATCTATTGATGGATATATAGGCCACTTCCATGATTTAGCTATTAAAAATTGTGCTGCTATAAACATGAGTATGCATGCATCACTGTAATATGATGTCTTTAATTCTTTGGGCAAGATACCTAGAAGTGGCATAGCTGGATTGAATGGAATTTCGAGGTCAACCCTGTCCTCTGACCTGTTCTAGTGTTGTGTCACTCACACTTTGGATCTAATTGCTGATTTGAGTCTTTGAAGGGAGCTTAAAGTCTCTATTGGAATAATTTATTTCTGACATTCTCCTTCCTTCCTGTATGGTTGGTGTTTTCAAAGGGATCCTATACCTAGGAATGCATGTTTATAAAAATTGTATCTTCCCATGGGGAAACAACTCCAGACATACTCAGCTACCTCATCTTTCACAAAGGAGCCAACCATCCCCACTGGAGGAAAGATAGACTCTTTAATAAATGGTGTTGGAAAAACTGGATTTCAACCTGCCAAAGATTAAAACTAGACACCTAGGGGCTGGGGATTTAGCTCAGTGGTTTTGCTGCCTGCTGCACAAGCGCAAGGACCTGAGTTCGATCCCCGGTACCAAAAACAAAAACAAAAAAAAGCTAGACCCCGATCTTTCACCATGCACGAAACTAAAGTTGAAGTGGATTAAAGATCTAAATATTATAACAGAAACACTAAACTTTCCGGAAGACAAGTTAGGTACAACTCTTGAAGACATTGGCATAGGAAAGGACTTTATGAAAAAATCCTCAGTAGCACGGGAACCAGCACAAAGAATCAATAACTGGGATCTCATCTTATCAAAAAGCTTCTGCACTGCAAGAGAAACCACCAACAGAGCTAAGAGACAACCTACAATATGGGAAAAAAATTTTACCAGCTGTTCCTCAGACAAAGGTCTATTATCTAGAATATATAAAGAACTCAAAAAAAAATCAGACTCCCCGAATATAAAGACCCAGTACAAAAATGGGCATCTGAAATGGACAGACATTTCTCAGACAAAAAAGTTAAAGCAGCAAATAAGCATATGAAAAAATGTTCAACATCACTGGTCATTTGAGAGATGCAGATGAAAACAACACTGAGATTCCACCTCACCTCAGAAAGAATAGCTGCTATCAAGAAATCAACCAATAACAAGTGCTGGTGGGGGTGTGGAGAGAAAGGAACCCTTCTCCATTGTTGGTGGGAGTGCAGACTGGCGCAACCACTGTGGAAATCAATATGGAGATACCTCAAACAACTAGGATTGGAAGTCCCTTTTGACCCAACTATTCCCCTGCTGGGCATCTTCCCAAAAGAATTAAAAGAATCGTACCACAGTGATATATGCACACTCATGTTTATAGCGGCACAGTTTGTAACAGCTAAACCTTGAAAGCAGCCCAGTTGCCCATCAACTGGAGGCTGGATAAAGAAGGTTTTATTTTTTAATATAAAATGGAATATTACTCAGCCATAAAGAACAAGAAACTAGAGACATTTAAATAGAAGTGGGAGGGGAAGGGGAAAGGAAGCAGGGAAAAGAAAAAGTATGAGAAAAAGAAAAAAATGGAAACAAAGTCTTTGTAAATAGGGAAGGGTGGAGGGGGTGAAGGGAGGACAGGGGAATGGGGAAAAAATAACCCAGATACATCATGTAAAGGTACAAGATCCCAATGATGAATGTAACTGTATTGTGTACCTAAAATGTACCAATAAACTAAATGGAAAAAAAAATTGTAACTTTCCTCTCTCTCTACAGTGAATTTAAGGGCCGGATGCATGGTGGAGGTAGAATATCTGCCTACCATGCTCCTTGGGTTCCCTTGCCCCAACAGTCTCTACAATGATTAGGGACAGCACCATACCAGTGGAAATAGACTCTTGTCTGTTGTGTTGGCTGCAGTAGTCCAGGTAGGAGGGATTTGTCCATGCCCCTGGTTGCTTGTGGGTTTTACCCCATCCTCACCTTCAGATCATTTTGTTTCCAGTGTTACTTGGAAAGGGCCTTTCCAGTTTGCTCAGTTGGAAAGTGTTAGGGAGTTTTCAAGGGTGAGCTGGAAGACTCTCAGCTGGCACTTTCTGAAGCCCTCAGAGGGAAACATTGGCACACTCTACACTCCGTGTGAACCCTCCTTAGAAAAGGAGAAGCCAACAGTTAGGAAGCTATTACATAGGGTGAGGCTGAACTCTCTCTGTGTCTGTGTGTGTATATATGTGTAAGTATGTGGGTTTGTAAATCGTTTTCCATGCTAAGACTGTGGGTGGTTTCATGATAATATAGTATCCCCCTCTCCCTGCCTGCCTTGTTTGAGAGAGCCCTTTAGTTCAGAAAATATAAGTATGTGCTGAATGCTATTTATGGCACCCCACCCCCCACCCGGAGACAGTTTTTCTCCAAAGCATGCACCAAGCTTTATTTTTCTGCTTTGACAAGAAGACCAGTGCTGGGGTGCTTTATGTAACAGAAGCTCCGCCTTCTGATAAGGAAAGCTGCCTGTTCATTTTTGGTGTAGTTCACCCCCACATTCTTAGGGGACAATGTGCTATGATAAGGTGCATTTGATTTTTTTTCCCTGTTTGTTGCCATCTGTGACCTGCATTTCAGTTGTTGGAAGGCTGATGTGCATGTACCACAGGGCCTGGGAGGTTTCCATCCTCCTGAGCTACCTTGGTGGCAGAACCTACAGCCACCTGTATTGGGCAAAGAGAAGCCTGTGGAGAAGGGAATGAACTCTAGGAGGAGGAGGCTGGCATAGCAGCCAGTCTCCCTCCCTCTCTCCCTCCCCATGCTGCATACTCAGGCCAAGCAGAGAGGCCTTTTCCAGCCCTGTCCACACTGTGCAGCTTACATTGGTGCTGCTGGCTTTCCGGGGTCTCCCTGCATGGAAGAACTCCAAGGGAATAGGTGAAGATTGCCCTCAAGTGGCTGCTCTTGGTAGTGGACAAGGGAGCAGCTGCCACCCCAGACTCTTATCCCCTCTGTGAAAACAGTGTGGCTCAGGAGTGCTCTCTGTTGAGGAACTACCTGGTCATGTTTTGGTGGGTGGGAGCTGACAGGGCATTTGCGTGAGCCCACACTGCAGTCCCATCCAGAGTGGGCGGATGAGCTCCATGCATTGGAAGGCAGGCTCAGTGGAAGTGTTCTGAGCTCAGGGCCCTGGAGCTGTGTGCAGACCAGCTGGAGGAGGCTCAGTGTGCACAGTGGCTGGGCACAGCCCTGCCAGCCTGGGACTAGTAGGTAGGCCGCAGTCCTCCAACTCTACAAGTGACATTGGGAGAGAATTGTATTGCCAGGCCTAAAAGGATGGTCCAGCCAAGATCCAAAGAATTGTCTAACCCACCTCATACTGCCATTTTTCCTGTCTGTAAGTGGGGTGTTATGTACTTTTACCTCAGAGGTGGCATTCTTAAAATGTATAAGATGACTTACTTGAAATCCTTAGTGACTGGTAGAAAGTAAACATTCAGTGGGTGAATACCATTGAGGTTCTGCTAGATGTGTGTTACCTAATTACTTGCCATAAAAGTAGTAGCTGTGTCACGAAGCAGAAGCAGAACATGTAGATATTAAAGTTAGTCTGCTCTGCTTCTGGATGTCAGCATTTTCTAATCTGGTTTCACTGGGACTTTGGGGTTGCAACTCTGATGGAAGGAAAGTAGCTTTGGTTTTCTCTGCCAGATGGTGTGCAGTGGTGCTGGCCAGAGCTGCCCCAGGAGCAGTAGTAGGGGGTTGGCGTAGGTGGCATTGGCATAGGTGTGGCCTTCCCCTCACACTAGTGTTGCATTTCAAAGTCTGAGCAGCCCCAGCAGAGGGTGTTTAAGCGGGCCTCAGGTCTGTGAGAGGATGGATAGTCTGTGCCTGCTGGTTTGGAGGGCAAAGGCCTGAGGCAGGTAGGGGAGAAAGTGACTGTGGAGACTCAAGGAAATTCTGTTAGGGTCATTGCAAGAAGACGTGAAAGGGGCGGTGTTGTGCATCCATTCACTTTGCAGTCTGGGTTCTGGCCCTGGCATGCAATACTGAAGGCATCAACAATTTGATGTGTTAGAATTCTGACTTTGAATCTTAGTCTGGTTCCACCTTCAAGTGAGTACAGGTTGAGTGTCCCTTAATGCTTGGGACCAGAAGTTTTTTTCAGTTTTGATTCTTGTGAATTTCTGGATATTTGCATAGCCTTTACTGGTTAAACGTCATTAATTAGAAAATTTGAAATTCAGAGTGCTCTAAAATCTGAAAGTTTTTGAGCTTCATGTTGGTGCTCAGAAGATTTAGATCTTGGACAGTCAGGATTTTGGATTTTCAAGTTAGGGAGGTGCAACCTATATCTCTAGGTAGATCACCCCTTTTCAGGCCTCCTGTCTGTCAAATACAGTTCTTGGGATCCCTTCACTTCCTTTAGTCTGATTTTGGCCTTGAGTGACTTTTTGATGTTTATGGCATGTGCTCCTATGGATGTGTCTATGGCATGTTCTCTCCTTTGGTGCCTCCATTGTGCTTTTGGGTTGGAAAATATTTGGATGTTTGTGGGGAATATGGAAGAGTGCATGGGGGTCATCATGAAGCAAATGTCTCCTCCTCAACTACTTTTCCTTTCCTCTGCTGTGTGAAGGAACTGGGTAGGGAGTCCAGTGGTGCGGGTGTGTAAACCACCTCTTTATGCCTGCAGCATGCAGGTAGCAGAATGAGAGTTTCGGTCAGCCTGCATTCCAAATGCCACTCTGACCATGAATAGTGCTGACCTCTGAGGCTGTCATTTACTCTCAAGCCACATCAGGATGGCCTTTGAAACCACTTCCAAATAAAAATCATCCCTTATGTAATCGACTTGCAAATAGGTGTTTTTTTAAAATAAAGTTTTTAGTTTTCTGAATAAACTAGTGGCTCCTTTAGGGACCCAGTCTGTTTTCTTTTCTTCCCTCTTTTGTAAGCTAGACTGATTACAGCCTTGAGCCATCTGCTGCAGGATTGAAGGGGGTTTGCCTGTGCGTTGGTTTATTTCTGCTCAGCCCCTATTTCACTCTGTCCCCAAAAGAGGAGCTACCTTCTGTCTGACTTGCTCTGTTGGGAGTTGTGGTGGGAAGCAGAGGGGCTGCTGCCGCCTTCCGATGAGGCCTCAGGGTCCTGACGTGAACAGCACTGCAGGTCATCCCTGCCCAGAAGAACTTCCTGTAATGATGCAGAACTTCCTGTATAGTATCACTCAACATGGCAGTCAGTAGCAGCGTGTCCTGCTGAACCTTTGAAACCTGACTGGTTTGATTAAGACGGAATTTTGTGTTTGAGTTAACTTAAAAGGAAGCTACATGTGGATTGAGATCACCAAATAGCACAGTGCAGCTTTGGAGACAGGATGAGCACAAAGCCATGTTGAAATGAGTTGTGAAAATTCTTGATAATTTTTGAGTTGTCTTTGTTACTATTGTTCTCAGTAGGCCTTTCTAGATAGTCATTGTAGATCATTTTAGAAGCACTGTGAGATACCCTCATGATATGCAATTTTGACAAAAAAATGGTGAGATTAAGCTGGGTGTGATGAACATACCTGCAACCCCAGTTGCTCAGTAAGCTGAGGCAGGATAATCACAGTTTGAGGCCAGTCGCAATTTGAGGCAAGGTTGGGCAGTTTAGCAAGACCCTAAAAGGACTGGGGTTATGTCTCAGTGGTAGAGCACTTGGCCTAGCATGAGCAAATGTTTGGGCAGTCTTAAGACTACTGTATTTCCCAGACAGTCTCCCATCCAAGTACTGACCAGGCTCAACCCTGCTGAGCTTCCAAGGTCGGGCGAGTTCAGCGTGGCATGCATGGTTGTAGACTAAGAATACTTTATTTCCATCTTTGTGGCTAATTCTTCTGTAATGGGTTACAACTTCTGTGCTGTTGACACACTCTGTGATACCATGTAAGTGCAAATTTTCCTTGCATTGTATTATCAAATGAATTCATATTGGTTGTGGAAAAATCCAAGATTTCTGAAAATTAGGAAGATTACCCCTGAAAAGGATATTGTAAGTTATGTTCCATATTTAGGTGGCACAGGGACATCTAGGTGGTTTTGTTCCTAGACTTCTGTGACATGAAGCTGTTAGAGAAAATGCCGAATAGAACACACACCAAATTGGTAACAGCAATTACTGGTATATTGGGACTTGGATAATTTCACTTCTTAATAAAAGAAAGGAATACAGGAAAATTTGACTTCAGTATAACTAAATATTTTAGAAAAGGGTTTAAGTTAGAGGATCCAAAAGGTACATACTGTGAGGAAGACAAACAACAGCTTTTAAATGTAGGAGAAATTGGCACCAAAACAAATAACAGCTGTAAAATTGAAATTAGTAAAGGGATAAATACCTTAAACATAATACATTATCAGTATTTTTGAGTGTGGATTATTTGATCTGACATTTGAAAGTTAGATCTTTTACTTCTTGAAATTCTTAATTTTGATCCATGAATATAAAGAAACTGTAATTGGTTGTAAGTCTACGTGAGCTATTGACATTCCTTTCATCGTTGACTATGGGAATTGGTGCATCATGGAGTGAGGCCTCCTGGGTAAAAGATGCCCAGGCTTCTGAAGGCCCTGAAATTGGCATCAAGTGGTGACTTCCTCTTTCAGAAGAAGTTACCGTGCATCACTTATTTTAGTATAGGCAAGGTGCTGGGGTTTGCAGGTTGTAAAAGTACGTCTGAATACTCTCTTCAGGAATGTGACAAGTAGGTCAGCACTGCCTCCGTAACTTTTCTTGTATTGAAATAGTACCCGCAGGTAGTGTGTGTCACTGAAATCTGGCCAGAAAGAATAGTCCGGAGAGGGCACAGCACATGTAAATGCACCTGGGACTGAGAGAGCAGGAGAATGTGTGATTTATCACACTCGTAGTTTACCCCAGTGTCTTCCTTCATATGGCTTTACCAGGTTCAAAAACCAAAATATTGCTAGCCAGCCTATTGCATGGGACAGGAACCTGATGTATGAGAATCCAGCCTCCTTCCCTCTTTGCTTGTCATCAATTCCTTAGTATTAATTTCTAGAAGTGAAATTACTGAATTACACACTGGTATTATCCACTACCAAGTTGCTCTTTCAAAGTATTAACAGTGTAGGGCCAGGGATTTAGCTCAGTGGTTTCACTGCCTGCTGTGCAAGCGCTAGGACCCGAGTATTCGATCCTATATATAGAGTGTAGAACTACCCTAGCAATGCATGAGAATATGGGTTTGGTTAGAAGCAGAACTTTGACAAGGGGATTATCTGCTCTTCAGTTGAGACCTCAGCCCTTTGTTAGCATTTATCAAGCAAAATTGCTCCTTTGTTCACTGTTTCCCAAGTAGGTAAAATAACCATGTTGAGGTTCTGGTTGAATTTTGCTTTATACTGTTAAGTCACATTGAAAAAATAATCCCCAGAATTGATTATCTTTCATTTGGTATCCTTTCTGTGTTTATCTTTTAAAATCTATTTGAGTCATTTTCAAATATGTTTAATGCAGTAATAAAGACATCTGTACTGAAGCCCTTGTGTGGGGCCCGCCTGTAATCCCAGCTACTTGGGAGGGTGAGGCAGAAGGGTCACAAGTTTGAGGCTAGCTTGGGCAACTTATCAAGCAAGACTTTATCTCAAATTAAGGACCGGGGATATTGCTTAGTAGTAGAGTGCTTGCCTAGCATATGGGAGGCCCTAGGTTTAATCCCCCTTACGGGGGCAGGGGACCTTGTAAGTGAAAGCGTTGAATAAATCGTTACCATGAAAACTGACGAATACATATAGTCCTCATATGCTTACATAATGTAGCACAAACCCTTTTCAACAACCAGTGTTGTCCTTTGGTTTTGTAAAACCTGGATTAGCAAGAAGCCTGTCTAGTTTTAGTTGTGCGGTTTCTGTTCTGGCCCACAAAAACTCTTCATGCAAGGCCTTTACCAAATAAACCAAGCTTTTAATTTTAAACTCATGCAGAGTATTATCTTAAAGTGTCTTAATTGGAATTTTCTGGTTTCATTGTAGTGCTGTTTTGTTGGCATGAACAGCCAAGTTCGTCTCACTAGTTTGTCACCCAACCTGGATCACCCTACCAAGTTGTTGTAATTATTGGTATTATTTTATAATTGTATGGTGTGGGCCTGAAGTCACGTTGGTTATCAGGCCAGCTACATGCATTACACAGTTCAGCGCTGTAGATGTTTCAGGAATTATCAAGCCTTCTTGGAAGGAGTCCAAGCCAGACTGCATGTGTACCTAATTCTGCTTGGTATAGTGCCAATGTATTAACTTTTATTTAAGTTAAATTCCAACAAGTAATATTTATTATGATACCATCGTTGAGTGCTCACATTGTAATAATATCTTTGAAAGTCAAATATTAGCATGGTGGATCACTTCCCTCCATTGACTTTTATCACACTTTAGGTGATACGATCAATACTGTGTGATTTGGCCCTAGAGCCAGAAATGTTAAAATACAGTTATCCCCCAAAGATTGCTCAGGATCTTCTACAGATCTGAGATCCATAGGTGCTCAAATCCCTTGTTATAAAATGGTATAGCTGGGTGCAGTAGCTTTTACCTGTATGTTCAAGGCAAGCCTGGGCATCATAGATGACATTCAAGGAAATCTTTCCCCACAAAGGTTGGAATAACCTATGTGGCTCCTCCTGTGTACTTTTATCATCCCTGCACTGGTTATCTTACCTAATATAATCTAAGTGCTTTGTGAATAGCTGTTATACCCTGTCATTTAGCAAATGATGACAAGGAAAAAATGTGTGCATGTTCAGTATAGATGGAAATTTTTTTCCTCGAAATATGTTTAATCTATAGTTGGTTGGCTCCAGATAGGGAGGACTGACTATCCCTGGCTAAAGCAGAGTGATCTTTGTTTTATTTGGTACTGGGGATCGAACTTGGGATCTTGTGCTTTCAAGGCAGGTGGAGGAACCACTGAGCTAAATCCCTGGCCCATAAAGCAGAGTGATCTTTACAATTCTTTATTTCTTATATGAAAATTTCAGACTCTACCGTTGTGTATGCTCTTCTACTCCCTTACATGGCAGTCGACACTATTTCCCCAGTGCTTCATAATCAGCATTTGGGTGGGAATTTCTTGTTAATTTCACAGAATTCTAGTGGTAAGTCTCTGCTTAGGTATGCAGTTACTTATATAGATAGCAAGAAATTAAAGAGCTTTTGGAGGCAGAGGTGGATTATAAAAAACCTCCCCTGATGTGACACAATTATTTTAAATTTTAGTTTTTTATGTATATGTTTTCGGTAGATAATGATGTGACACAGTTCCAAGGCTTGTCTCTTTTGGGAAGGGGAGGCAACTCTCTAAAAATGTGCTGACTTTTCTGATGGAAGCCTTAACGCTTGTGAGGCAACACAGGGCCTATTTTAGTTATTCAAATTTAAGCAAGACATAAATGACTTAGTTTTAGGAAAATCCTGGGTTGCAGTTTGCTTCACTTACACATTTTAAAAATGCTAATTGTATCTGGTAGTTTTGCTGGAATTCACCCAAGTTGGTGGTAATGAAGTGGTTATGCACAGGTATATGCTTGATTGTGGAAGAGGCAAAATATGTTCTTAGACATCCTGGGGCTTAGGCGATAATTAGGTGGAAGGCAGCCATGTGCCTGGCTGGGTGAACAGAATTTCTTTGGATATGAGATCCTTTCTGAAATAGCACTTTTGAGTTCCGTGTTCAGGTCTTTATGTAGATTACAATGACACCTTCACTGGTGCATAAGCAAAAATTGACACCTGCTTTGGAAATCAATTTGGCATTCATCTTGTAAATTTGAACACTTTCATATCTAAGGATTTCCACTAATTTCACTCCTAGATATGTATTAACGAGAAGCTGAAGGCGTGCTCTCTAGAAAGAGAGGAATTGCAAGTAAGGGAACACACTGAACAGTTGAGATGCTTTTGAAAAAAAGGATCAAAATGTGGACTAAGCAGTTCATCAGTTGTATAACAGTGAACATGAATGGTACCAGCAGAATCACGGCTGGATCCCAGAAACTTGATATCTGCTTGGAAAAACCCAAGTCCCACTGTGATAAACCCTTTTTTGTAAAGGTTTTTATAATCAAACACTGTGAAATAGAATGGTATTTAGGTATACATATTTGTGCTATAATTTAAAAAATTAATGAAATGGAGTAAGGCAGTGCTTCAGGTAACACATTCGTAATTGAACTTGTGGTGGAATGATAGTTTTCATATTCTTAAATAAAAAGTTGGGAAGAAGACTAAAGTTGACCATATTTGGGGAGTTTGATATTATTTGGGATGTGTTGTGATATTTGAATATTGAAACTTAGGTGTTGATATTACTTACATAAAATTGGAGTGAAGAGAAATTTTTCCCCAGGTTTCTGTTTTTGGAGACAAGGTCTCCCTGTGTAGTTTAGGCCGACCTTGAATGGACTGGCCTCTAACTAGCAGCAATCCTTCTGCCTCAGCCTCCTGAGTGCTGGGATTACAGGCGTGTGGCCAGCTTCTCCCCACCTTTTCTGACCTCTCCCATTTTAGGTGTGAAAGTTGTGATTCCTAAACTGAATGTAGTTCCTGTTTTTATTCTTCATCTTTCAGAGGATGTTACTAATCTGGTACTGCTTGTGTGCTTCCTCCTTTATAAGGGAGCAGCATTTTGTCTAAGCAGTTTAAGACTTATTGGTGTTCATAAGTAAGGGTTTTCTAAGTCTCCATCCTGCCCCAACAGCTACTCAAGACTGATGATGATGAAGTTTGTCCCATCTTTTTTAAAGTGTTTTCTCTGTAGTTGGTGTGAAGGGTTGATGTGAAGGGAGCAGTGGTATTAGAAAAGGGCGGATAGGGTCTATTGCTAATGCCTAGGTGAGCTCAGGGATGGAGTGTGAGAACTGGGGATGTTGAGAATAAGCATCCCTACTTGATCTCAAACATCCTATGTCCCAGGTTTCTACTTCCTTATTAGCATTTCCGTCAAGATTAGCATATATCAAAATATCTCCTTGCTATCTCCTTTCCTGTTCTCTGCTTTGGGTGCTTTTTCATTATTGAAGGAACCAGACAATCTGTCCCAGTCAAGGGAAAAGAAGCCAAACATTCACCCCCTAACTGCCCTTTACTTGACTGCGTGTGACTTACGCTGTGGGTGGACACATGCCAAACACTTGCTCAGCGTCTTGGGAACATTTTGCCTTGGGGTTTGGCACTAGTTCTGCTGTCTGCCAGGTGGGCCCACACTTAAAGGCCCAGGCCTCAGGACCCTTGAATATACCCATCTGTTGAGATGCAGGAACTTGCTCTGGATCTTTGTTAAGAAGCAAACTGGCCCAAGTCACAGCTTCCTTATCAGCAGATTGGGGGCCCTATCTGTAATTCTGATTTTGAAGTGGTAGATGCCATATTGACATTTGTCCTCACTGTGTCTTGATGTGGGGATTTAGGAAACAGGAGCTTGTCAGAGTGGCCCCTCTTTAACTCCTAGCCAGGTGACATTAGCAAAGTTAGCCTCTGCTTCAGGGTTTTTCAAGGTTGAAGTGAGTTAATGTGTTTGAAGTATTAGAATTCCAAAGAGGCTCTTGAGATGATGGGCCAGCAACTAGGAAACAACACACTAAAAGTATTAGTAATGAGTTTCCAGGTTCCCTTGGGTAAATCTTGGAGGCAAACTTCCAGGGCCCTGTGGTTTCTAGGAGGGTTTCACCACCATCTTTCCCCCTCCCTGGAATGGCATAAAGAAAAGCTTGTGGCTGGTGCTGAGAGCATGTGTTTTACACATCATCATTGCCAGATGCATTTCAAAAGCTTCAAAAGAATTGACTTGAAAAATCAAAAAAGAGATGTGTGCTGCAGTTATCTGAGGCCAGTTGGACGCCTGCCTTTTCCACCCCTCACAGCAGCTGCCAGGCCACTGAGTCTGTTTTGTGAAAGATCCTCAAGAAACAATGAGGGAAAACAGCTTCTGTTTGATTAGATTAGATCAATTTATGTGCCTTGGGGAGGGGCCTGGCTGGGCCTGGGGGAGGGTGGCCCTGCCTCCCTGGCCTGCGGGCCCCTGGCTCCCTTCAGAAGTAATGAAGCTCTGTGGTGGCTGGAATTGCAGGAAGGGGGAGGGCGGGCTGGGGGAGGGAGTGGAAAGAGATTTCTGCAGTCTGTCTGGAGAGCTGCCCAGGTTTCCCAGCCAAAAAAACAAATAAAAATAAATAAAAGGCAAGTGCTGAATGACACAGATTATGATATTAAAAGGGATGCCATTGAAACCGTGCCCTGGATCCCCTATCATTAGGGTTGGGGTGTGGGCAGGGAGGGAGCGCAGTGGGGAAGTGAATGTCTGACAGGCCGGACACAAGTGCGGACAATTACGCTGTGACTGTCCTCCTACCCTCCCGCACGCCAGAAATCTGTAACTTGGATTTTTCTGCATTGCAGGTTGGGGAAATGGCACGATGAAAAGCAAAGCTGGTCGGTCTGCTCTTTTGCTTTATCTCATTTTAATTTATCAAACTGGGAAGAAAAAAAAAGCCGGGCAGAGACCCCTCCTCTTCGGTGTTCGATTCCCTCACAGGCACATAAATAACCTGCTCTCTGGCTGTCTCCCCTCCCCCTCGGCCCCGTTGCTGCTTGGCCGTCCTATTGCTGCGCGGAATCTGCACCGCCGCCGCTTGCTTATTACGTACAGGGGAGGATTGTTGACAAGTGCTCCGGAGCCTGCCTCACTGCGCTCTTCCTCCCTCCTCCTCCCTCCCTCCCTCCCTCTGTCCTTCCTCTCTGTCTCTCTGCAATGATCCGGCTCTGAGGATGGCTGCTCCACGGGTCTGTCAGGTGCAGTTTTTGGTGGCTTATCTTGAGGAACCTGGGATAGAAGGTCTGTTCCTATCAATAAAATAAAAACCAAATAGCTCGAGATATGTTTCAGGCTGGTTTGGCTTTTGTTGGAGAAAGAGGCCTTTGTGGGTTTCCTTTCCGGGGTCCTGATTAAAACCATTATGGATGGCAAGGTGCTATATGTGTGTGTATATATGTGAGTGGTATGTAAAAAGTGTTTCGATTTGCGTAATGTTAATATTCTTTTGGCTTTGATAGCCTCCCTAGGGGCAACGGTGGTTCCTGCAAAGGCACTGTGGAAATTTACAAGAGAGAATTAATGTCGCTCTGAAAGCATTAAGCTCTGTTGACCATTTTGGCCAAATCTGCAGTTTTAACCAGGCTTGCATGAATGTAGACATTTCTCTAGGGACTGAATGCCATCCAGCTATAGCTGAACCCTTTATTTTATTACCAATTTATGTGATCATTTCTCAGCATTTAAAAATAGATGTTTGATTAAAGTTAATTAGTTCATCCTCACCCTAGCTCTGGTTTCCTTTATAAATAGCATGTTTGGTTTCATTTCCCTGAATCCTTTCTTTTTCTACCTCTTCTTGTCTCCTTCCCTCAAAAGATGGAGGAAACTGAGGCATGTAAATGGATACTGAGGCCTCAGGTAATTCTCAGTTAGACCTAAATACTTTGAACTTGGAGTGCTCTTCATTCTTCTCCCATATTTTTGTGCGTTAGTCTGTATTTGTATCACTATATAAGCATAGATGAGTGTTAGGTGTCTCAGACCTTTGCAGATTCATGGCCACCACATTCCTATAGTCCTGCCTTCTGTCTGCTTCCATTGTAGTTCAGTGTTGGAAAGACTTGGCTCTGCAAGGCAGTAGGCCTCTCTGAACCCGTTTCCTGGCAGCAGGTTTTGTTTGGACTTTGAATGGACCACTTGATCCTGTTAGTATATTCATCTGAAAAGTGGGTTGATAGTTAATTTGTTTATATGCCAATGACTTAATAAGGAAACGGAGAACTGCTATTTCTCCAAGTCCTTCTACAAACTTAGACCTTCCTACAGGGCCTTTTGGATCATGAAGTCAGCCACTCAGGTTATGCGGTAAAGGTACTGCTCTTAATGTATCCACAAATTGTGGTGTAGGGCAGGGCAAAAAGTGTGTGGAATTTTGCTTGTGTATCATCACAGATTAGGACATAAACTGCTAACTTTATGGTGCTTGTTGATTGGAGTGAAAGCCATCATTTTTCTGATTTTTAGAGATCCTTGCTAAAATCGGAGAACTAGTTTGGTTTGGAAACTTACATTTGTGGGGTAAATTGAATGATGCCAAGCTTTAAAGACCTAAACACAAGCGCACATTATAATTACCTAAAGGTAGAATATCATTAGCTATCTGTCAGCATGCTATGTATGTGGAAATCTCCCTTTGAGAAGCGTAGGTTCCATGATATGTAAAGTCAAGTTTTGGCATGCTAGATTATGTGAACAAAAGGTTTTGAACACACTCATCTCATTTATCTATTTTTTTAAAAATCTCAAATCACCCCAGTGTTTACCTGATACAGTGCTTCGCTCCTGTGCTCTTGATGATGCCATTGTTCTGCAGCTCATTTTCCACTCCAGCCCAAACCCAGTTTTGCCTTTTGCGGATTTTTTGTCAGAATGGGAAAGGCACCTTTTGACCTCTTGAGGTGGTCAGCTGTGGGTCTCGGTGTCTTTTTAATTAACTGGAGAGCCCAACACCTTTGCTGCTTACTTGCCACCAGCCTGGTAGGCATATGTTTGAGTGGTTTGTCAATGTGAAATTAAAAGGGTGTTGAGAAAGTGGATGGACCTAGAAGAGTTGTGCCCTGGGATAGTAGAGTTTTGGTGATGAGATGGAGCAGTAGAATGTATCATTGTGGAACATAGCAGGTGTTTAAAATTCAGTCAGTGTTCTTCAAGATACTGTATTTGCTTTGACACCATACATGTCATGTTAAGCATGAAAAATGAATGAAAGAGGAAAGAGTGCAGGGAGTACAGACTTTGACCCAAAGAAATGAGGAGTTAAGCCAAAATGAGGAGTGCAGCATGCTCATGGTTGTGATCATGGTGTATAGAAGGTCCGGGGTTGGTTCAGAAATCTTTCTTCAAGATCATGTTCCTATTGAAATTTTGTTTGTGTTGCATAAAGCTCATGTGAAAGCTTTGCTGTTTATTATTTTTTGTTGGAGCCTGACCCTGAGAGAGGAGCATTTTCTCTCCTTATGAGTATTGGTTAGGAAGTGGGATCTGGGGAGGCTTTAATTGTCTTTGGGTGTTGGTCATGCATTGCGGGAGAGGGGGACTAGACAAGCCAGACAGGGCCTCTTTGAGAAATTACAGTGATCTGCTTACTCTTTCCTCTGTGTGACTTTGCTGGGCTTGAGGAACAAGCCCAGCAAAGGTGAGGAAATGCTTTGTGGGCTCCAGGGTCGCAGACCTCTTACTTGCTTGATTCTGAAAATAGGGTCAGACATTTTCTGGCCTACCCAGCGGCCCACCCAACTTTTCAATGTTAATGATCATCATGTCAGGTTTTTATCTAACATCTTTTCTCAAAAAGCTGAGTATGCAAAGGAGACTTAGATTTCTAAAGAACGTCTTCGGGACAGAGATCTGTGGTGATCAAAGGGTTTTTGTGGAGTGATCACGTAAGTCAGTTCTTATATCTATTAATATATTTTGGGGATTGAGTACATAAATGAACAAAAACTGTGTTTTCCCCTGTAGCTTGTATCTTATTTGAGGGCTCATGGGTGGAGGAGATGTTGATTACATTTCTTGACTGGAGTGGGCATCTCCATAGTGGATTGGAGAATAGACAAAAGGGAGCCCCAGACTGCTGAGGGGCCATTCTCCTGAGAGAGAAGGATAATTATTTTCTTCAGTTTGAGGTATGAAGCCGTTTTCATTTGTGCCTCATTGACCATAAGAGAGCCACTGACATTGTGCCTTGAGATCGTCATCTGTTGCCAGCCCCATCAGTGCATTGATCTGGTGACCATGTCAGTGGGCGGGCCTGGACTGGGCTCTGCAGACCCCTCCCTGTCATCTCTTGTCCTGGACCCTGGGCTCTGTTGGAGGTGTCACTGAGACCTGAGCATGTAGGATTGGGGTTAATTTCCACATTCCCATCGGCCCCAGGAAGCTGGCCCAGCATCAGAATGCCTACACTGTTTGAAAAGCAGACAATCCATTTTTTCTTTCAAAGTCTGTGTGAACACAAGCTTTTATTTTTCACTAGTAATGGCGGCAAAGCATGCATTCTGATTACCTCAGAGAGGGTCTCAACCAAGAGGGCTGCTTTTATAATTTTCCTCTCAACTTAGTGCTGTATGTGCGTGCACACACACAAACACACACGCTGAGAAATTACTGCTGGAAATGAAAGCCCCCTTTGGATGCTTGTCTGTTTAATATGTAATGCGATACCTTGTCTCACAGTGACAGGGTGACAGACGCCATTGGCTCTGTAACACCGAATCACCTTTTGTACATGGCTTCCACAACAAAGCTAAATACATTGACTCTGCCTAATATGCTAATAAGTTTGGTCTGCTCCAGATGTTTGAGAAGCCCTGGAATAGCTTCAAAGCCCTCCTTGTTTTTCCTCTCTTTTTAACCCTTTTTTTGATCGGTGTTGGTTTTGTGGAATGGGAGACATTGGATTTGGTTTATATTCTGTCATATATATGTAGCTGATGGAGAGGATCGGTGACCTCTTTGCATCTAGAGTACTGTAACTGTACAATTATAAGGACTACATATTCTAGTCCCCCGCAGCCCCTTTCAGGTGTTAGAATTACCTAATGTCTAACATGTTTGCATTTTGAAATCTAGAGTCTCATCGATTGCTTAGAAGTTCCTTAGCCAAAGGAATCTTTGGCCTAAGTTGTTTCAGTTTTTCTAGCCGCCTTCAAGGAAAGGCAGCAGGGAGGTGATCATACATATAACAGCTCCAGTCTGCAACAGGAAATCTTAGCCCTTTTCTCTTGCTGTTCCAGACCCAGAAAGAAGCCTGTTCGATTGCATTTCCTTGTGCAGCCTTTGGAAGGCTTTTCATTTGTTGCCAGTTTGGGAGACGGCAGGAATAGCTTCTGAATTCGCAGAACCTCTGGTGACAGGGTTCTCTTGTATGTGATTTCTTGGGTGCTGCACCTTGGTGGTTGAGTGGTGTTCTGGATGCGACGCAGTGCTCTTAGCCGCTGAGGGTGTCTAGCTGATGGTTGCAGGCACAGTCCCCAAGCTGTGCAGTGATTTGGAATTTTGAGCTCATATTTATTGCTTTTGTGAAAGACAATAGACATGGTTTAATTTAAGTTCAACCTACTGAATATTAATAGAGGAGAAAGAACAAATGCTAATGTGAGGAGATGGAATCTTTGGGCCATTCAATTTCCTCTGTTTAACCTCCTCTCCTCAACAAAGGTTTGTATTGGTTGGGGGAGGGGTTTGGAAAAATGAAAAATGGTTTGAGTATGTGAAGGAGAGAATGTTGTTTCATTATTTCCTGTTGGCTAAAAATAATAATTTGAAAAACTGGTGGCAGGACTGTGTTAGGGCAAAGAAAAGGCAGTGCACATTAGTTCCTCCGATGCTGTAATAATGGCCATTCTGGCCTGTGGCATCGTATTCCATCTTGCTGACCCGGCTCTCCTTGATTAGGCAAGCTGTATGGTTTGGATTAAAACATTCAAAAATGGAAAAAAAAATCAGAGTTAGAAAGAATAATGGAGATGTGAGGAAGGGGAGTGGATTTGAGAAAAAGAAAAGGTCCTGGTTTATCCAACCGTGTAGACTATGAACTAAAAATAAATATAAGTGTTTTTCTGGGCTGATACATACAGAATGGGAGTGCTCAGATGGAGCAAGTTGGTCATTTGCAGAACAAAGTCAGTTCTACCCCTACAAAAAAGGCTACGAAAGCAATGGACCTTTAATTTGCATAACAAGCAATTAATTCTGTGTATGGACCCTTAGGAATCTGGAGAGTGAATGATTCAGGCAGCAGCCTGGTTCAGGTCATCATCACTCACTGTTCTTCCTTGGGATGGGTGAGGTGAAGCGTGGTGGGCTCCGAAGATTCTAGTCTGAGGAGGTCAAGGGGACAGTGGAATCACTACTGTTTGTCCTTCTAATGTGGCTCAGTCATGCCTTGGAATTAGAGTGGCTTCATCCCTTTGCCTCACATTGAGCTCTCAGTAAAGCCAACTAAAATTCCCAGGTATTTTTCATTTTCATGTAAGATCTGTTCATGCATTTTCCCTGAATTTATACTTACACATTTGTTTTGGGAGCAGCCTTTTTACACAGAGGCTTTTTAGACATGAACATTTTCTCCAACCTGTTATTTTTTGAGTCTGCGTTTATCATATCAACTGACTCTTAACAACCTTGCTGCTGAGTGTTGTAAGCAAGCCTGTACTTTGACAAGACTATTGGTAGAAGGTGGACCAGTGCCCCAGCTGTCAGAGCTTCAGTGTGGGAGCCTCCCCGAGAGTTCTGATTGATACAGTGCGGTCATAATCATGGCCCATCACCTGGGATTAATCCATACTTGGCCTGCAGCTTTCTAGTACCTAGGGCAAGTAGGTCTTCTCTAACCATAGGCGTGACCCTGCAGTTCCTTGCAGAAGTGGTTCTCAAGGTCTGCTCCCCAACCTGCTTCGGCATTACTTGGGAATATTAGAATCTAAAACTAGCTTTGGGGTCAGACCCCCTTGATGATTCTCATGCATGCTCAAGTTGGAGAAATGATGATCTTTACTTCCTATCTGTAAGGACAAGAGTAAAGCTGTCAGTTCAGTAGTGTTAACTTAGTTTACTAAATGCTTCCTTTGCCCATTCAGTGCGTACTCAGCAAATACTTAAGGTCTTAACTATATTCCAAAGGGCAGAGGAACATTTCTACCCATCTTCACCTAAAAGCACCTCATTCTTTATTTTTTTCATGATTTGAACATAGCTTCACACACATTGCAAATCTTGTGTTTTCTGGTCTTTGTGTTGCTGGCATTTGGTATTGGTATCTGGTATTGATTTGTATTCAGTAGGCCTCCCCTATCACTTGGTCCTCGCTAAATACATGCAGTGTTTCTTCTTGCACCCAGTGCTACATAATCCATGCATACAACTGTTTGTGTCTCCTCTCATGAGAATTTAGGTTATGTCGGATTATGCCCATGTCTTCTGACAGTATAGTAGGTGTTAAACAAAACAAATTCAGATTCTCCCTCCTTTCATTCACCTTCCCTGCCATATTCTCTTATTTGGAAAGTTGGAACCCAACCAGGAATGCACTTATAATTAAGGTGCATCTTATTTTTTTCCCCCTTTTATTTTTTTAGTCATAAATTATGATCCTGGGTCCCTTTCTAACTTATGCTGAAAGTGTTGTTTGTATTATCTGACTGATTGGGGTTTTCCCCTTCCATCTCTGCATTAGTTCTCTAAAGTAGTGCTGATGAATAGAGATACTAGTTTAATCATGCATACTTGTACTTTTTGAGTGCTATACTCAAAGAAATTAAAATAAATAGGTGAAATTAATTTTAATGAACTTGACCTAGTACATCTGAAATATTTGCATAATTAATAATGTAAAATTAATGAAATACTACAATTCATTTTTAAAATTAAAGTTCAGTAAAATTTAAAATTCATTTCCTTATGCAGACTAGCTCTGTTTCAGGTTTTTGATAGATACACTTGACTAGTGGCTACTGTGACACATAGTAGAGCTCTTATCTCTGAAATGGTATCCACACTTCTGTCCTTGAATTCTGAGGTTTCTGTACTGTTGGATTTCTTATTTTTCTTTTTTGTTTCACAGTGCAGACTTCCCACAGTTATTCTTCTTTGGGAAATTCATTGTCAATTCTGTATTACAGCTGTATTATAGCCCTAACAGTTAAAGCCTCATTCATATAGGTCAATGGCCATGAGATTTTATACACTACATTGTTTAGATTTCCTACCTTGGGTTATTACTCATTCTCTGAAATGATGTTAAAAAAAAAAATAACTGGGGCAGTGTACGCATAAACAGGGCAGGCCCCAGGGCTTTGTTGGTTGATTGTGCTGTGTTCCTTCAGATCATGCTGGCAAATACTGTATATAGAAAACTGTGTTCCTCAAAGTCTTTAGACCATCAAGAACCGCTCTTGCTTCAGTTCAGACCATACTGTTGAATACATGGATTGAAGTGCTCATAAAATTGGTAGAAAGGTTGGCAGAGCGGGAACCCCCCCCCCCCCAAAACAAAACAAAAAGCACCAAAGATCAAGGGTCATCTTGTACTTTTGGCTTCAAGGTCAAACACTTGTCCCATGACATTGCAAGTATTATGCTGAGCATTGTTGCCACGCCCAGTTCCTGTTGCCCACAAAGCTGGTAACTGCAGTGTTGCTCTGGGATGCTGATGTAGTGGAATCTTCTCATTGATAGAACCTACACTGCATCTGTAGATGCAAAGGAGTCTGAACAGTAGACATGAGGCTTTTATTCAGCTGTTACCCACTAGTGCGGCCTTACTGCTTGCTTATTAAAATAGTTCCATATCATTTAGTAGATAGCTGCTTCTAGAGCCCCCTACGGGCCTGCAGACCTCACCCCAGGATCCTCATTTTTGTCCCTAAAAACGTATCCATTGGTACCAAAGGTGGAAATCCTACAAAGAGAGTCCTTAGCCTTTGAGAAGTCTTTGGCAAATCTGGCTATAGTCTAAAGGAATGGATGGTTATGAAGAGAAAATAGTGTATATTAAGATTTCTAGTTTATGTCTAAGATGTAACTACAAGATAATGTTTATTATTGTGTGGCATGTACTGTTTCCTGAAGGAAATTCCAAAGATCTCAGTATCTGTGGAATAAATGTTTAACATTCACAAATAACTAGTTTGACTTGATAATAATTGATACTCCTTTCTACCCTTTAGGCGTAAAAGATGTTTACATACATTAAAATAGAACCCTAAATTATACGTATCACTTGATTCCAAATTTCTGCTTGGATATCCTACTGTTGAAATTGCTTCCTTGTTGGGCCTTTCACTCTCTTAAAAGACCTACAACAGGGTGCACTTTTATTGTTCTGTCCATTCCAAAGGTGTGTGTGCTTGAAAATTTTTCTTGTACCCACATTCTTGTCTGCCTTCATCAGCCAACACATAGAAACAACTGTGGTAAAGTGCTGCTTCCCGATGCGATGTATTTAAGTGTTTGTCCCCTTTTCTCACCTGTAGGGCTCCTTGGTAATGACCAGTCTAAGGGATTAGGACCAGCGTCAGAACAGTCAGAGAATGAGAAGGACGATGCATCCCAGGTGTCCTCAACTAGCAACGATGTTAGTTCTTCAGATTTTGAAGAAGGGCCGTCGAGGAAAAGGTTAGTACCCAAGGCTGAAAGTACCGGTAATTAATTAAACCAGGGATGGCAAATTCAGGTGCCAGTTTATGCCACATAGGAACAAACAAGGGCCCGCTCATACAGTCTCTTGATCTTCATAGAGGAGTCAAAGTTACAGGATTCCTGAGTACTGTCATTAATAATAATTAAAAATGAATAAACAGAACATGCTATGGCCCAAACAAAATGCTGTTCCTACCATAAAAATTGACCAAAGAGTTACCAGTTTTTGTTAACCTTGGTCTTAAATTTGTCAATGATTACTACTTAACATCAGTGCTGATGCGATATCAGATGGTGTTTTTGCCAGCTTCTAAAGAGAGGCGCTTGTAAAAATCTATAAAGAACGAAATGTGATATTTTTCCAAAGGTCTTCCTTAGCAGGAAAGCAGAATTTTCATTGTGTACATTGTAAATATATTGGTGTTTAACCAAGTTGGTGATTGTGGAATTGTTTTCAAGCTTACCAGCAATTACTTTTGTAACTTTCCTAATTAAACCTAAGATAGTTTGGTAAGAAGCTGACTGTTAGTTTCATGCTGTTTGTAGTTTCAGAGTTAGTGGCAATAACATAAAATGATGGCTTTAGTTAGAAAGCCCTTTGCTGGTATTGGCTGTATTTCATATCTTTAAATTTTTTTTTTTAACCTTTAGAATTTATATTTTATCATGTTTGATGTTTTACTGCATTACTGTCTTTCATGACTTCTTATTAGAATCTTATGAGATTGGGGGAAATTCCTTTGGTCTCATGTTCTCTGTTGACTCATTTTGCAGAATTATAGTTACTTTTGGGAAACAATCTAGATTTTCTGTAAAGGAAACCTTAGGGTAGTAGAAAATTAGAAGGAAAAGACTGGCCATTTGTAGATACTTAGTGGCTTTTGGGTCTTGAAGTTTTAGGTACATAGCTTGAACCCTTAGTTTGCTTTCTTCATGGTGAAATGTCTGTAAATTTCTTGTATCTCAGATACCATTAGATATGTTCTGAGTATAGTTAACAAGCGTGCATATGATGGATATTTGACTGGACTGGGCTTTGTATGTTATGTTACTCTTTTAGTTGTTTTCTTTCTTTCTTTTTTTTTTTTTTATGGGTACCAGGGATCGAACTTGGGACCTTGTGCTTGCGAGGCAGGCAACAGAACCACTGAGCTAAATCCCCGCCCGGCCCTATGTTACTCTTTTAAAAAAGTTTAACTGTCTCAGTAATGATTACAGATGCACCATAAGAAACCTTCTCCATGTTCTAATTTGAAAAGTGAATGAACATGAGAGAGATTTTAAGGATGTTATAAAGAAAACAATCCCCTTGGTAAATACACTGGACTGTGTGATAATAACATTCGTGTCACCCAAGACAAGTGCATCTTCTTCACATGTCTGGCCTTAGCTTTCAGCTCTGTTTGGGGAGCAGAGTTCTACACCATCTGTGGTCAGAGGTGGTAGCACCCACTCTTGTAGCTGTGTGATTGATTCTCTCCCTCACTTCTGGCTGAGGTATTGTCAGCATGGGGGCACCATGAGTAGCTTCATTTTCTTGGAAGGGGACTCTGCTTCTAACGCCCAATGCCTCTCTCAGCTGACAGTGCTGCTGACTTTCCCTTTGCAATGGACTGTTGTATTCTCTGGCAGCTGAGCATAAATGAAACAGTGTTTTACCTTGAAATCTCCAGCAGGAGTATGAAAGAAAAATATGTGTGTTCAGGTTTAGCTTCAAGCAAACTTAGACGTTGCAAGTCTTTTTTTTTTTTTTTTTTTTTTTTTGATACCTACCAGGGATCAAACTCGGGTCCTTGTGCTTTCGCAGCAGGTGGCGAAACCACTGAGCCACTAGCCAGATCCAGGGAGACATGCCTGTGGGATATGGGCCTAGCCACTAGGGGGTGCTGAGGCAGGGTTGCAAATTTTTTTTTTTTTTT
>NW_004624756.1:11003682-11025749 GCF_000247695.1 Heterocephalus glaber | reverse complement strand
CCGATGGGGCTGGGGGGTGAGTGTGGGAAGCAGTTCTTGGGGTTTCTGTTGTAGCCTTCTGGATCTGGAAGGCCACGTGCTTCAGAAAACCTTTTCCATATCCCGAGTTGAACTGGCATCCAAGAGGGCTGGGAGAGAGCAGCTTGTGTTTATTGACTTCATGCCGTTGGCGAGTGCTGGGGTGTGAGGGGTTTATTGGTGTTTGGTTTGGTTTGGTTGTTGGTGGTACTAGGGATTGAGCCTAGGGGCCCGTTGCCGCTGAGCTACATCCCCAACTCCTTTTGAGGTGGGGGGGTCTCCCCAAGTTGCCCGGGCGGGACTTGAACTTGTCATCCTCTTGCCTCAGCCTCTCAAAGTGCTGGGATTATAGTGCCCTGCTCCATTGGTGTTTTGAGAGGACAGTTCTGGTTGGTTGGGGGAGTGCATACAGTGCCTGAGTCCATCTCTCTCTCTCTGGTGGGGAGTCTCAAGTTTGTCTTTGGTTTAGGGAGTAACTTTAGTGAGAGTAGGGCACACCCCGTCGCCCTCACCACCCTCCTTGGGAACAGGAAATGATAGTGGCTGGTGGGCACAGGGGCAAAAGGAGTTGCTGAAAGCCAGACAGGCCCAGCTCAGCAGACTTGAAACACCAGCACCGCCTGACTTTCAGAATCTGCAGGCCCCAGATCGCCCTAGGCCAAGGTGTGCTCAGAAGCACTGCAGCAGTGTTTGTTGCATATTCGAATATGGAGCAGTATTGGCTTACTTCTTCATAGCAGGAAACAGCTTCCAGAGGCTTCTTGTCTTCATCTTAGGAATTGAAAAACCACCCCAGTTTTGTTTGCTTGCTTTGTCTTTTAAACCTCAAGGAAGAGGATGACTTAAATGTAAGAAGTTCTTGGTTAATTTAGAGGGAATTGGGGAGCTGTCCTGTTTGAAACCTGTCACTGTCACTTCGCAGTTCCAGGCAAAAGGTTTGTAGTCTGAATGTACCCTTGCTCTGTTCTGTCCCAAGTGTTAGTCATTGTGGAATTTCTCTGTGCGTGCGCACACGTGTGTGTGTGTGTGTGTGTGTGTGTGTTTACAGCGCTGCATGTCTGGCCTGCATGATTGGAGGTGCAGAGATAGTTGGTGTAGCCCTTTGTAGAAATGTAAAGCAGGGATGTATCTTTCTGTCACTTCTATATGGCTTGGTGGGTTTTATGTTTAAACTTGTGTTGTTGCCTATCGTCTGGATTGATGTGTTAAGCCTTTTCGTTAGTGAGGTCCTGTTTCCTTTAGAAATTCCTTCTGGTGGATGTGAGGCTCTGTCTAGAGCAGTAGTGGCGAACCTCTGGCACACGTGCTTTTTTTAAGCCAAAAGATGTTAATGTATGTGTTGTTTTTCCTAAACTAAAACCTCAATATTGAGGTTTAATTGCAGTGTTGGCACTTTGTGATACATAAGTGGATTTTGGGTTGCAGTTTGGACACTCGTCTCTAAAATGTTCACCATCCCTGGTCTAGAGCAATCTCTGGATACTCCGATCTTGTGCATAAAAACACACTATGCCACTGTCCTGAGAGGAATGGGTTGAAAACACATGGGATCTGCTTTGAATGTGTGTGTCCTGTGTGGGTTAAAACATTGCCAGAAGTGTTTTTTGATTTAATTGGTCATTAGTTGTTGCCAAGGACACAATTCTGGGCATGTGTGGGGAATGCACGTCCAAACCCATCATTTGCTTAAAGTTCTTGGTAAACACAGACTTAGGCTGTATTTATTTAAGGAAGATGGCTAGAACTTCATCAGAGGCAGTTTTATCACTGCTGAGGCCATTTCTTTCTTCTGTTACCTCGGAGATCAGATTGCAGGGATATCACTTCCACCTCCCATGCAAATTAGGGCCTAGCATGCTTTGTGGTTGCCATGGAAACTGCTGGGTACCAGTTTCTTCCTCCTGTTTTAGAGCTCTTCTTGGTCTGTCACGTGCTTTTGTCCTCCTTGCCTGTATTATAACCCCCAGTGGACAAATCTAAGCATCGCCCTGATCTTTCTCAGTAGTCTCTGACCCTCCTGGAAACATTTTATCAGTCCCTGATCCTCCTTGATGAAATTCAGAGTGAACACATTGATGTTCGAATGGAAAGCACTGGATGCTGGGTTTGCGGGGATTTGGAGTCACCTGGATTGTGAAGGGAGGTATCAGCCATTACTGTAGGTTCTCGTTCACATGTATGTGCTTTTGTGGGGGCTGTTAGTTCCGTTAACAGCAGTACAGTGTCTAGACTAAGATGGGAATCAAGTGTTCCTATTTGTATCAATCCAGCAAGTTTGGTTCATTGCTGGCTTTGGAAATGCAAAGAGGAGATCATCATAATAAATGGTCCCTCCCATGCAAATAAGGTAAATACCAAGCAACTCTATTTTCTTCTTTGTTTTAGGCTCAGTGGTTTTGATTTGCAAAGATAGAATCTTCTGGAGAATAATCCCCATTAAAATGCCTTGGTAGGGCTGTCCTGATAGTTTAAAGCTCATTTCACAGAATTACCTTAAATTAGCATCATCCATACTTAATTTTCCTGTGCACTTTTGGGTGGGAAGAGCTGTGGGATGGTCATTGCTGTCCAGCTCTACCTAGTTGACCTTGGGGCTTTCGAAGAGAGTGGCCCTTCAGCCCCCAGGCAGATGGGGCAGTCGTTGTTTATCTTTGTATTCCCACTGTCTGGCAGAGTATCTGACGTGCGATAAACATTTGCATGTTTTTGAGAATAAACAAATTATCAGAGTAGCTAAATAAAGTATAAGGAGACAAAATCTTTGTAAAGGAGCCATCATACTTTAGAATTAGAAACAAGTAACTCTATTTGGAATAGTCCAGATCCTCCGCTTACTACCATATTGGGAAGGGATGTGTATATGTATGTGAAATCTTGCCCAAACTTAACTTGTTTTGTTCTAAAGGGTTAGGAATGAACTAAGCAAATGTTCTTTTGGGGTGTGTGTGTAGCAATGTACGGTTCTTTACCCTTCCCAATATGGTTGTAAGCGGAGGATCTGGACTTTTCTAAATAGTTACTTGTTTCTAAAGTGCGAAGGCTTCTTTATAGGTGTGTGTGGGGCAGGTTCTCCACCTAATTAGCCTCTTGGCGCCATGTGTATTCAGCAGGTTCAGAACTCCCCAGTTTTTCTATATAGCAACCAAAATGTACCTAATGAACTTCATTTTACTCCTTGGGGACATCTGATTAGGATATAAGGAGGTGCCTTTTCTTTTTTTTCCCCCTTCTCTTTTATTTCTGTGGTGGTCCTGGGGATTGGCCTTGGGAGCTTTAACACTAAGGTACACCCCCAGCCCTTTTTTTGTATTTTCATTTTGAGATAAGGTCTTGCTAAGTTTCCCAGGCTGGGTTTGACCTGTCCATCCTCCTACCTCGGCCTCCCACAGTGCTGAGGTCACCAGCATGGACCACCTCACCCACTAGGAGTGCGTGCGTCCTGCAGAGTTTCCACTCAGGGTCTGCAGTCCTCATAGTGAAGTACAAGGCTTAGCATTGCCAGCCACCATCTTGCTTATGCCCAGAGAAAGCAGGAAAAGCACTGCCTTCTGTCGTATTCCTCCTGGGGCTGATTTAAGGTTGATTTCAGTATTCTGGTCTCTTTAATTTTTTTTTTTTTGGCACCAGGGGTCGAACTCAGGTCCTTCTGCTTACGAGGTAGGTGGTGGCACCACTGAGCTAAATCCCTGGCCCTAGTCTCTTTAATATTTAAAAATGCCAGGTTCATGATGGTAAATATTGTCTTGTGATATTGGTGAATATATGACTTTTCTTTTTTCTTTTCTTTTTTTTTTTTTTTTTTTACCTGTTTTGTTTAAAGTGTTCAGGTATAAAGTGGCCTTGCTTTGGCTTATTTGTATCCTTGGTGCTTGGTTTTCGAGATTACTACAGAAGTTTCAGTACATATATGGCCACTGATTTTAGGGAACTTTAATTGTGTAGCATTAACCTCAGCGTGTGTTCTTGTCAATCACGTCTGAAGTATAGAAAAAATGATGAAATTAGCTAGGGCCTTTTAAGGTGCTGCTTATTTACAAAGTGCTATTCTGTTGTATATGTAACAGTGTGATAGGCCAGTTGCTCTACTGAGTCAGTTGTTCACTGATAATATGATTTTAAAAGCACACTAAGCAAGCATCAGCTCTGATGCTGTAAGATGCACTCCATGAAGTTGATGAGATTACGAGGAGACTTTTCATTAGGGCCGATTTTTCTGGGCATATTGGAACTCATGGGATATTTGTTCCAGGCCAAAGTCCGCATTAGCTTCTTCTGAAAACTCTGGGTGAAGGGTCTCTTGCTACTTTGAGGAAACATGAAAATGATAGAAGCTGCTCTTGAGGTTCTTTGTGGTTAGTATGTGGTGTATTCATTACATGACACATTTTTTTCCCCAGGTGTTTTTTATTCTTTGAACTTGGCACAGTATAGGATGGGAGTCTAGCAGTTTCCGAATGTGTTGTTTTCAGACTTGTTCTTTTTCTAGAACACAGCTACAGATTTGTTTTGCAGCCCCCAGTAAATAGGTTTGTATTTGCTATGACAGGTTGCACACTTGATACCCAGCGCAGCTGTAATCCGCATCTCCTTCAGGAAAATGTCACTGCAATGTGTCCTGGCACTGGCCTTCTGGACCTTGTAGTTACTTCCTTTTGTGGGATTCGAACTGCCTTTACTGTGATTTCCTTCTCGATTCTCATTTCTGATGCTACCTACATTCTAGTCTAACTGAGCTGTGCTGGACTAGAAGGACCCCTTGTGATTCATCTTGCCCTTGGGATCATGGCTTAGAGGGTACTGGGGTGTTGTGAGTCCTCACAGTTACAGCATATTTTAGTGTTTCCAGTGGCTTGGGAACCAAAATGTTAAATGATGTTTTGCATCAACTGAAATGTACATGGTCTAAAAGATGCTTTCTTCCCGTGTGGGTTTGTAAATTGTTTGAAAGCCAAAAAGAAGTGAGTAAGGCAAGTTCAGCCTTACTTTTCTGTCAGAGGTCATGAATTATCATGCTTGAGGGCGTATTGAAAGCTGGCACCTTCTGTTTTCTCTCTAATACTATCTTTGGTGTAAACGAGTGCTTTTATATATGCTTCTCAAATTTCTTAGTGCAGTAAGAAGGACAACCTCTTTCTGTCCCTGTTTGGGGACAGAACTTTTCTACTCAGTACCAAAGGTCCACCGTCAGTCTCCTGTTTGCTTTCACACATTTTTACATTGCATACTTGTAAAACAGAAATTAGAAAACAAAACAGGTGTTTGGAATTGTCAATATCATTGGCCCTTTCATGGAAGCAATTTAGGAAATGTAGGAAAAGGGTGTGGTTGGAGAGGTACAGCACAATAGGGTAGCTAGTTGACAACAATGATTGAATAGCTCAAAATAGCAGAGAAGGCTTTTGAGTGCTCTCCTTACCAAGAAATGATAAATAGGCTGGAGCTCAGTGTTAGGAAAGCTCGCCTGGCATGCATGAGGCCTTCAGCTCCATGGGAGAAAAATAATAAATGAGGTGCTAGATATGCCCATAAGCCTGATCTGGTTGTATATGTACATGTATTGAAACATTACACTGCACTCCACAAATATGTACAATTACCGTGTCTATTAAAAATAAAAATATGTAAAAAACCCAGGAACCTTAACCAGGTGTTAGTTTGACCACATGGATTTTCCAGAGTTTTATTTCCAGTGTTGACCCTTAAGGAACATTGAATCAGAATGGTGAAGCAGTTTGTCCTACTGCTTCTGTTGAAACCCTCATAAATCCATGGTCACTAAAGGTGGGCCAGTGGAAAGGGAGCTTGGCTTTTGTTAGGTAAAACCGATCTGGAGCTTGTTCCTGGGAATGCACTCGGGAAAGCTGAACAATGCCCGAATTTATTTTGATAATCCAACTAGGACCTAAGGTACATATTAGCGCCAGTGTGAGCACAGGATTTTTTAAAGTGGAAGTTTGATTTGTATTTATGCCAACAAAAGCTACTTACGTTTCTGAGCCTCTCATTTCTGTGTATGATAAATGGCACCCGTAACACTGCATGAAGTTGGCTCTAACCCAGTAGTTCTCTGATGTGAGCATCCATCAGGATCACCTGGAGGACTAAGACCCAGCTCTGCTGGCTGAGACACCAGAGTCTTTGATTACATAGGTCTGATGTGGGACCTGGGGATCTGCATTTGTAATAAATTCCCAAGTAATCCTGGTGCTGCTAGTTGAGGAATCACTCTTGCAAGGATAGCCACTGCTATAGGGAATTAAATGCTATATAGCATTGAAAGCATTAGCAATAAATAATAATCTCCGTTCTCTATGTATTTGCTGTGTAAGTAGACAGTGGTTATCTCTGTGGTTAGGAATTCCTGTGCCCAGTTACCTCTGTTACCCTTTTGAGACCCTTTGCTTAGTTGCCAAACATTTCCTTCCTCAGCTTGTTCATTTGCCTTGCGCAGAGGCAGGAGAGCACTGATGTCTTTCCCTCCCTTGCAGTTTCTTTGAAATTATTTATATACCAGTTGTCAACTGCACGCCTCTCCCTAGCCCTTTCTGTCTTTTAGGGGTATAATTTCAGTTTAGTAGATGCCTAGGTGCTCTGCCTAAGGGCATGGCATCCGAGCAGAAGGATTTCCTGCCACAAGCAACTCATCACAGAAGACTTGATTTAATCTTGGATTGGCTTTAAATTACTGTTTTTCCAAGTATTCCTATCTCCCTGCAGGTCACCGTACATGGTGCTTCCCTTACACTTCTTTTGTCTTGTACTTAGTAGTAATGGATGACATTTTGGTTGACAGTTGGACAAGAATACAATATTCATCACATTCCTGCTTTTTAAGCTAAAAATATTAAAAACAATATTTCTCTGGCCTTTAGAGCCATGTGATAACCCTCCTCAGCTTGTGTGCATGTGTCTCTGCGTGTGGCAAGGGCAGATTGGGGTTCAGCATACTGTACTTACGTACGTGTATATCAGGGCACTTATTCTTTCCTTGTTTTCACAAGTTTGGACTTGCACAAGCCTTAATTTGATTTACACCGGGTGGGGAAATGTACCTATGAAACCCATCTCTCTCCATAAGTCTGTCTCCACCTTCCAGTGTTCTTAATAGTATTTCTTTTAAACAAAGCAAGCTTTGTTGTCAGTCAGAAAAAGACACGACACATGACACTAATGCTGCAGCTGTCCCTCAACACACAGAATTCTGGTCAGGTTTGCTGTGGCAGGCAATTCTGTATACCCATCAACGTTTTCTCAGTGACCTATGTTTTAAAATGGAATTGTGTTTTTAGCCTACAGGGTTATTCAGGGGTGGGGATATCTTTCACTGAATGCCTGGCACAGAAATTGGGGTGGAGCCAGGTCCCCGGAGGATTAGAAGGGGGAGATATTTTCAAAAAATTCTTGTAAGGGCAAATAAGGTCAGCTCTGATCTGTTTATTTTAACCACTGTGAGGTGTGGAAGGGAATGTATTGGTTTACCATCGTCATGGCAACAGAAGCTGTTCTTCCCATGGGGATGACAGGAAGGGGACCCATTCATTTATCCAGGTATGAGCCCCAGAATTCCATTATGTGATTCCATGGATTGTTAATTCACATATTTTGATAGGAGGTTATTATGTATTCGCCAATAGTTTTCAGTGGTAGCCTAATCCTACTCAAGTCAGTAAATATCCTTCTCAAGCTGCTGTTTTTTGATCTCTCCCAAGATGAGTTTGATTCTCAGCTCTACAGCAGTTTCTCACTTTCTGTATCTGGGGCCTACAGAGAGCCTACCTCTGCTGGGACACTACTTGCAGCTTTATAGTCTGTATAATTCATGATTTAGACAGACAACTTTGTGTTTATTAAATAAATAGCTTTGAGGCTAATTTGTTTTTCTTTTTTTTTTTTTTTTTTCTAATTCAGTATTGGGGAATGAACCCACTGGCATTTCTCACTAGGCTAAATGCCCATACCTTTTTTTTTTTTTTGGTGCCAGGGATCAAACTGGGGTCCTTGTGCTTGCACAGCAGGTGGAGAAACCACTGAGCTAAATCCCCGGCCCTTAAAATTTTATTTTAAGACAGAGTCTCACTAAGTTACACAGGCTGGGCTGGAGCTTGTGATCCTTCTGCCTCTGCCTCCCACAGTGGTGGGGATTATAGGCTTTTGAGAACATGCCTGACTCAAGCTGTGCTCTTATGTCACTAGTTTGCACCCACAGGAACTAATCCTTGTAGTGTGTGTGTGTGTGTGTGTGTGTGTGTGTGTGTTGTGCTGGGCATCAAACCCCCAAGGCCTCAGGCAGGCTATTCACGTGCTCTACCCTTGAAACACACCCCAGCCCCACCAGAACACTTCTGACAAGATCTGGGTGCATTCAGGGTGGTATGGCTGTAGACCAGAACGCTTTGGAAAGTGAAAGGATATTGTTAATTTCTTGAACTAAAGGCCTAACATGAGATGTAGCAGACATGACGTTATATCCCTGTAGTCCCAGCTACTGTGGCGGCTGAGAAAGGAGGATCTCTTGAACTGAAGCATTCAAGGCTAGACTGGGCAATATATTTCCCATAATGATAGGGCAGTAGGGGAACTACATGTATGTTCTGCCAGAGGACTTTGCTTGCTTTTTGCTAGGCATATTGGTACATTATCAGTCTGTTGTTATTTAAACTTAAGTTCAAAGTATGATTTTTGGATTCCAGAACCTCACAAGGGCCAGGTTAGTTTCACAACCTCTCAGAAAAGATATTCTGGCTTAATATGAAAAAGGGGTCCCTCTAGGGTTTAGTGGAGGAGCCTGGCATGTCTTTCCCTCTTGATCAAAAGGCTGAGAAATCCCAATCACATTTGTTTGAGGGTTAAAGCATAAAAAGGCTTCATTCTCCACTAGCTGCTCTGGGTTTCAACTTCCTCCTCGATTTGCTTCAGTAACCTTCTACTTTTTTTTTTTTTTTTAATAATCTGCTTGATGCCTTTTAGGGTTAGTGTGAGTATCTTGGTGTGTTGTATTTCTGAAGATGACATGCCTGTGCCTTTCAGTTGCCCTGCCCACTGCAGTGCCTGCTTTGAGAAGTGTGGGGTTGGGGAAATCCCTGCGATCCCTGCTGTTTCCAATGTTAGAATTCCAGGTGCCTTGGCTCTGCAGCTTAGATGGCTTTGTACACAAAGCCTTCCCTATGATGATATTTAGTATTCCACGTTTTCATGTTCACTTAAAATGAGTTCAGCTCATGAGAGAATGACATTCATTCCACTGCCTGTCCCTCTCTGAGATGTCATTTGATTCCTCACATGCACATAGTATTCCCTTATGTTCCTGCCTCAAAAGTCTTGGAGCCCTGAACGGAACGAACCCAGCATACCAGGCCCTGGAAGAGCCCAGATGCATAACCCTTCCCTGCTCACCCACAGGGTAGTTTTATTGTTGAGCTAATCAGTGTGGAGCCTGTGAGGAAGCCAGGGGTGTGAGGTCTGTGATTGCTTTGAGAAAGACTTTCAGAAGGTAGGCTGGGGAATACATTGTACCTTTCTTCCTGGAAAGGTCCTTCGAGGTGAATGAGTTCCCATGTGGATTTCTGTCCCAGAGGGAGTTGTTGGGTTTTCAGGAAATGGCCACCGATGTACCCTGGTCCATTTTATGTTGTCAGGCTGTGATTGGATTAGGCTGCATTTCATGAAATCTAAGGCTCCATGTTTAGATCTGGAAAGCAGAGCTTATATCTTCATTTGCCCATTTCCGGAGGTCCCTTCTAGGGCTTACATAGTGAACATAATTGTGTTGGGTCTGTATGTAGCTCAGTGGCCTAGGGAGGCCCTGGCTTGGCTCTGTAGCTTGGCTCTCTTTCTTCGTTCTCTGGGGTCAGGCAACAGGGGCCAGGAATTACTGGGGCTTGTTCATCTTTGTTGAAGTGAAGGCTGAAGGAGGACCAGGTAGTTTCTCTTAGTTTCCTGAGTGACTTTGTAGTCAGTTGTCTTCTTACTACTTTTTTGTGAAATGTTTTCTGCCACTCAGTAGTGTTTCATTATTTCTAGTGAAAGTTTGTTGGTGTCAAAATCTTTAAGCTGAGAAATCAAGGAAGTCTTAGAATAAGGAGATGTTACTGACCTGGTGGTGTGATGAACCCTAATAACGCAGACCTTTTCTACCCACAGTAATAGTTTGTGTAACATTTTCAACTGTTTTTTGTTTGTTTGTTTGTTTTTTGGTACCGGGGATTGAACTCGGGTCCTTGCGCTTGTGCAGCTTGTGCAGCAGGCGTCGAGACCACTGAGCTAAATCCCCGGCCCTATGTCATACAATTTTAAAAGTGGAAAATGTGGGCTGGGGATTTAGTTCAGTGGTCTTGCTGCCTGCTGCACAAGAGCAAGGACCTGAGTTCGATCCCCAGTACCAAAAAAACAAAAATTGTATGACATAAAGAAGCTATGAAATAGACTGCTCACCTCTCCCTCAGAATCACCTCTGCATCTGTTTCAGAAAGTAGTGGGTGAGATCTGAGAATTGAGTAAAATATGTGAGAATGTCAGGGAGGAAATAAACTTTTCTTCCACCTTCAAGTTTGAGTTAGCAGGTCTGAGAATTATAGGGACAAAGGACAATTTAGTAAGAGAAAGGTAAATGTAGTGGACTTCACAAACAAGTTTCCCTGTGAGACCAGTTTGTAATGGATTCTCTTGGAGTGGGGGCAGGGGTGGCAAAGTTGCAGTTGTGAGAGAATTAAGTCACTTCTGGAGGAGTGGTGGTGGAAAGGGGCAGACCCTTAGGAATATACATGGGAGATTTTGATAGTTTCGCGACAGTGTCTGTTGGTTTGCCTGCAGGTAGTGATACAGACCCTCCAAATGGTATAAGGGAAATAATATAACTCCCAACCTGCTAGATGTCAGATATGCTGAGTTCATGTTCCCCCAAGTTGAAGAATGAATTCTAAGGAACAACCGGAGGTTGAGTAGGAAATATTTATTGAGAGGGAAAGAGGTAGGCCCAGAGATACCCCCCGCGTGGGTTCCTCGAGGACCCCCACTTCACAGGGAAAGTTTAATAGAGCAAACTCACAAGGTAGGTACAATGTGGGACAAATTTATGATAGAAAATTGCAAGTATAGCCACTTAAGTAATATTGATCCAATGGGGAATCAAGTCATGTAACAGGTGTACATGGAAAGAGCAAAGAAGTTTTTAAGGAAGGTGTGGGTCTAGATGTCTTGGTCACCCATCGGGGTGACTGATGTCTCTCTAGACTTTATTGGGCCAGGTGTTACTACTTATCCTCTCCCTTGGGGAAGTATGTAGGCCTGGTCATTTCATCTTTATCTTGAGGCCTGGCCTTCAGCAGATGGGTGTCCAGCCACAGTTACAATGTGTTTTCATCTTCTGCATTGATGTTTTCGAGGGCCTAGCCCTGATTGCCTGCAGTATTTCTACCTAACTTAGCTGTCTATAATAATAGGACATTTAAGACTTAGGAGCTACTTTTGGAAATTTCGACTTTTTTTAGGTAGATGAGAAATTTCAGGAGGTCTAGTATGTTCATTTCAAAGAATTACAGTTTTTGAGGGGCTTACTCCGAATGCCTGCAAGACCACACAAAGATGTACTTGTGGACCAGAGCAGGTGAAAGGATTAGATAGGGGAATTCTTTTTGTAAACCCATCCATAGGTTCCCAGTGTCAGTAGGGCCTAGCTGTGAGTTTATCATAGCTCCTCTTGGAAGTTGTTTTGGAAGCTTTGGCCAGCTGGAAGTGATCTACCAGGCTCATTTACAAATTGCTGGAGGCGGAGCCATAGCTGCCCTTCCCCGGACTGATCTGTGGCTGGGAGCAGGGAGTTTGGCAGCCTATTGACACAGTTGAAGATGGATGCCTCTTGGATTAAAGGAAGACCATTAGGGCATGTTTAGGCTGGTGGAACTGAAGAAAGTCATAAAGAGTGGAGTTATGGGCCGGGGACTTAGCTCAGTGGTTCCACTGCCTGCCTTGCAAGCACAGGGTCCTGAGTTCAATCCCTGGTACCAAAACCAAAACAAAACAAAAAACAAGTGGAGTTATGTACCCTCCTTCCCACCTTCGATGTCTTTATGAATGTAATTCTGCATCTGCCCACTTTGCTGGCATAACATTTTGCCAAAGTCAGCAGTGAGGAGGAATGTGCTCACAGTTAATCAGTGACTGCAGCATGGAGAAGGATGTCATTTAATCCCATGATTGCTCAGCATATCATCGTTTGCAGTTTGGACAATGTGTCAATTTTTTCTTACTCTTTCACTTCCTCTTTCATTGTGGTACCCACAGGGAGGTGCAGTCCAACTGCCCTGCCCTCACTTTCCCCTAAAACAAACTTTATGAAATACTATCTTTTGTCTTCTGAGGTGGCTTGGCTTGTGCTGGTTTGTGCAGTGTAGCTTCAGAACAGCTGCAGAGTAAGTTCCCTCCGCAGTGTGTTTCTGTCCACTCAATTTAAGTACTGGAGTTTGTTCTGATTTTGGCTGGGTGGTGGCATAGGAGGAAGTGGAGCCAGGGGAGAAGCAAACATGCACCTGTAGGAAACATTTACTGGTTTTGAGGGACTTGCTGACACTAGGTTTGGGGCTGGAGTGAAAAGTAAGAATTGGAGGTTACCGTTTGTTAAATTTTTCTGTATTGTGTTACCATAGCATCCTTTGTTGGTGGTGTTTATAAGTCCTTAGCATGGATCTCTGCTCTGCTTCCCAGCTCAAAGCCCCTGTTGCTTTCACATTTTATTAGGATCATGTGGAACTTGTAATTGTCTCCCATTTCTTTGACTGTTCCTTTTGTACTGCCATTCAGAGGACACTAGCAGAGTCAAGCTGTCGTGGGACCTCAGGAGTGGGCTTCGGGTAGATGTGTGGCTGCAGTCTTCTTGGGAGGTTGTGAGCTGCACCCGAGGAGGCTGACCTCATGCCTGTGTGTCCTGTCTTGTGTCCTGTCTGCAGACAAGGAAAACAGACTTCCTCTTAGGGCTTTATGGAGGACTTAGTTGAACAGGAAGCCCCTGAGCCTTTCAGAGTTGTTGAGAAGATGCATGCAGTTTGGATGTTTTTATCTTGAGCTTTGCTTAGGAGTTCAGTCGTCTTTTTCTCAGGATGTTTCAGAACTTAATGAGGCTCAGAACTTGTCCTGGAGTTTAAAGGCTCAGGAAAGGGATGATTAGTCAGTGGCACTGCGTGGGAACAGCTTATTTTAATTTGCTCACATCCTCAGTCTCACCTTGGAGATTTTGAGGTCAGTTTTGCTCAGGTCCTTACAAAGCCCCCTGAGCTGCCTTTCCAGTGGCACAGTAACTGCAAATATGGAATCTCTGGCCATGTGCCGTGAGGTACTTATCATGTTAATGGCAGCCTTGTACCTTCAGCAGCAGGGTTTTGTTAAATGGCTGAAAGACAGCATTTGACATTCAGCTTGTAAATCAGGGGATGACGTTTCCCTGTGGCAGAATTTCTTATTTGTGATGCGAGTCTAGTCAGAAGGCTGGGCCAGACCCATTTTGAGGGCTCATTGAAGCCATATGCAATTGAAGTGGACATGTTTGTCCTGCAGCTTTTCACTGCAAATCTACCACTGCTGTCCATAGATGCAACCGCTTTTCAAGTATGGTAGTTGCTCCTTTACTTGTGGTTTTGCTTTCTGTGGTTACAGTTCTGTGGTCAGAAACTATTAATTGGAAAATTCCAGGAATATACAATTCACAAGTTTCAAGTTGCACTGCCATTCTGAGTTGTGCAATGCGATCTATCATGGTCTTGCTGCTTCTTGCCCATGATGTGAACTGTCCCTCTGTCCAGCATATCCACATTGCATGTGTTACCTGCCTGGGTCACTAGGTGGGCTGTCAAGGTGTGGCAGTGCTTGTTTGAGTAACCCTTACTTTATTTAATGATGGCCCAAAATACATGAATAGTGATGCTGGTAGTTCAGATTTACCAAGGAGAAGTGGTGAAGTGCTTCCTTGGGTAAAAATTCAGACTTAACGCTCCACTTATTAGAGAAAGAAAAAAGTAACATGCCGAGATTAAGATCTATAGGAAAGACAACACCATAGTCTGTGGTGGTTTCAGGAAGTCACTGGGAGCCTTCGAACCTGTTCCTGGGGGATAAGCAGGGCCTGCTGTAGCATGTGGTCATGGGATCAGGGACAGGACCCCGGGATATGCAGCCTGTAGACTCACACTGCTTGGCAGATGGCTGGAGAGGAAGAACCGGGTGAAGGCTTTTGTGTTGTGCTGTGGAGAGCATTCCAGGTGGTGGAATGATTATGAAGCATGCAGGCAAGGCTGGTCATGAGCCACATATCTGTAATCCCAGAGGCTCAGAAGAATTTCGAGTTGGAGCCCAGTCTAGACAATTTAGTTGAGACCCTGTCTCAAGATGGGCTGGGGATGTAGCTCATTGCCTGGGTTTAATTCCCAGCCCTGCAAAGAAAAAAAATATTGTGAGTTAGAAGTGTGAGCTTGACCCTTTCTGTCCCAGCCCCCCAGGTTCACCAGTTTGATTTAAATTGATTGCCATTAGGTTAAAAAAATTTTTAAAAAAATTAGTACATGTTTGCAGTACATAGCTATTACATTTTTTGTGAGGAGCCGGTACATATACATAACACATCTTATTTCTTTTTTTATCCCCTTCCCTCCCTCCCTCCCTCCCTCTCCTCTCCCTATATCTCTTGGCCTTTTGGGGAGGTGCTACTGTGAAGTAAAATAAAGGCTATTTGAACACTGTGATACTGTGGCAGTTGACCTGTCAGGCAGGTAGTGTGTACCGTGTGGACAAAGGGATGACTCATGTCTGGCAGGACAGAGTGGGGCAGCCATTAGGTTTCTGCTTTCTGGGCTAAAGTATATCTCCATCCTGTGCAACCTTGAATGTTGCTAAACATTCAAGGCCTCCTTAGGAAGGAAGGTGATTTCTGTGCCTTGACTCCCAGTTGCCTGCCCTGGATTGATGCCGTTTCTTTGGTTTCTGTTTAAATTTCCATGCCTCTGATGTGTGTCTCTTAGAGCCATCTTGGCAGCCGCCAGGGCCTCAGATCCAGAGCGGAGATGCTGAGTCTGCAGCATCCTGAGAGCCCCTGTGTTTCCAGAGGGGAATGTGCTCCAGGGTCACACAGCACAAACAGCGAGAAGGGGGAGGAGAATTACTTTTAGATTCATCAGCTATGAGCAGTAGCTTTAATTATGATCGAGTTTCCTCGTTTTCAAGCAATTGGCATACAAACCTGGGCCCCTTTTACACATGTTCCTGAAGAGACAATGTGTTAATCATAGTGAATCCTTTTATTACTGAAAAGCATTTTGGTTCAAGTAATACCTCAAACTTTGAAAATTACAAATGGTTATTGTTCACCCTGATAAATTTTGGTTAAAGCCCCATAAATACTTTGGGCTTGTTCCTGAAACAAACGAGCACTGGAACATGTGTCTGGCATTGCTTTAGTTTTTTCTCTTGTGAAATTAATTACCTTTTTCAGTGTGAATCAGAAAGCAATCCTGTGCATTTTATCTCTAGGCATATCTTTTGGTATTGAAAAAAGCTGGATCGTGAGTTTCTGTATTTTTCACACAAGCAAAGAACTTTGAGTTGCAGTGGATTTGGTGGGATGAGGGATGTATGGCAAAATTGTTGATATTACTATTCCTCTGAACAGCCCTGGATTCTTAGCTCACATCAGATGTTATTGCGGGTGCTAAAAGTGGGCCAGTGGCAGCGCTTGTCATAATTCAGTTGCCTTTTTCCTCCAGAGATTCCAGAGCTTGAGTCTAAAGACTCACTATTGCCATCTATTGGTGCTTGTGGGCTACTTCATGACATTTCTAGTGGGCAGGGAAATGGTCTGGTATCTCTTGGTTACTCTTTCAGTGAGGTGTACTTAATGCCTGACAGGAAGAAGATGAAAAAAACGCCAAAGCTTTGCTCAAGCATTAGCTGGCTTTGTGTTCGCAGCCTCTGTGCTTTGGTCTGGGTGTGCCAAGTGGACTTCATTTCCTTACTTATTTTGGTGCTGTTTATCAAACCCAGGGCCGTGGGCATGGTAGGCAAACACTGAATTCCACCTAGCCACACTTCTCTGGCCCTTGAGTGGACTCTGGAATCCCACCTGGCACACAGCCCCACTCAGAAGGTTCTTTCTCAGTGGGCAGTGCCTGCAGTGACTTTTAGGTTATGCTCTTGAGAGGAGTCCATCACCCGGGTGAATGGGCGAATAAGCTGTGTAGCATTGTAGAATGTAGTTTCTTCATCTGTTTTTCTTTTTTCTTGAAATACAATTCTCACCTCACAGGTCATTCATTCTCCCTTCCCAATTCTTGCCAGGAGTTGGTTGCCAGAAGATTTTTGGCAGTTTGCAGTTGGGTATTGAATAACCTAAAATTGTAAAAACTTGCTAGGGTTTTTGTTGAAATGATATTTTAAAAACTAAATTGGCAGTCTCACCCCGAGAAGGAGTAGAAAGGCAAATTAACATTTTAACTGGCACGTTTAGGCTTTAAAAACCGAACGTACTTTGGATAATTTGTTCACACACCTTGTACCCACAATAATTTGTCAGCAGTTTTTTTGGCCAGATTCTGTCTAGATTCTTAAGGTGTATCTGCTTGTTCATTTTCTGACTCTCCTGAACCCTGTTAACCTGTTTGCAACTCTTGGCTCCTGGGTTTGGAGTTGTGTCCTTGATAAGAACAAGGCAATGCAGCCTGCGGTGGCAGGACAAGCAGCTTTGCCTATGTGGTGAAGCTGGCATGGCAGTCCTATAACTGACATATAGGCCACATTTGTGACTGACGGGACAAAAGAGCTTTGTTGCCTCTTTAATTGTTGATTAATGATGATCCCTCTCCAATTTGACATGGTTGCTTTCTAGAACACAAAGGAACTCAATGTCAAATGTTTCCTTGATCTTGACATTCATGATTTCCAGGCAGCCTTGGTTCTTTGACGTTTCAGAATGCCACATAAAATTTCACGTAGCATAATTGAATAATTTTGTTAATTGAATCAGAAGCTGTGCTGCATATTAGTTTTTATACCATTTGTGTGGGATGCCGTCAGTTAACCTGAGGTTTATGCACATCAAAGAATGTTTAACTTTGGTAGAAGTTGTTCCTAGCTTTTGCATACTGAGTGTCATTAACTTTTGTACTCTTATCTCTTTGCTCTCCCATAATCCTTTTCCATGAATAAAAGAAAAGGAAAGCTCGACTTTCTCACTGATGCCTGTGTTCTGAGTGAAATGTGGTGACAGTGGTGACATCTTCCCCAGGTGGTGGTGATGTTTGGGTTTGCGACACTTGCCTTCTTAGGCTAGCTTCTTAATGGGCTGAGCTGATAAAAACATGTATACATAGTTATGTTAGTATTCTTCAGGATATGTGTTCTGCAGGAAGCTGATGTGTTTATATAAATGGGTTATTTCTGGCTGGAAGGATTCAGTATTAGGAAGCAGAGTATGGATAGCATTGCTGCAATTTAATAGTGTAAGGAAATTGTGAGGTGAATTATGGGATGGTGATGTCTTTCTTGAAAAGAAATGCAATGCATTATTTTCCGTCTCCTCCCCAGGCTGTACTCTTTTGGCTTGTTGAGCCCCGGTCTCATTGTGTAGTTCAGGCTGGCTTCGAACTTGGGATTCTCTTGCCTTAGCTGCCCAAGTGCTAGGATTATAGGTGTGTACCACCATGTCTGCTAGTACTCTTATCTTAAATTAAAAAATTATACACTGCTTTGCTTTTTTTTTTTTTTAAACCTCTCACATAGAAGTTAGAAAGTTGATGCTAGGACTCTTAGCTGTACAGGCAGTTTGGAGATTGAGATTCTGATTTCTTGCTGTGTACTGGCAAAAGATTGCTACTTGCCATTTAGAATTACTAACTCAGAAGAAAGGGATCATTAAAAGAATTACTCTATTCAGGTAAGTCTGGTTGCAGAGGTCAGAGCTCACAGAAACTTGGAGCTAGATAGAACTTTTACTTGTCCCCTTTGCTGTCTGTCATTTTTACTTACTTTTTAATAGTTTAAGGAAATCAAAGCCCACTTTACCCTGACAAGTTAGTTGAGCTATAGCCCAGATTTTGTGATTCCACTGCTCTTTGCCTGGTGCCAGCCTGACCAAGCCAAGCCTCTTCAGGATTAATTGGGAGGGGAGGGGAGTCAACCAACAGAAAGTTCCTTTAGGCAAATCCGGCTATAGCAAACTTAGTCTAAATAGCTCCCTATGTAACTTAATTAAGACAAGTGCTGCAAATATTTAATATCCTGTGGTTTTTAGCATAAACAAACTATTTCATCTGTTTTATATGTAAAACACAAAGCGAAGCTTGTGAAGCAGTATGCTAGATGGCAAGAAATGGCATCAAGCAGTCCTCTGTACAGCAACATTCTTCTGCAGCCAGCTGATGTCTCTTTTTGTCATTGCGTGATGTCCTCACAACGTTGCCCACAGACGCCGATTGTAATTATGGGAACAGGGTGGGAGGTGCACTTGGACCCTAAGTCCATAGCTAGTGTTCTCCTTCTGCAGTTAGGAGGGAGTTGGCCTCTGCTACCCGCTGGGTTCACTTGAGGATGTGTTTATTTTCTCTTTACTGTTCAGGATGTTTACAGCCACCCTGTGTGGTTTGCCTGCGACTGCACTTGCATTTGAATTTGGTGGGCAGCTTGCTCTGGGTGGAGGATCCCCCTCCCAGCCCCCCACAATCTCCAGTGCACACACAGGGTCACACTCTTGTTGCTTTGAGTAGCTGCCAGGTTTGTAGTGTGTGTGTGTGTGTGTGTGTGTGTGTGTGTGTCTGTGTGTCTGTGTGTCTGTGTGTCTGGGGGTAGAATAGACTGGGTCATTATTTTGGGGATGGAAACACAGGAAATTTTTTTCTTTTTCTTCTTTTTTTTTGAATAGGCCTTTCATCGAGTTGGCAAAGTGTCAGGGCCTGCTCCCACACTGGCACAAAGAGTGCAGCCTGGCTGGTCATTTTGCTATTGCCAAACACAGTTTCTTATTTTTTGAATGAACAGACCCTCCCCTCCTACCCATTCCTTACCCTTTGTTTAGAATTGGGATGTAATCTAAATAATTGGATTTACCAGCTTATGTGTTTAATATGGGAAAATTGAGTTATAAAATGGTGTTTTGGCACACATGTCTCTCAGCGAGGAACCAGCTGTGCACTGACCTCAGACTGCCCGGTCTTCCTGGCTCCTGCTCCCCACACTGCAGGCGTGTACGTGTGCGGTGTCCTCCTTGGGTTGGTAAACAACAAGAAACCCTGGACAGAAATGGAATTTAATTAACCTAGAAATTGCTGTTGTGCCATGGTTAAGGCTGCCCTGGAGACTGAGTGCCCAGATAGCAGTGAGCCCTTATTGCTGCACTGCAGTCGCCCGGAGGAAGCCTGGATGAATAGCGCCACCCTCTGCGAGAGGCTCCTTCCTCATGGCGGATGGCAGGCTGCCAGGCACTTCAGATGCCGAGTCTGAGGAAGGAGCAGCATAGGGGACGATTGTCCAGTGAGACCAACTGACACAGGACACTGTCTGCTCGCCAGTGGGCTTGCTTACAAGCCTTGCCTCACAATTTATTTTATTTTTTTATTCTTCAGAACTGAGGATTGAACTTTTAGGGCCTTCTCACTGGGCTACATCCCCAGCCCTTTTTATTTTTTAAGACAGAGGTCCCGTTCCATTGTCCTTGCTGACCTCAAACTTATGATCCTCCTGCCTTATTCACCCAGAGTGCTGGAATTAAAGGTGTGCGCCACTGGACCTGGCCCACAATTTATTTGTTAACCTTTAAAATAATACTAGCTGATTTTGTTTGTTTGTTTGTTTGTTTGTTTTTGGGGGGGAGGGTACTGGGAATCTGAACTTAGACCTAAGCATACTAATACTGAGCTACACCCCTACCCCAATGCTAGTGTTTATTTTGGCGTGTTTGTTCTTATAAGGGGTGCTTTCCTTTTTGAATCTAAAAACTATATTACGATTTATTTGAATGATTTTTTTTTTTTTTTTTGGTACTGGGGATCAAACTCAGGACCTTGGTGCTTGCTAGGCAGGCGCCGGAACCACTGAGCTAAATCCCCGGCCCTGAATGAATTTTTTTAAGTGATAAAGCAAGACATTTATTTGGCTGTTGGTGACACCATGCGACCTCAAATGAGAGGACACTATGGGGATCTGAGCAGAAAATAATGCTGGCTTGCCTGGCCCTGTGCAGGTGGGAAGTGAAGAGGACGGAGTGGCTGTCCCTGCTTTGAAGCTCATGCAGCTGGACCCGGAAGTACGGATGCTTCCTGGTGAAGGCCCTGGATGTCTGCAGGGTGTGTGGCCACGGACCGTGATACTGCATGGGGACAGATGCATGTGGTGCAGAGCCTGACTTTACTTGGCTTTGACCTTATTTGGAATGTGAGTGATGATGGGCACTTTGCTCAGTAATTTGTAATTAAGTGATGATGCAAATGACAACCACATGTGACACTTAGGCACTTAGTGAACCTGCATTCTGCCTTAGGGTGGATAGAGCTCTGCTGGGATGGTCAGCACCCTTACCTTGAGCGGAACCAGGTCTCCCCTCCTCAGTCACTGTTGGATGTGCCCTACATGCCCAGTAGCCTCTGGGGTTCCTCAGTGTAGCCACTCTGCCCTGCAGCTCCACAACCAACCTTTGTGTGCCTCCTGAATAACCATGCAGCAGTTCAGCTGCTTCCTCCTTGCTGCCAGCCCTGGAGGCTTGTTGTCCATATGTGGTAACTTTGGTATGGAGAGGTAAACTGTACAGAGGGGACTGCAACAGAGTACTGTGTAGGCCCAGAGAAGGACAGAGGGTGGGTCTGGGGTACATGGTGGGTCACAGATGATGCTGTTCTACGATAGCCATGTCTCTCTGAGGAGGAGGTGGCTTTTGAATTGAGATATGGATGAAGGAAATATTGCTTTAAAAAAACAAAACAAAACAGGTCTGGAGTGCTCCATGCCCTTGTGTGGCATGGAGGATGGGAAGAAGCCAGACAGGGCAAGATAGAGAGGAAGAGGATTCCAGATGAAGGAGCAGTTTTGAATAATCAAGGACCGCTGGGACCCTTTCTACACCTTCCCTCTATCTTCGGCCACTTAATGCCACGCACAGTGACACTCTGGAGTCAAATCAGTCAGCTGGCTTTCATTCCAACAGTAGGTCTTTCCCTTTGGGATGTTTAGTTTAAATCTGGACAGATTGTTGTTAGGATGAAAGCCTGTGGGATGCTTGGACACATGAACTTTGAAGAGAGGGGACACCAACCAGGTGGCTTTGTCTCACCTGTCATGACCAAACTCTGATCCAGGGGACCCCCTCCCCCCTGGAATGGTTGTCAGTCGAGTTCTGCCTCTAAGCTGTGTGGACCAGGCAGGTCTCACCATTTTCTGTTTATTCTCCCGGGGCAGTGATGGGTGTCACCAAATAGTTGAGACCATCCTTGAACTTGCTGTGTAGCCCAGGGTAGCTAGAATTTGTGATCTTCCTGCTTCAGCCTCCTGAATGTGTTGGGATCACAAGTATGTACAGCCGTGCCCAGCGGGGGAGCTTCTTTAGATCCCTGGAGCCATCAAAGTCACTAGCTTTTAAAGCTTACCCCAAATACCAAACAAATAATAGCCTAGGTCTATACTCTTCCAGGCTGGCTATTTGAATTTTGTAGTTATTTAGTTCATATGTGCACACAGCACACTTATGCTACTGAAGATGTGATTTGAAGCTTGTATTCCTTTACTCCTGCTACCCCAACCCCAGCTGTTACCAAATCTTTTTTTTTTTCTTTTTTTCCCCATTAACTTTATTGGTACATTTTCGGTATAAGATACAGTTACATTCATCATTGGGATCTTGTACCATTACGTGAGTCTCTTGGTTCTTATTTATTTTCCCCTTCCCTCTTTGCAAAGACCTTGTTTCCATTTTTTTCCTCTTCTCATATTTTTTCCTTTAACTTTTTTCCCTTCCCCTACCCCTCCCAATTTCCCTGCTCTTTTAGACCTTTTCTTCCTGTTACACAATATCAATTATACATTTTTAAAAT
>NW_004624756.1:10962088-11000842 GCF_000247695.1 Heterocephalus glaber | reverse complement strand
GGCTCACCTTCTCTGCCCTAGGAGCTTGGGATGGCGGTGGGGGAGCTTCCTTCTGGGTGCTGGGACCGGCTCACCTTCTCTGCCCTAGGAGCTTGGGATGGCGGTGGGGGAGCTTCCTTCCTGGTGCTGGGACCGGCTCACCTTCTTGGCCCTAGGAGCCTGGGATGGCAGCAGGGGAGCTTCCTTCCAGGTGCTGGGACCGGCTGAGCTTCACTGCGGGAAAACTAGTCTTTTGATCCTAGATGTGTTTTTGAGGAAACAGTCCACAGTTTGTAGAGGTTTCAGTCCATAGTTGGCTGGCTCCAAGGCAGGACTGCATGACCAAGGGGCACAATCCCACATCTACCTGACCAAGCAGGTTAAAGCACAAAGCAGGAAAGTAACCTTCACAAGCGACACAGCAACTTGCTGCTAGGTCTGGAATTCAAAGCCAGCCTATCTGGCCTCCACCCACTCTGATATGCTGATTTCTTTTATTCCACCTGACACCAAATCTGCAGGCATCTTGATCTCTGACTTCCCAGCTTCTAGAACTGTAAGAAATAAATTTCTGTTTCTTATAAATTAACCAGTCTCTTTATTGAAGGCCTAATCGATAATATTTATTATCACTATTTTGTAGACATTTCAGTGCAATTTAGCTGGGTCCAAGTCAGGGTGGGGGTGGGAGGGAGCATCTCAGAGGAGAAACAGTGCATGGCAAAGCAGAGCAGGCAGAAGGCGGCAAAGCAGCGAAGTAGCCTGTTACCAACTCTTCATATGCTCAGTCATACAAATCAGTTCATCCCATCATTTACTTGGTATTGTGCATTTATATTGACTTCCTGACAGGTTTTTGTTTTTTGTTTGTTTTTTTTTCTTTTGGTACCGGGGATTGAACTCGGGACCTTGCACTTGCGAGGCAGGCAGTGGAACCTCTGTGCTAAATCCCCGGCCCATGACAGGTTTGGTATAACTGGTTTCTGCAGCATAAGGGTACAGTTGAATTCTAAATAAAGCTGTTTTCTGTAAGGAATCACCTTAAAGAATCAGACTAAGATGTGAAAGTGAACCATGTTTTCACTGGTACTTCTGGGGCTTTTGTGAGGATCAAGCGCCTGCTTATAGGGCTTTTGTGGCTGTAAGTCAGGGGTGGGCAGGGTTTTGCTCTCAAGCCCAGATGCACTGGAAGGCTCACATTCTGTTTTTCTGGGCCCCCACCCCCACCCCTGATCCCCTGTGACCCTGAACCTCTTAGTATTTTGTGGGTAAAACATGTTTGCTCTGCTGATGACATGAAAGGAGATTTTCTGGGGCAAAGGCCAGACCCCTGTGTCAAGGTGGCGTAAGTCCTATGAAAGGTGAGGACACCCCTCCATGTGGGGCTGGGTGCAGCCCCTTCAGTCTTTCATGCCTGCTAGTGGCCGCCTTCCTCCACCTCAAGCTTTACCTGCTTCTTCTGCCTCCAGCATTTCCAGGTGCATATATTCAGCGCATGTGGATCTCTCTGCCCCATTTCCTTGTTTCCAGCATTGAAGAGGGAATCTCCTAACTTTGAACCATACCTACACTGCCTAGAGCACTTGCTCCAGGGCTTAGGCTTCAAGATGTGTTGCTCCACCTCCTCGGTTGTGTGAGGCCAGGAAAGCCGAGTCCACAGCTCCCGGGACTCCAGGATGAAAAGCCACATCCCAGACCTGTCCTTTGTGGACAGGAGGCACTTAGTTGCCCGGTTTCACCTGGTCCTCACAAATGTTTAATCATTGGGGAGCTTGTCTTCTTTCTCTGAGGGTAATTTATTTTGCTGGCACTTTTTAATCTGTTACGACCTTATTGTTCATAGACTTCCTGAGAATGTCATCAGGCACAGAGAGCCTTTTCTTTGAACGGTGGTAAAAACACTTTATCGTTGAGGTCCTGAAATTGTGAAGTACCTCCCTCGTGGCCCACTCTGCCATCTGTGTGTTGCCTGTGTTTACTGGTTTGCTTTTCATTATAGCTGTGCAGTCATCTCATCATGTTTGGTATTTGTTGTTGCTGACTTTAAAAAAATGCATGAAATACTTAACATCCTGTTCACATGTAGGTAATATTTTTTATCAAATTCCTGCAGTACCCAGAATGTGAATTGGGTCCATTTAATCTGCATTAAAGAGTTGTTAATTAAAAAAAACCTTTCAGTAGAACAAAAAGTTAGAGCAGTCAGAATTAGAAAACGAATTTCTTTTGTTTTAAAGCATGTAGAAGCGTGAAGGGGAAGAGGCGCTGATGGTGAAGTGGGGTCGTCCTTGGGTCTGCCTGTTGTCCGTCCGTTGTACAGGGCATTTGGTGGGGCTGTGGACTTGTCACACACAGTGCAGTGTCCCTTGTGGCCTTCCCTTCCTCAGAGGCGGTGTGGAGGCTGCCACCAGGTACCATCAGTTTATTGAGTACAGAAATTGAGGGTGAGCATGTAGATACTTACAGCAGTTGGCCAGATGCTGTTGTATCTGTTGAATGCTGTAATACAGTAGGGCTTGTATTTTATCTACTTTAATTATTAAAAAAAATACATACATTTGAAATAGTATTCAAAGGGCGAAAAAATAACTAAACACAAAACTGTCTCTCATCTCAGTCTGAGCAGCTCTGCTCTAATGATTTCTGAATATAGTGGACCCTCGAGTTACGACCGGCCTGACATAGGAACAGCTTGGGTTACCACCGGAATTTTAGTTCTAACTTATGACCAGAGACTTGAATTACAACCTGAGCTCTGGAGAGAACATTACGACATCTTTTCCTGCGTGAGGTTGAGAAATCCTAGACCAGTGTCTAAGGATACTGGGATCTGCCTGTACACAGGAGAGAGACTCTGAAGGCTGTGTAGAGGAGCCTGAGTCTTCAGTTGACCAACTTGAGTTACAACCAGCTCTGGCTAATGAATTGAGTTCATAAGTCTAGGGTCCATTGTCCCCTTTTCTCTCTAAATGTGTTCCTCTGTGCCCTTCCTCTGGCCTTTAGTAGCTTCTGAGGTTCCAGGCAATCAGTTGACTGCAAAAGAAGCTCTTAGGGTATATTACCTCATTCCCTTTCCTTTGAGGGTTTCTGTTCATCTTGATTCTTCCTTCCAGTGCCTCAGTGGTGTGACTGTCTCATTTTGGTTATTGCTGGCTTCTGAAGTGCTTGCTCTCCATGGGCTGCGGTGTAGTTTTAAAGGCCTGGGTTGCCCAGTAAGTTGCTGGAGGAGTCCTGCTGTCTCCTTTTGATCCTGTGTCAGTTTGTGTTGGGAACATGATCCAGACAGTGTTTTGATGGGGTCAAGGGAGGGCAGGAGTAGATTACTGGTTAGAGCGCAAGGAAGATTAAGTTTAAAGTGAGAAATACCTTGATTAAAAAGCAGGAGATAGCTTTCTAATTAAGCAGGGCAGGAAATAAAAACACCTAACATTGTGACGTTTAATATTTTTTGAGGATGGGGGTTTATAAAGTAAAATTTAAAGATGTTCATTTGTACAAAGTGAAGTGTTTTGAGCATCAGCAAGGATATTACTCCATGTAACCTATTTCCAACAATGAGTTTACAAGGGAAGAACTATTTGTGTTTTAGAAATACATCTGATTGCTTTTTATTTCTTAATAAATTTTATTAATTGATTTGAGTTTGGAGGCAATATCAGTCACTCACAGTGTTTGATACTGATTTGAAATTCTAACCAGACTTATTTAATACCTGATATACCATGGGACTTTTCTTCCCCCTTCCCATGTGTTCCTGCCTTCAAATAATATCATTTCTTTCTGTCTATGTGAGCAGGACTAGAGGGCTAACTTGAAGCAGGACATAGGCCAGTTCTTATTCTTAGAGGCACTTTCTGTCCTGTATGTTGAGGTCTTTACAATTCAAGGAAAAGCTATTATTACACAATTTGTGATAAAAGTTAGGTTCTACTTATAGCAAAAACATTAGTGTACTTGTCTGTGTAGAAAAAAGGACATCCTCTGTTGGCAGCAATGTTTGGAAAGAAGTAAAGAAACAGTTCCAGTGTTCATTAGAGTTCAAATGCGTCTCACACATTAGATTTTCCGGATGAAAGGTGTCTCTTTCTGGATGTCTGTTAGGTGGAGGAGTTGAGGGTAACAGATCATCGTGGTGTTGTACTAGGAAGGGGCCCCTTTTTGAATCCCTGACAAAGGAGTTTGGCTTTGACCTTGTCTGCAGAGGCTAACCCATAATTTGGTGGGTTTTGAAGAGGTTGGCTATGCTACAGAGACATTTGGTTATTTTTTGTGTTTTAAAAGCTTTAATTATTTTAACATACTTCTGTGTTTGAATTCAGAAGAGAATAGAGGTGGGACTTGGGTGATTTGAGATAGAATACAGGAGAGTGCTGCATAAACAGTTAAAAGTATCCCACATGTCAGGGTAGAGTAAGAGTGTGTGTGTGTGTGTACAAAGGATCGGGCACTGTGTAAAAACAATAGTCATTTGCCTTTTCTTCCTCACTGTGTGCCTAATTAGTGTAAAAACTATGAATCCTCTACTGTCAAATATTGTGTCCCATTTTCTAAATACCCAGGCACACATGTAGTTGGTGCACATAAATACCCTCGCACACACAGTTTCTGGTGCATATTTTATATCCATGTATAAAACAGCCCTTTCACCAAGTTTATAGCCCATTAAAGCAGGCCTGTGGTTTATGAGAGTGTGAGAGATATAGAACCTTAATTAGAAAGAAAGAGTGTGCTTGAAATGGGGTCTTTTTTTTTTTTCCCTTTTTCCTTGTGTGTCATGATTTTATTGCTGCAGGTAGGACTGTATCCTCCGGTCTCATTTTAATTTTCTTTTGCTTTTGCAGGCCCAGGCTGCAAGCACAAAGGAAGTTTGCTCAATCTCAGCCGAATAGTCCCAGCACAACTCCAGTGAAGATAGTGGAGCCTTTGCTACCCCCGCCAGCTACTCAAATTTCTGACCTCTCTAAAAGGAAGCCTAAGACAGAAGACTTTCTTACCTTTCTCTGCCTTCGAGGTAAGCTTGGTGCCAGGCTGTTTGGAAGGAGGGGCCCAGTTGACAAAACCGTGGACTGTAAGGGCATGCATGGAGCCCTGTTGGCTTTGCTCTCTGCCACTCTTGTCCTTCATTTCTCCAGCCTGGTGCTGGGAGAATTTTAAGGAAGGAACCCTGAGAAGGAGCTTTCTGGCTTTTTGGACCAGCTATTTGTTGGGTCTTCATATTTCTTCTGTTTCCATTTGAATTTTATACCCACTTCTTTGCTTCACGATGCAAGTTATAAAGTTTGTAGTTTGAATTTTAATTTAACTTCTCCCAAAATTCAAACCCCTCTACTGCCACCACTTCCGATACCTTGTCACCTACAGTGCTGACTTGTCACCTGCTGTGCGAGAGGAATCGTGGATGGGTATGAAGTCTCCTCTCCTTGTTTCCTGAGGCCTGTCAGAAGTCCCTGCTGCCCGAGAGCTTTCCTTTACCTTGTGAAAACCAGCAGTAGGACTTTTTACTCTTTTTTTTTTTTTTTTTTTTGAAGCCGGGTATCGAACTCAGGACCTTGTGCTTGTGAGGCAGGCACCGGAACCACTGAGTAAATCCCCGGCCCAGTAGGACTTTTTAAAGTCTGCGTCAGAGAACATACTTACTCGTGGATATGAATAGTATGCACCAACAGGATGCAGGCTTTTCTTTTTTAACAAAGGATAAGTTTGAATTTAAATAGAACTGCGTTTTCTAATAGTTGAGGTAAAAATAAATGGTCTTCTAGGAGAACCTTGAGGACCTTGGAGGGAGGGAGCTGGGGAGCCATGACCTTGGCGTGTTCCCCGGGTGAATTTAGTTGGGAAGATGAGTGGGAAGAAAGACTGTGCTCTTGCACTTTTGTGGAAAGTCTCCAGGTTCAGGCTTACTTTGTTTTTTGATTTTTTTTAAAGAGGAGATTGAAGTAAGGGCATTGGCACTGGGCTACAGTCCCCAGGCTGTGTGCCTTCCCTCCTGCTCTTGTTTTTTATTTTTCGACCACTTCTTAATTGCCCAGGTTGGGCTTCCCCTCCTGCCTCAGGCTCCCAGAGTGCCTGGACAGCAGGTGTGTGCCCCCACTTCAGGCTTACGTGTACTTAAAAAAATTTGTGTTTTAAGTATTTTACATTATAAGTAACTGTAGGGGACAGGGGAAGGGGACGTTACCAGAACCTCTGCAGTTAGTCCTGGTCTCCTGCGAGCCACGGCAGCACACGGCGAATTACAGGAAAGGTAGAAAAATGAGACCGAGAAGAAGCTGAGCTTTGGGTCTGATCAGTGCTGCTCTGGGCGGCAAAGACAAAAACCCCTAGCTTGCAGCACCTTTTATTTAGTACATCCAAAGAAACAAATGTAACAAATGAATAATGTAGATTTCAGTATCATATTGGGATGAACAAGGTGTAACAAAAGACTGGGTGGGGGGCGGCGGAAATCTAAGAACAATGAGGAGCTATGCAGATGAAGATTTAGTTCCTCCCAGGAGCTACACAGATGAAGATTTGGTTCCTCCCAGGGCGGCTCCCACAGGTGTGCTCTTGTCCTGGAGCATTACAGCATCATGGGATCATTGAGATCTTCCTTGTGACCTGAGGCCAAAATGGAAGTATGTCTTGGAGTGTTATTGCTGGCCTGTAGGCAGGAGAACTAGGCCTACTCAAATGATTTCTCCCTAGAATTATGTAGCATTGCTCCCAACAAGTAACATCTTTCTGGAATCTTTTAAGTGTCTGCCTGGTGCCCCATCACCTCTCAACCCATTAGTGTGTATTTCCTTCAAATAGGGGCATTCTGTAACCATCCAGACGAGGAAGTGCACAGTAACACACACTCTGCACCCCGTGCAGTCCGCACACCCCTGTTTCACATTGCTGGCAGTGCTCTTTCATGCCTGAGTCCGGAGCAGAAGGGCTCGGTTTACAGCCTGGCATTGGCTTCAGTTGTCCTGTCTCTGTGGTCTGTCTGTTCTGGAACATGTCCTGAGTATTTGCTTTTGATAGCCTTGGCACTTGAAGGTACGGTCCAGATATTCTGTAGAATGTTCCTCAGTTTGTGTTGCTTGGTGTTTGTTCATCATTGGATTTCAGGTTTGTGTTTTTGGTTGGAGTAATAAAGTAAAAAGTGATGCTTCTGTTTTTGTCATGGGGTTGTCTTGGGTGGCACACAGTTTCAGCCCATCCCTTTTTTGGGTGATGTTCATGTTGCTTATTCAATTAAGGTGGGTCTGTCAGGAGGCCCCAGTAAAGTTATCCATTGCAGCCTTTGTTATTTGTAAATGGTCTTTTAGAAAATTATTTGAAATTGCATCTTTTCTTTCTCAACCAAACTAAATTTTTTTTTGGTATCTCTGTGGACTTCCTATTTTATCGAAAGACTTGTGACAGGGAAATCCTTTAGGTATCATTTTGGTTTTGTTCTTTTGATATGTTCCTGTCATGCTAGAGCTTTGCTGGCTTGCAGTGAAAGTGCTCAAGTCTCATCTTGTACCTTCCCCATTCTCAGTTCCGGAATTGGTCATTTCACCAAGGAGCCTGATTTTCTTTTACAGATAACTGATGTTTAGAAGCCAAGATGTGGGCTTTGGGTGTGCTCAGAGCTATTGGAGTGCTGTTTATTTTAGCTGTTGTGTGTGGCCTGAGATTATATGTGTGAAAGCACATGCACATACATACTTTTGAGTATATTTACAAATGTATGTACAGCTCTTTGTATATTGAAATTCACGAGTTAGCACCTTTACCTCCAATTTCAGTTTAATACCAGTGGGCTCTGGCTTTCTTCCTTTCTACATTCATCACTAAGAAACTGGGCTCCTGTTGTCTTTACTATATTGATTAACTCAGTCATGTTGTGTAACCCACCTGCCATTTTTCTGCCTGTGTGGAACATGGCTAATCTCAGTCAGCTCTGATACCCTTTTAGAGTTGCTCCTTGCTCCTGGTCCCTCACTCCACCTCACCAGGTGACTTTGGTTAGGGGAGACCCATGTCTGTTACTATAGGTATGTTGGTAAACCCTAGAGATTCTCTTCAAGACGAAAGGAAGGAGAATAATTATATTTCCTTAGCATTTGTGCATCCTTTGGCCATTAATGAAGGGAGATGGGTTGGTGGACTTCCCACTGTTCAACTTTGTTATTTTTGACAAAGTTCCTTGTTGACTCTTCTGATCCCAAGTATTCAATATGAAGATGAAGAAGGAGATGTGAGAAAAAGAATGACCGATAAGACTGTAGGCCATATGGGATAAGGGGATATTGGGATTGGAGAATGAACAGGACAAGGTGCTCTGAAGATGGAATTTAAGATAAAGGAGACTTTGAAGGGTAATCAGCAACATGAGTTCAGGTCAGTAATTAAAATTCTGTTATGTGATGAGACTCTTAATTTGATAACTTAGTTCATGTGGCTTTTTTTCCTTCCCCTTCTCCCTAAGGATGGAACTCAGGGCCTTTCTACTGAGCTACATCCCTAGCTTTTTATTTTTGTATTTTGAGACAGGGTCTTGCTAAGTTGCCATGCTGGACTCAAACGTGTGATACTCCTGCTTTAGCCTCGAATATGCTGAGATTATGGGCACAAGCCACTGGGCCCGATTTCCCGTGGCTTTTTAACACTTGCGTACCGACTTGAACCACTGGTGGTACATGCATGACTGTCCATTTTGGGTATCATGGGACAGTCCCATTGGTTGTTACAAACCATCCAGTGGGACAGTCATGCATGTACTGTGTGTGTTAATGGCATTTGGAGCTAGATTTTTAAAAAAGACACCCATGACTCAACTCTGTTGGTTACTTGAGGAGTTATTTTGGCATCTAGAATTGCTGTGGGCACTTTGCTTAACTTACATTTGGAAATAATAGTCTGTGCCTCCAAGAGATCCACTGTGTTCATTAGGATATCTGAGAATTGCTGTCTTGATCATGGAATGTAGGTGTTTGAGCCTTTAGTGTGGGCTGGGTATGACTGCTGTTTCTATGTCTCAAAAGATGTACAAGTAGAGAAATATAACAGGGATCATCTCAGTGACTACATGTAGGTGGAAACACCTGTGCCTATGGTGCATGTACCTTATTTTTAAAATCATGTGGTTCTGGGAGATTGGGGGACAGGACCTCTCTTAGAGAGGTGTGCTTACTGCTTTCATAAGCGGAACATAGAGAAAATCTTACCAAGCACCCAGCTTGGAAGTTTCCTGTCGACCTGAAAGTGACATCTTTTCATAGACACAGATTACTTCTTAGAGATGTCAAATGCAAGAAAGATCTAAATAAGGGAAACCTAGGAGATGTGTAAAACAATTTTGGAAAGATGCTCTGAGTCTTGGTATTTATTTCTCCATTTATGAGCCAGAAAATAATGAAGGGTTTGTTTTTAGCTAGTGTACAGTAAAGATTCTTACTGCACTCTTACTGTTCCTCCTATCATTTTATAGAGAAGAAGTATTAAAAGTGAGTCAGCATTTCATCTTTCATTAGTTCAGGTGTACCTGTTCTGTCTGTGAAAGCCCAAAATGACAGGTGATATATGTTATGTGTTTATGACCTTGGAAATCGAATAGAAACATATTTCAATTTTAACTTACAAAAACTAAGGTGTTAACCTTTTTATCTGTGTCATAGAAGTATTTTTTACTCCTCTTGGAAATATCAGCAGAAAAACAGGCAAAGAGTAAACTCAATATAGCCTCCTTTCTATTTCTCAGAGAGAGCCATTGTTAGCTGTCTCCTTGGTGAACACCTACAGCTAATGTACTGAGGAAGCCTTCTGTGTGCGTGTATATAGTACATGTAACTTCCCGAAAGGGTATTGTATTCTGTTTTTCTCTTTTTTATTATCTCGCAAATACTTGTCTGTCATATTTTACCAATTAAACAGTGTTCCATTTTGTGGATGTTTTGTAATTTATCTAATTCCTGATTTATGTTTAGATTCCTAAGTATTTGATATCAACAGCTTGTAATGATGAATATCCTCAGTGAAATCTTGGCTTCCTCAAGAGCCTTTTCAGACAAAGGTGACAGTTGTGAGTCTGATTCATATTCTTAACACCTACCTTCTAATTGTTTCATCTTTTTTGGTGTCAGTTTCAAACCACATGGGGCCTGTTAGAACCCTGAACCTCATGTGGCACATACAGAGTACAGTTATTCTGTCACCTTTGGGTGACAATGGGCAGTGTTAGGGCTAAGGATGGCAGTCTTCAATAAGCCCATTATTTACGGGAAAGAAAGGCTAGGGCTGGGCATTTAGCTCAGTGGCACCATGCCTGCCTGCAAGTACAAGGTCCTGAGTACGATTCCCAGTATGGCAGAGGTCTAGCTACAGAAAAATGAAAGGATCACATCAAAGATCTGGAAGTGACATTTGTGGCCAAGGATTAAGAGTCATTCTTTTCTCTAGTCCCCAAGTATTATAATAATCTTGGTGCTGATTTGGAATGTGGATGTGAGAGAGTAAGTGATCAGACTTCGGGAAAGACAGCAATGGAGTTTAAGCTTTCTTGTTGTCCATTAGTGATGGCTAGAGGGCCCAAGACCATGCCTTCTTCTAGAAATCCCATTAAATACCTCTTTCAGTCACTTTTCCTGTGGCTGAACACGAACACTTGACACTCGCAACCTAAAGGGTAAGGTAAATTTGGCTCATGTTTTTTTTTTTTAATTTTTAAAAAAATTTTATTGGTACATTTTAGGTATATAGTATAATAACATTCATCATTGGAGATTTGTACCTTAACATAATAGGTCTTGATTCTTATTTTTTCCCCATTCCCCTGCCCTCCCTTCAACCCCTGCCCCCTCTCTATTTACAAAGACTTTGTTTCCATTTTTTTTCATTTTCTTATGTTAGTTCCTTTCCCTTCTTTCCTTTCCCCTACCCTTCCCACTTACCCTTCCCCTTTGCAGCTTTTCTTCCTCTTTTGGCTCATGTTTTAAGGGGATTCAGTCTAAGGTCAGCTGGCTCCAAGGCAGAAACAATATGGCAGAAGGGCATGGTGGAGTAAAGCAAGGGTACAGTGGGAGGCAGAGCAAGGGTGGAGGGGTGAAGAAGAGGAGGCCAAGATGGGACATAGTCCCTGTTGTCACACCTCCATGACCTACCCAGGCACACTCAGAAGTGTGCTCTACCAAGCTCCTGAATGGCTCCCAGATGAACTGACACAATCAAGTTTAACCATCAGTATCTTTAACAGGAACCTTAAGATGGGTGGTAGGGGAACTCTATACCATTATTACTGGGATTAGTGTAGATAATGAGCCAACTAATCATTCTGGGTTAAAGAGCTGAGAGATTTGTTAAGATTGAGTCTTAAGGCACCTGGCAGTCTTATCAGCCAAGTTTGGCAAGGCTCTTTCCTCTTCTATTTAATGCCATTGCCTAGAATTTCTACAGGGAAAGGGGATGGAATGAGCAGTGCAGCAGGGACTGAAGTGTTTGCCTGCCATGTATTTATCTTTAAATAGCTGCTTTGAAGGAGTCCACATGTCTCTTGCCAGAGGCATAATTAGTATCTTCCCTGGTTACACACGGGGAAGGGAGTTTGTATCTGTGCTGCGTGCAGTGATTCGAACCATCGCTGTATTTCCTGTCACCAGTCTCGTTATTCTTAATGAGTTCTGTCTTCTTCTCTTTGTTCTGACTATAATTATTAAGAGATTTAAAAGAGCTTAATGCAGCAGAGCCATGGCAGGTTAAATGATTCTCTTATTTACATTTTTCTCTTTATGGGGTCTTGCAAACGAGGGGAATTCCCAAAGGGGACTCCTGAAGCATGCACACCAACACACAGTTCGTTCTTAGGACCAAGCTGTCACAGATCAATGTCCCAACCTGGCCTGGGAGGAGAGCCTTTGCTGGGGGGGTGGGGAGGGGTGGGGATGGGGCCAGGGTGCTCCTAGTGCATATCCTCGGTGCTACCATTATGAAACAGTGCAGTCTTGTTTGAGGACTGCCTGCCTTTTGTTTGCCCTGTCTTAGAGAATCTTCCATGATCAGCTGTCATTCAGTTGCTGATTAATTCAGCAAATCTTTATTGAACCCTTTTTATATGCTAGACCCTCAGAAAACTGAGATTAGATCTGGGAAAGCAGAATCAGCTCGTAGGTGAAATAGAGGATGGAGGATATGGTAATAGAAGTGTGCATGCCAGGGGTGTGAACCATAGGCACTCTGACCCTCACGGACTGAGATGCTGCTGAAAGGAAGGGACATTTGAGCTGCTTTTAGGTATATTAGAAACCTTTGCAGAAAGGCTATGGGCTGGGAAGAAATACCCCCGAGGCCTCTGCTAGGCATGGCTTCTTCTTGGGATGAGTTGTTGTTGGGGTTTGCTACTTAGAGGGCTTGCAGTTACAGCAGAGAAATTAGGGTGCAGGTTAGATCCTACAGGCCCTGGGTTAGATGTTGGGGCACTACCACTGAGGTTTCTCAGCTAAGAGGTGACTGAATATGCCTCGCAGGTTGGGAAGCTGATTCTGGCCACATTTTGATAAATGATGCTGAACGAAGGCCATTATGGCGAGTTAAAATACACGTGCAGGCAGAAGGCTATCAGATCTCAGAAGATTCTTCCAGATGACTTAGATTTATCTCGGCCAAACTTTCCTCATCTATAAAATGGGTTTTCTAGTTTCTGTAGCATGCTGGGGAGGTGGACCAAAGCTAATGATGTGAAACAGGCCCCCCAGCAAAGTGCCAGCAACAGTCAGTCCTGTGCATTTACCTGTTCTTCCGTAGTGAGTTTGCACAGAGTTTGCACTGAAGCAAAAGGGGGCTACATGTGCTATTGAGGCGGGGCAGTCGAAGGCACCACAGGTGACAGGACAGTTGGCCCATGGAGTGTGCTGTGAGGCTCTCACTGGCAAGGAGCACATATTTTGATTTATTCCTGGCTGGTCTTCAGCATTGAGGAGAACATAAGTAGGGCAAATGCAAAAGTCTGGGGTGATTTAGAGGTCACAGAATAAAAGGGGATTAACTTGCTAGAAAGCAATTAAGTAATCTCCCAATTGCAAGAAACACTACGGCACTAATAATGAACTTCCTTGAGCAGGATGGGAATACTTTATATTATAGAAGCTCTTTGGGGAGGGAGGCACACGGTCACCGTGTTACACAATGCTTTTGGTGGAGTTGCATCTTAATTTTTGAGACTGGCAACAGTGAAAGTGGTGTCACTACTTCCTTGAAAGTCCCAAGGCCACCTCACCCTATGTTTTGTCCAAAGCAAACCAGCTCTTTGTCCCTTGTACGCTTGGTCTCCTCCCCCTACTCCCGTGTTTCAGTTCTGCTGAGCAAGAGATTTATTTGCTAGGATAGTTTATCAGCCAGTAATGAAGAAATATGAAACCTTGGAATTCTTGAGCAGAGGAGGAGAAGGATGGATCACTTTTAATTGCTCTGTGACCTTCATCAGTGAAGGCGCCAAGAGGTTTGGCTGGGAGGGTTGGCCTTTCTCCAAGCTGCCTGGCCTCTGAGCTTGCCGGCCCTTGCGGCAGATGAAGCAGGTCCCCCTTTCCCTGCCTGTCTCAGGTTCATCCCTGTCCTCCTCAGTGTCTAACTCAGAGAGTCTCTTAGTATGTCCTATGCTTTTTGAAATCCACTGAGAGAAAGGTAGACGGAGACAAATCTTTTCGGTGTTGACAGTGCTGTTACCTTGCTGGCTCCTTGGTGTCCCCGCGTCCTGCAGGAAAGATGAGGACTCTGTGTGCCTGTGGAGATCCGAGGAGGATTTGCATGGCTTTGAGGTTGCACATAGACTTTGGTGATTTGTAATGATTGGCCTTTGGTGAATTTAACTTTCTAACTTGGTTCTGCTCTTTAAGGTGAGATAATACTGTGATGGCTAGAGGTTATGTAGGTTGCACTGAGGTGACTGCTATATGGTGTGATTTGTGTATTCAGTCAAGACTGAGAGAGCCACAGATCTCATGGTGTTTGGTTGGAGGAACATTTGTGTGTGTTTTCAGCCTGCTGTGCAGAGGACATTGGGAAAGGCTTTTTGCTACACTGGTGTTGGGGGAGAAGGGGAGCCTATGACATTCTCATTACCCAGGTCTTGTGTTTGGGGTCTTGCCATAACGTGGGGAGTTTCCTATATTGGGGCTCAGACACATCTGGGTGCATGTTGCATTTAGGCCAGTGTCCCGGATGGGCCCTGTATTACCTCAGGTATAGTTTTTTCCTGAAGAAAAAGTTACACAGCTGAAAGTTTTTCACTGTCATGTGGCTTCAGTGTCTGGCTTTCTGTAACCCTTGAGTGCATTTAGCATTTCCACACTCCTGGGCCCCACTAGTCTGCTTATCTTCGCATTTGGGAAAGAAGATAGGAAATACCTAGCCTTTGCTCTCTCCTTTACAGAGAATGACATTTTATAGTCATGGAAGCCTACGAGTTAGCCTAATAATACCACGTTACTGTGAGTTGTATAGAGTGCCTTTGCATACATTACCTTAAACCTTTTGGGTCATAACAGTTGTTTTGGCTGAAGATAGTATATCCATTGTGCAGGCAGGAATGTGACTCCTATGACTCTCAGAAGCTACTGACTCTCAGAACTGAAGCCTCATTCTAGAGTTTTTATTTCTGTAGAGTCATTTCAATAGTTGGCATCTCTTTTTGGGTATGCACATGTTAGAAAGAAACACAATTTTTAAAAAAGAAAGAATTTTTAAAAATCCAACTCAAGGATGGGCATTATTGGACAGATAGCTCCTCCTTTGGGGCTCTGTTTGCAGTCTTTGGCATGGCAGGCTGTTCCCCTGAGCCCTGCTACACATTTGCTTGTTGAGGCCTGGCTTTAGATGGATACTTCTCTTGGGAGTCATAAAGGCTGACCAGGAGATTGCATGCATTGTGCTACAGTTGTCTGGTCGTCCTCAAGGGAAACTTCATGTTTACGTACGTGAACGAATGTGTAAGCAGGCATGTGGTCTATTTGGAGCCCTGCATTAGTGAACTAAGGGAGTTGTTGGAATTGCTGCCTTCTGTAGCTTCTCCTCCATCTCAGGAAATCAGTAGATAACTATTCCTCTTTCCCCTCCCTAGTCTCTACCAGTTCCCTTTGAAAGTTTTTATTTTCTTTTAAATTTAATATGGTAGTAGGGACTGATTACTTCTCATTCTGTTTGTGTATCCTAAGTTGAATCCCAAGAAATGTGAACCGAGTGGGCCCACTCCCATGTTTACTGGGTTAACAGGAGAATATGATTCTCCAGCTAAATGACTGTACAAGGGAATCCCTTTAGGGTCTTTCCAAAATAGAGCAGAGCTATGTTTGGCTTGTTAAGATTAAGAACTGGTGGATGGAGGGAAGATAATGGGAAGGAGGGCTTGTCTGTGTACATAATTTATGGAGAGGAATTTGACTTTATAGAAACCAAAGCCCAAATTAGAGAAAGCAAGCTTTTTGGATTAGAATGATTTCTGTTGTGGTTGTAACATACCACAGTTTGATTTTTGTCCAGATGAAAACATTTGGTTTGCACTTCAGTAAATATTGTGGAGACATTGCCAGCTAATTCTGAAAAGTAATGAAATACAGCTTTGGCAAAATGCAGATGAATTCCGTACTCCTGATTCCTCTCATCTGATCCAAGTTCAGATTTTTTTTTCCATATTTGCTAATACACTCGAATAATCAAGAGAAAATTGCCTATAATTTTAATAGAAAACTATATTTATTATCAGTGAGTATGGCCCCTCTTCCAAATAAGCCCTACAACTCAAAAGCCTCTAAAACATTCACCCCTCATTGATTACTTCCTTCAAACTACAGAGTTTGTAATGGAGAGATACCTATGATGTAAGCCCATGTGATGAGTCAGCCGCCCGCTAATTGATGGCCCAAAGAAGGCTGTGTTTTAATGGAGCTTTTGCCTTAACACAGACAGTCTTTTCTTTTTTTTTTTCTTTTTTGTGGTACTGGGGATCGAACTCAGGTCCTTGCGCTTGCACAGCAGGCGGTGAAACCGTAGAGCTAAATCCCCGGCCCAACATGGACAGTCTTAACAATGGGAGAATCTGGCTCACAAGAGGTGCCCACCAAGCCCTTTCTAAGACCACCTTGTTTCGCCGTCCTTGCCAGTGGTATAGAGCAGGCTGCAGGTGAGTCCTGCTGTGGAAAGGAATTAGGTCTCCTTCCAGGCGTATTTTCTGGTTGTGCGTCACCTGTCTCTCAGCTGTGTCTTCCTGTTAGTTATCTTTGCAGCTCTCTTCTCATTTTCTTGAATGCTGGACCCACGGTGAGCTTTTCAAAACATTCTTCCCCCTGACCTTTTTCTTTGGTACTTGGAATTGAACTCAGGGTCTCACACCTGCCAGGTAGGCGCTGTACTGCCGAGCTACATCCCCGGCCCCCGTCTGACATTCTGAAGAGTGACGTTTCCTTAATACATTTCTAGATATGAAGCTGGCCCTTATGTGCAGGATTTACAAGTTGTAAATTATTACATAACAAAAATTTTAAAAGCACCCACTTTGCTCTTTCCAAATCCTAAATATTAATTTAACTTTGTGTTGACTCAGCATCAGTATAATTTGGAATAGACCCAGTTACCCCTTGTTACAATGAGGAGTAAGGAATGATTTTCCCTCTGATAGTAACAAATAGCCCAGACTGCTGTGTTTTGAGGGTTTAAAAATATCTTTTGTTTCTAAAAACAACAGGTTCCTCTTCCTCCTCAGCACTTATTGATAAGTAAATAACCAAACTTGTATCTAGGTGAAGAGAAAATAAGTATTTTCTATATTAAGTGGTTTTCAAGATGGGAATTCTCCCCTCTTACATATTTGAGCTAGCTGTTTTCTAGGTAATATTCTACAGTGGTCACCATTTTTCTCTCTCATCTTAATCATTTTTACTTTGCAAAGGCTACAAGATGATCTTAATAGATTTTATCCTGACAAGAGAGCAGAAGCCTGCTTTCACTTCAGTTTTGCCAGCATTATATGTAGTGTCAGCCTCTCTGTGGGTTTGCATGTAGACATGCCAGCCAGACCCCTAGAGGGATTTTTCAGCAGCCATGTGGTAACACTGTGTGTTATTCAAGAATTTAGTCTTTTGTACCTGCATCAGTTTGACTGGCAAGGTTAATGACATGTATGGGTAGGAGGGCTCAGCCAAATTCTGGAGGTCTGTGCCTTCTAGGGGAAATGCTGTTCTGCTAATCGTTCATAGTTGCCCTTCCCGTTGAATGGCTCGTGAATGGATTGGCAGTGGCTTCTTGCAAGAAGATGCCTACCTTAGAAGGACAGTGAGGCCACATTCAGCTCACTGGGCTAGTGTTGGCCTTAATGGGTACCTGCCACAGGGGAGAACTGGCACAAGACTAACAGTGGAACTAAGGACACCCCTCCTCTGGTGGTGGTGAACTGGCTTCCTCAGCTAGAGTTCATTGAGCTTAAGTCCTTTTTTTCTAGTTTCTCTTCTCCGGGAAAGCTGTTTCTCATCTGGCTGGGGAACCCATCATTATCGTTTTTGTTTCATGGTACCTTTAGGTCCAGACCAACACGTTAGCCACCTAAATAAAACTAGAATCATTTTTTTAGTTAAAAGCAATCTGCTTTTATTCTCCTGTGTCCATACTTAGAAGAAATCATGTCCTGTGGCATCTCTGGATTGTATTGTTATCACCTTTTGGTTTGAAAGCAGGTTGACCCAAAATTCTCTGCTCCTTCTTGGTCTTCTGTTTCCATTTCAGTTAGTCTCTGTCTTGCTGAGGGGCTGCTGAAGCAAATCCATTGGGCCCAGAAATATAGGTCAGTGGTAGAGAGCTTGCTGGGCATGTGTGAGTCCCTGGGTTCCAAAAACCAAAAAAGGAACCTCAAAAACTGTTCCTAAGATCATTTTTGTTTTGGTGTTTTGGTTGAAGAAATTGCCTTATCCTTTGCTAAGGTGTGGATGTGGTGTTCTCCCGAGGATCCATAGGAGTGGATGCTAGGTCTCTGGGCTTGCCTTGGTGTGGGGATGTGGGGCTTAGTGGGAAGTGCTAAGGGCTTGCTGGGGATCATGCCCCCTGAAGGGTGTGGATAGCTTTTCGTAGCTCTCCTGAGAGGGTTGTTGTAAAAGGAACAGGCTGAACCCTACTCGCCTTTCTCTAGTTTCTGCCTTCGCTTAGGATTCCCCTTCTGAGGTAACACCCACAGCAGGGCCCTTGCCAGAGCCTATGCCTGTGCACACTATATGAACTTTGAACCTCCCAAGACTGTGAGGTAAATCTTTTTTCATAAGTAGCCTGTGTCGGGCATTCCATCACTGTAACAGAAGCTGACTAGTCAGTCCACACTGCCTTTAGGGTATTAACAAAACATGCAGGCTGAACTGAGCATCGATATGTTTTCTCCTAGTTAGTTCTTTGGAACATAAACTTGATGTTCACCGCCTTCTCTCACCATCTTGAGTGTAAGGACTGTGAATGGCTCCATGCTGCTTCTATAGGGTTTGAGGTTTACAGAATCCTCAACAGATTCAGTAAGTGCAAGTTAATTCCTTGCTTATTTTTTATCTCTTCCATGTGAATTTTTCTGATTCTCTTTGAGACAGAAGATTTTTATCAGCTCTTATTGCCCTACTTTCACATTATTCGCTGATGGCCGCTGTTGCAGGGCTTATTGCCTTATCTCTTGAGGGCCAGAGGAAGGCTGGAGGGGTGCTGGCTCCCAGCCTGAAGTGCATCCCCGACCCTTCCCCCCTCCTCTCTTTCCCAGTGCTGCTTGCCTTCGGGAAATGGCACAGCTGGCTGCAGAAGATGCTGCAGAATCTACACACAAACCCTCATTGTTTTTAATGGTCATCTGCCTTTCTGTTTCCTTCCACTACTCTGTGCATCCAAGATTCAGTACAGAAGGGCTGTATTTAAGATAAATTCAGCATGGACATTTTGATCTGGAGGGAACTCCTAAGATTATTTAACCTATCCCTTCTGTTGGACAAAAGAAGGAAACTTAAATAGAAACGTCCAAAACTTCCAAATATGGAAGTTCCCCCATGATAGTCTGGTTTTTGGCATGTAACATCCTACATCATACATGTACATGGAACATGAGTTGGTCCTATGGTAAAATAATCTGGCTGTCGTGGTACCCTGCTTACATTGGGGGATGTGCTTCTTGGGTGAAAACTTCCTATAAAGAAGAAGTTAAAATGGGTGGTGACTTTTCTTTTTCTACCTAGGCTTGCATTAATTATAAAACCAGTAGAACAAAAATACATATTTTGTTCAGTGGAAATGTGACTAGATAGTTTCTTCTGTCACCTTTTTGTGGGGGAAAATTCCTAACTCTTTAATTTTGCACGCACACACACACACACACACACACACTCACTCTTGTTTGATGAAATGATTTTCCCCAAAGTCAGCATCAGGTTTAAGAACCTCCTTCTAAATGGAAATGATCAGAGCCGAGAAATAAGCAAAACAAAAACAAGGGAATGGCTTTTGTCAGACCAAAAGGAATCATGCTATCCAGAAAAGGTCTTTTGCAGCCTGTCTCCTGTTGGAATTTCAGTTCTACTGAGTGCTTTGCCCCTCAGAACATCTGGGACTGTGAAGGCTGGTTGTTCATGGGGGTGACTGCAGCAGGTGGAAAGGGCAGGAGGTATCTGTTAGGGTAGATTTTACTTTTGGGGTAAATGGGTTTGTGGGTTTGCCACTGTATAGCCCCCTCTTCCTACTTGTTCATCTTTATCTCTGTAGTTCCCAAGCTGCACAGGCATGGTTTTTAAGCATTTGAAAAATGTGAAGTCTCCATTTGAGGAGAGCACATGGATTACTTTACTGATGCTGATCTTATTGGAGTGACAGCTCATGCATTGGAAAGTTGGACAGGAGAAGAAAATTTTGAGTTCTTCTGGTACTTGATAGTAGCTCTTAGAGAAATAATGGGAAAAAGATCAGAGGAGATTATTTTTGGAGTTAGCTGCCTCTGGTCTCAAATGTTATACCAGTGACTTGATGCTGTCTCTTCTCAATTGTCCTTGTCTGAAAAGGAGGAATTAACGTAACATTGACCTTCTTCTGGGCCTGTTGTTTTACCTAAGTATAGAAACAACACCATTTGAGGAAGGGGTGTATGAGAGGTGGGTTTACTTGTCTGGGGGGACCCCTCTCCCCCTTGGACTCTGGCGCGGTGGCGGGGAGAAGAACAGTGAAAGCAAAGCCTTAATGTACTCTTGTAAGCCTGGTGTCTGACTTGACAGGCACATACAGATTGACAAGCTGTGTGTTTTTATTTTTAACTTGCAGGAATGCCTCCCCACGTCTCCCATGGTCTGAGGACCGGGTCACAGTCTGTCCTGGCCCGTGTCCAGTACACTGCCCTCCCCATCTCTGTGCCCCTTCTTCCCTCTGCGTATATATTTTTTGTAGTTATTTATGACTTTTTAGCTTTTTAGGACTGTAATTCACGAAAACTTGTTTGTCTAGCAGTTGTCTCTTGCCCCAGTACCTTATCTCTAGTATGAGTCATTTTACAACTTGTGTGTCTGCTATTTATTTAACCCAGTTAATTTTGTGAATAAGGGCTCGTTGGAGTGGTTAATGAAATATGGACCAATTAAAAAAATTTATTTCTTATAGGTCAGTTAACATACAAAAGGAGTGAAGAATATGTGTTCTTCTTTGAGGAGGTTGTTGTGTTTTCTTTTTAAATCTGGCAGTTTTAGTTAGTGTTGTACAGGAATTTATTTTACTGATTTTACATTCTGGCCAGACCTGGTGGCACATGCCTATAATCCCAGCACTTGGGAGGCGGAGGCTTACAGGAGGATCTCCGCAAGTTCAAGGCCAGCTTGGGCTATATATAGAGTTCAAAGCCAGTTTGACCTGCATAGTAACACCCTGTCTCAAAATAAAACAAAACAAAATAATAATTTTACACTCTGTGACTCTGACTGTAACATCAATATAGCTTTTAAGTGCATTAGGGTTTTTGGGAATCCATGTAGGTCACTCACCCGTTAGGAATATAAGGCAGTGACCTCACAGAAGTTGGGGCTTGGGGTATAGCTCAGTGGTAGAGCACTTGCCTAGAGTGTGCAAGGCCCTAGGTTCAGGCCTAGCCCTGCCAGGTGGAGGAAGAGAGTTAAATTAGGTTTTTGCTACTTTCCCCTCTCTTATACTGTTAAAGTCTAGAAGTTAAATGCATAACGTAGCCTAGTCTCTTTCTCACTAATATAGGTAGATGTTTTTACTTACATTTTCTTACTCGGTTTGCTCCTTGGTAGGCTTTTGTTTTTCCTTGAGGAGCTATTCAGATAAGGATTTAAAATTTTGATGTGTTATATTTGGTAAATGCCATTATTGTCCTGCTGGGCGGATTTTACTTGGTCTGTTCAAAGGACGAGGCGGAGTCGTACTTTGTGGGGGATATTTAAAAAATAAGAGTGGCAGGAGAGATGAATGGCTTTGTTTTTTCTGTGCTTGCCTGAGTCCGGTCTGTAACTGTGTACATGTCTCCGCTGGGTTGTGCCTCCTAGAGGGGGTGAATGTCACAGCCAGTGTTGATGGGGTGTCTTTCTCAATCCACCAGGTTCTCCTGCGCTGCCTAACAGTATGGTGTATTTTGGAAGCTCTCAGGATGAGGAGGATGTGGAGGAGGAAGATGATGAGGCAGAAGATATCAAAACAGCCACCAACAATGCTTCATCTTCATGCCAGTCAACCCCCGGGAAAGGAAAAACCCACAAGCATGTTCACAATGGGCACGGTAGGTCCACCACTGTCTTTGGGTTGTGAAAATGAAATGTGAGCTTTGGGTGAAGGAGCTGAAAGAGGTCATCCCTCGAGAATGGAGAATGGAGAATGGAGAGATGGAAGGCTGTAGCTGGGTGATAGTAAACCCAGTTGTGAATGCCTCCCTGAGTGCCAGATCCTTTATGAGCAAAGAGATAATTACTGCAGCACAGAACAGTCCAGGGTGTTCTAGATGCAGAGATTAAGGCGAGAGCAGATGTCGTTATGTTATGGAAATGCAGATGAATTCTGCAAGAGCTGGAGGTAACAAGCATCAGAAGAGGGAATGGCCATATCTGAATGGGGATGGTCAGGATTTTGTCAAAACTTTGGTGTCAGTTTTTATAATTATGATTTGAGCAGGTAGATACAGTGTAAAAAGCAAACACTTATTCTCCCTGTGAAATTGAGAATGTGTGTATATGTGTGTGTATACACACACACACACACACACACACACCGTGAAGCCAACTGATTTTCCCCCCAAGATTAGTGGGTAGAGGGAGAGGAGGAGAATAAAAGGTAGAAACAAGGCAATCAGAGATAGACAGCTCATGCTATTTAAGTTGGCTATGGAAAGTGATAAGCCATTTTGCAGTGCGGAAGTGACTTATTAGAGTTGTGCTCTGAAACAACTTAAGGTAGCCTCAACAGTGAAGATTTCATGAAGGAAAATGAAGATGAGGAAGCACTTTGGAAATTTGTAATTGCAGCCAGTTACCTGGCCAGACGTAACAATGGACTAGTAGTTTGTCGTGTCACCGTACACAGGAGGATATAAATATAATCACGCATCCTTTACGCATGTTCTAAGAAATACGTTACTATGTGGTATTGTTTTGCCAGAATATACTCACACAAAGCCAGATGATCTAGCCAGTCACTCAACAGGGCTTCTTGATGCTATCAAGTAATGTGAATGCAGGATATATGATCCTGCCTGCTGCTGTGACACTTCATAAGTTCATTTTACGGGAAACTTTTTACATGGATGACATATACTTAAATTCTCATATCATTATCAGGTAGTAGGCACTGTACATATAACTGAGCTATACATTTACATAACTGGCATCACAGTGGGGTTAGTAGCGACAACAGCATCACCACAGATGTTTGAGTTGAACAATAATGGCGTGATGGCTACAGTGGCAGTGGGTGATGGGAACTTTCCAGCTTTATTATAGTCTTAGGGGACCAAGTCATACATGGAATCCATGGTTGACCAAAATACCATGCACCTGTCTAAAAAGGAAGGTGTAGGTATAGCAGTTGCAGAGGTGGCTGTGAGAGACCATAGTAACTGATTAGAATATCATGGCACAGGGGGAAGGGGACAGGAACAGGAGGGAAAACAGAATGGTGGTCGGAGACTTTTGGCCATTTTCTTTCATTTGAGCCCCTCTCAGCAGCCCCAGTAGATGCACTTTGTTTAGGACTTGCATAGGAGGCTCTGGAGGGTGAGAGGTTACAAGTGGCAAAGGGAGGTTCTTCCTTTTTTCCTTAGCAGCTAAGCACTGAGCTCCTACATGTCTTTGTGGACTCCATGGCAAGAACATGCTCAGGACAAGCAGGGCTTAAACAGCAGTGCAAATCTGCCTTGGGTTTTTCTGCTTTGTCAACCTAATGATATTCACCTGTCCCGTTCTCTTGTTTATGGCTGTTTGGATGATACCTAGACATGATGGAGGACACAAGTGAGCCTTTTTTTAAGGACTTGGAGGTTAATCGGGGAGGTGGGACTAATACACAACGGTAACTAAATTTAAGCATTTTTGGGAAAAGCTTGTTACTTACTGTGGTCATCGGGAAGCTCTCTGTGGTTGAAGGAGCGCTGTATGTCTGAGCTGGAAGGCAGGTCCAGGCGTGTGGATGAGCATTCAGGGAGGAATAGCAGGAGTGGTGCCATGTTGCCTTACGGGATGGAGGAGGGTTGGGGGGCGCGTGTGTGCGTGTGCGTGTGCGTGTGTGTGTGTGTGTGTGTGTGTGTGACGGGGGGTGCTGTGGGGGCCTGGAAGCTCTGGAGGGAGCCGATTACAGGGGGCAGGTGGAAAAGTCCTAATATGGAGAATAGGGAACCATCAGTGGTTTCAGATACGGAAATCAGGTGAGCTAGGTCAAGGTCAGAACAATTCCTCTGGCAGCAGAATTAGTTTGCAGTAAAAGGAAAAATGAGATTAGAGTTGGAAGATTGAAGATTCCATCCAGGAAGAGCTGATAAGAATCTGGACCTGGGAGTGGGCATGGTGGTCCATGCTTGTAATCCCAGCACTTCAGAGGCTGAGGCAGGAGGATCGCTGTGAATTTGAGGCCAAACTGGGTACATAGTGAGACCTTGTCTCAGAAAGCAAAACTGAAATGAAAGGAATCTGGACTTGGACAGATACAGCAGTCCATCTCTTCTCCAGGGTCTCGAGGCAGGGGCAAAGGTAAAAGGGTGGGGGTTAATTAGGTGTGGGGGTAGCTAGGAACCTTAATGTTTGGTGAGTTTGTGGCGATGGTGAAAGACGACAAAACCACAGAGGATGAACAGATGAGCTGTGGGTTGAAGCTGTCAGCACAGATGAGTTTTTTGAGATAACAGCATAGGAAGAAGCTGTGAGGATTTGTTTTTCCATCTTGAGGAAGGAATGTAAATTTTTGCTTTTCTTACTTGGTTTAATTGGAGAGAATCAAAGAGTAAATAAGTGTGAATAAAGTGAAATTGCACTCGTCTGTTCTGCAGTGCCAGACGGTGATGATGATTTCCTCAGTGTAGTATCTGACTGCTCTGTTCACCGGGCTGCTCGTCACCCCTGCTGCACTTGGACAGCAGTTTCGCCCACCCTGCTGATGAGTTCCCGCCCCTTGTTTGCTGTCTCCTCTTGTTTGAGCTTGCTGAGGAGACACAGGGTTCACTAAGTGGTTTTTGCATCGATTCAACTTAGAATGCCAGATGCCATCATCTTCAGGTACACAGGTCTTTAGTACCACATGAGCCTCAGGCTGATTGTGTGAAGGCGGGGGAGTCTAGGATCGGTGTGGGATAAGGGTAATGAGTTGGCAGCACTCTCACCTGAGGGAGGAGGATAACAGTTCCACATGGATTCACTGTCACTGTCATTAGAGATGAAGGAGAGTCCATCCTTCACCTCTGCATCTGTCAGTACATCTGTGTGTATTTGTATGCACACACAGGTCAACTCGTACTTTTGGAGAATTTTGAGTTTTGCTATTTCACACGTTTGATATTTGAGAGAAAATAATACTGTGGTGATTGAAATAGGCTCAGCCTTTTCATCTTGGGGATTTGTTAATATGAACAATTCCAGAAAACTGTTGAGTTCTTCTTGTGTAGTAATGAATTCTAGTGTCCCTTGAGCATCTTTGACTCCACTGTGGTTGGAGTAGCAGGAAGTCAGTGAGGGGCACCTTAGGTGAGAACCCACTAGGTCCTTCTTGCCGCCTCTCCTGAGTTTCTGCTCTTCTGCTCGGTCTCCCCCTCCCTCCCCACTTCTTCTCCTTTACAGAAGTCAGCCTGGAGGAATGAAAGGAAAGGGACCAGTAGCGAGCAGCTAGGTTTAATCAAGGGACCAACTGCACTCAGACTGCAAACCTTCTGTGCTTGTTTTGAGACTTGGAGAAATCAGAAGTGGAGGGCCCTTTTCAAACCCTAACCTGCTCGTATATTAACTAGAATTATTTGTTCATTCTATTATCCACATTATCTCCAGGAGGTTTACTGCTAATGTGTCCTTTTATGTAGCTGTCTGCCTTTGAGCAAATTGCTTAATGTTTCTCCTCATTTGTAAGGCAGGGCATAAGTGAAACGTCTCTATAGTCTGCTCATGTAAACAGGCTCGCAGTTGCCAGGTAGATTCTCTGTTTGTGTCCTAGCAAGGGTCTCTCAGGCACCCGCTCCCTTGTGTGATTGTGTGATTTGAGGGCTCGTCTCCATTCTCTTTTGAGTCCATGTCCTGTACAACAGTCAGTGTGACGTGGTCAAGCAGGCACTTTTCCTGCTTTATAAAATGGCAGGTTTGTGTCTAGTCTTGTATCTGTCACCAACAATGGCCACAATTGCAATCAAGACTCAAGGTTGTGAAATTCCTTGTCCAGTGCTTTGGCCCATACACCATTCTGCTATAAGGATGAACACTCAGACAGTCCCACTCTCTTGATGGTGTAGTCACCGCTATCCTATCCAGTAGACAGTGACAGCTCTCCTTAGGTCTGTAGTTGTTCTCTTGCCCCATGGCTTTAATGTCCTTGGAAGCTAAATGGCAACAGTCCATAGAATAGCATTGTTTTCTCATGAATCCAGTGGAGGGAATGGGCTGATTCCAGCCTAGAAATATGTGGAGCATGTGGAAGGCTCCTCCAATTTCAGATGACCCAGCCAGGATGGTGGTACTGTTGATACAGAGAAGCTGGCTTTGTAGAAGGCATATTTATTTTAGCCTCAGATTTAGTCAGTATTTCAGCAAAACACTGAGATCTCTGTACACAGCCAGCTGTGCTGCCTTACCTTGTACTTTGCATGTACTTCTATATAAAGAAGCTAGATGACATGTAGTCAACTGACCTCAGGAATTTATTAAAGCAAGTACTTGTGATGCTTGGGAGTAAGTCACCAGGCAAGAGGTACTAGTTGAATGTAAGGATGCTAAATATCCCTGAAGAGAATATTTTCAGTAGTAGCGAGGAGTTATTGACACTATTAGAAGCTTACCATTCAACCTTATAAAACTGTAGTATAGTGGTCTTTGAAAACTAAACATTCAGCTGTAGAAGATTTTCATGTGCATCATTGCCCTTTCCCCAGCCATTTCCAGTAAATTAAAACTATAATACCAAGTTTCCCAGCATACGTGTTTGATGTCTTTTTGTTGTTGTTTGATTTCTCTGATTGCCTTTGTCATCATACAGTTGTAAGGAGCTATTTTCAATCTTCCTCACCCTTTTTTTGAGGTAAGGTGGCATGTAGTCCAGGCTAGCCTCGAATTTGGGACCCTCCTACCTCTGCCTCACAAGTACTGGGATTACAGGCATGTGCCATCATGCTTGGCTTCCATGCACCCCTTTTAGGTACTTATTAGTGCAGTGTTCTTGGGCAAGGCATTTAGTTTTCCTGACTCTTCTACTCTGTGAGTCCAGGAGGGTGGGATGGGTGAACATGCATTTGTTTGTTCGCTGGTTGAAGAGAAAGAAATACGGAGGCTCTCTCAGGTATGCCAGTAGTACAGTATCTTTCAGATTCCTCATGCCGGATGATGCCTATTGCCATGTGTACAGGGGAATTGACTTTCCAGGATTGCCTGTTCGTTGTGACTAAAAGGCTGTCCCTACAATCCATTCTTCTCCTGAGACAGAGTACATTTTCTTTTCTTTTTTGGTACCGGGGATCAAACTCGGGACCTTGTGCTTGTGAGGCAGGTGGTGGAACCACTGAGCTAAATCCCCGGCCCCAGGGTACATTTTTTAAGTGGAAACATTTTTATACCACCTTTTTTCACCTCTTCACATTTTTTTTCTTATTTTATAACCCATAGCAAAATTGGTATACTGTTGCCCATTTCAATCAGATTTGTATTGCAGCAGTAAACCCTAAGACTAGTCATTTACATAAAAATCCTCTGATGTTGGTGACAATTCCTGTGGCAGATAAAAGTTCTTTCCTTGTAAACTTAACCAAGGTCCATTTCTTTGTAAATTTTGAGCAGAATTCCCCAGATTTCCATCGTAATGGGATTTCCTTATGACTGCCATTGATATGAAAGGGAGTATTTAATATACTATGTAATAAGATGAAAGAGGTATTCCTGTACTCTTGGCTCACTTACAATAGAAGGTTCTTTGTGAGGTTCCGCCAATAGTTTTTTTTTGTTTTTTTTTTTTCAAAAAGAAACTGGGTAGATGGTTGATGTTAGTGCCTGTGAGGAAATGCAAGGCAAGGCCCCTGACTTAGCCAGAACTTGGGCCTGTTCCTGGCACTTTTACTGTTTTCAAGGGCCTGTGTTGGTCAGCTTTCCATGACTTAAAAACAAAAACCTTTCACAATTAACTTAAAAAGCTCCCAGTCAGTCCACAGCTCTGAAAGTTTCAGTCCCTGGCTGAGTGACCCAGATGCTTTTGACCCTGTGGTGAGGCAGCTCATCATGGTGGGAGCCGTGGTTGGAAAATGGCACTCACCTCATGGCAACCAGGAAGCAAAAAGAGAGAACAAGGAGGGCCCGGGGCCCTAGTATTCCTGGAAGAGCACGTTCCCAGATGGCGGGAGGGCTTCCAGAGAGGCCACATCTTTTAAAGGTTCCACCACCCGCTGTGGCCCCATGGGTTGGGACCAAGCCTTTTAATACATGGATTCTGGGTTACATTCCAGATCCGGACTACAGCAGGATCTGAGGTGTGGCAGGCCATGGGGTTCCCAGGATTGTTCTCTCTGCCTGGAGTTGAGGATGTGGTGCCACCTCTTCAGTGCCCCAGGGCATGCTAGATTCTCAGGGCATGGATGCCTAGTTGCTGCCTAATTCAGTGGTATCCACAGAGAGTCCCTGAGCCTCTAGCTGGCAGTCGGACTTGGACCAGAATGGGTCGAAGGCCTGAGTGTGACAGTTCCCAAATTCAGCCTGCTGCTCTGTCCTGCACGGGGCGTTCTCCTGCCTCCCACCTCCATCCATCCTTAACCTTAGGGTGCTCCTGGTGAATGTACAGAGACAAACTTGTGCCTCGGGTTCTCTAGCTGTGTAGAAGGAAAATTGGGCATTTTTTTGTGAGTCAGAAGACTCTTCCCCTCCCCTCCCCTGTTTCATTCCTTCATTTTCCAAGCACTGAGCTATAGAGATCGGTAGTCTCCATCTTCTTGGTTCTAGGCCCCGGATGTGAGGAAGCTGCACACGTTCACATAGGTTTTCTAACAGGAAGAGTCAGGATAAGGTCAAGCATCTCCTCAGAATTGTGGCTGCTTTCCCAAAAGAGAGGGGAGAGCAAGTGGTTTTGTTGTTGTTGTTGTTGTTGTTGTTTTTGTTTTTGTTTTTATTACTTCTCTTGTCACATTGGTACTTTGCCCCTTTTTTGTGTGTTGAAGCTGTTGGTGCAGCTCAGGAACTCCAGCAGCCGGTGTCAACCCCCCTGCAGTGTTATTACATCATGCACAGAAGAGAGAATATGGAAGGTGAATTACTTTATGGCTGGGGTAGCTTTGACCACAATTCTTAATTTAGAGCGTGTGTTCAGGAGAAGAGCTTTATTTCTGCTGTTACTTTGACGAATCTAGAACCTAGACTGACAGTGATGTGTCCTGCTTTATTTTGTTTTCTCCTAAAACTGAGCAGGAGAGTGCTTAGGGCATGGCGCCAGGACACTTGGCTGCGTAGAGGGAGGTGGCTGAGAGAGCACATCCCCTTTGTGCAGCATCTCACACCGGCTCGTTAGGCCTATCTGTTCTTGCATCGAGAAGCCTGGGGCCTCAGTAGTCCCCTGTAAGAGCTAGGTGTCCTCAGACAGCTTGGTTTTGCAAACATTACCCAGGACCCTCATGTTCTCATTTGCCAGCCACTGAACATCCTAGTGGAATTGGATTTGTCTGTTAAAATACATAATCTGAAATGACTTGGACAACATTGCCCAAGCTTTTAACCTTGGACTAAAAGTCAAGGGTTACAATAACAATGCCTCCAGCAACTTCCATTTTGATAGCTCATCAACTTTGGAAAATGATCATGCATATACAGAACCTTAAATGATCTTGACAATAAAGCCCTTAGGTAATTACTATAGGGAAATAAAACAGTAATCAAAACACTGCTTTGTGTGTGTAAAAGAAGTTGATATTTGAAATGCCTTAGTTTTTGAAAAGTATTCCTTTTTGGTTATTTTCTCCAATGGGGTAAGCGCAGTAGATAAAAGGAATTAATAAATGAATTTGGAATAAATTTGGCTTTGGCTTTTTCCTCAGTATTGTCCTTGTGGTGAGTCCGTTGTTACCTTTTGCAGTAGAGAATTTGGTGAAAGTTCATTGGTTAAATCAGTCATATGTTGTATATTCTTCAAATGCTCCCCCCACCCCTTACGAAGATTGGAAAGAATAGGAGAGATCATTGTTTCTCTTTGTGTACATCTTTTTCTGAAGGGAGATATTTCTCAGAAGACTTTTAAAACGTGTCATTGCACTCCCAGCTGGGATGATTTAATTGCTTTTGGATTCACACTGGGGGCATGTCGTGTAAGGGCCAAAAAGCAGTCATTTGGATGAGTTTACTGCATTTGTGCTCTGTGGTTGTCTTTGAGGTGCTTTGAGGGCCCCCCTTTTTCTGGTGGAGGGGGTGTGTGCAGCAGGCCCAGGGTCTCACTTGGCTCTGTTCCCTGACTGACATGCTTTCATCGCCAGTCAAAGTTGCCATGGGATGACTTCGTCACCTCTTCACTTCAGCAGCTATATTTTTTCTACTGAGGCTGGTGACTTCGGGGAGCCTAAGATCCCAAAAGAGTTAGAATTCGAAGAGCAGCAGGCTTGTAGTGTCTGGTTATAAAATATATGTATTCCCAACCACACCCCCTCCACATTTGGGGTGTGTTTGTTAGAGGCCGCTTGGCATGAGGTTTAGAACACATAATAGAAACTGAGCTGCTTGTGGCTCCAACCACAGGCAACGTTTCTGTGCTTTAGGTTCCTTTAACAAGGATCGGCAGAGTGCCTTTGCCTCTAAACTTTTGGTAAGAATCCGTTAGCGTAGGTCAATGTGATTAACACAGGTGATTGGAAAGATCTGGATGCCTGGGACAGCCTTAGAATTGATGAGAGAATCCCAGAAAGTTCATGTGTCTCAGATGACACATGACCAGGGTGTTGGTGAGGCTGCTATTACTGCTGGCTGGTTTGACATTTTCCGTCTCACCAGAACTGTTCTGGGAGCTCTTTCAAGGTAGGAGATCTCCAGTAATTGCTGCTTGTCAGTGTAATTGCCTGACCTGTTTTTCTTCTCACTTTCCTAAAGTATTTGTTCCGCTGGTCCACTCAGCACCTTGGGATGTACATAAACACTTAGGGCAGCTGGCCCAGGGCCCCACCAGTTTGGTGTGGGGGGAATAGAGCCCCATCCCCTTACCTGTTTTGTGTCCTGGTTAGGAGATGCACCTGGTGGTACAAGAGAAGCTCCTGGCCCTGGTACCTCCTCCTAACCAGGTGTCCTGAGGCCAGTTATTTAGTCTCGTCCAGCTTCTCTTTCTCCTTTTATAAAATGCTCTCAACACCTGCTGACTAAAAAGCCCTTAGGATTATGGGAGGGTAGGAGTTGCAGAGTGACTCACTAATTGGTATGAGGCTTCTTTTTGGGGTAAGGAAGAGGTTTAAACCTTGCCTCACAGTGATGGTTTCACCATGCTAAAATTCACTGACCTCTGCACTTTAAACGGGCAAGTTACATAGTATGTGAATTACAACTTAGGAAGATGTTAAAAAAATCTGTTCAGAGTAAATGAGGTGGTAAACAGTGCCTGGCATTTGCTGTGTTCTTTTTTGCTTTGTTTTTTGAGACATTGACTTGCTGTGTAGTTCAGGCTGGCCTTGAATTCACTATGCAGCCCAGGCTGGCCTTGAACTCACAGAGATCCTCCTGCCTCAGCCTCCCTATACCTGGGATTATAGGGGTGTGCCATCACACCCAGCTATTTGGTGTGTTTCTGACTGCTATCCTATTGTGACCTCATGGCTCCCAGCTCTTTTAAAGGAAATACTCCTGCAGTTGTAGCCAAATCTTATGGAATGTATTTCATTTTCAGAAGCTATGGTAAAGTTTTCTGTAACTGGCTGCACTTTGTTTATATTACACACATTGTACGCTGGACTGCTGAACAGTTTGCTGAACTGTTCGGTATTTGATGATTTTAGCTAAATTTAGTTATATGTCTTAAGGGGAATCTTTGTCACTGGGCAAGTTTTGCCTGGAGCCTGTAAGATGTGCAGATGGAAGTTCTGAAAGCCATTTGTTTACCTGACTAAAAGTTGAGTGGAGGGCCGGGGATTTAGCTCAGTGGTTTCGCCGCCTGCTGCACAAGCGCAAGGACCCGAGTTCACTCCCCAGTACAAAAAAAAAAAAAAAAAAAAGTTGAGTGGAGGCGCTGGAGTCTAACAGAATAAGAGCTAAGGTACTTGCTTGAACAGCCTTGAAAACATATTACAGTGCTAGGGTTTCTGTATTATACATGCCATTTCTGTTTCTTTTTTCTGTTTTTCTCTCCTGATGTTTTTATTCCAATAGTTGCTAATTTTCTGTAACGGGTAATTGGTTGTGTTAATGGGGTGTAGGCTGGTTTAACTCACACGCACATTTTCAGGGTGTCTTTCTCTCACCCTGTGGATTCCTGTCTCGAATCCATGGGTGAATTTTTATCATTTAGTTCAGATGTGGATGACCTTTTAGAGCTCATTACCTTTTGAATGGAGAGTTTTACAAAACCCATTGCAGAGACGTTCTGTTAATGTTGCTACAAGAGTTAGTGCTTGTCCCATCTGTGGATAATACTCGGTTCTGTGCTTGGCTTTGTTTCTTGAGGGAGATGGATCCTGTGAGCCCATTTGCCCAGATATTCCTCCCAGGGCCGCCTCAGGCAGGTTGACAGCTGCAGCATCTTAGAGCCAACTGGCCAGGCAGGGACTCATCCAGTGATCTGTTCTTTCCCAGGCTCCTTTGGGGGTGAGAGAGCCAGGAAACCATTTTTCAGTGACAAAAACCATTCCTCCTGATTTATGGTCTTTCTGTTGCCCTGACCTTTATATTCTCATAAAGGTCTTACAGCCTTTTAAACTTCAGCATCTTAAGTTATCAGGAACATAGTTAAATAACATGTTTTTAAAAGACAGATTTATCCAAGTCTGTTGCTTATGTATTTTATATCCTTGCAACACAGTGGATTCACATTTTTAGATGTTGGGACAGTGGCAAACAAATTGTGATTGAAAAAAAGTTCTATGACTTGAGAATTTAAATTCTTCTGTAGAAAACGAAGAATATCCATTTGGCTTTATCCCATTTATAAGTTTCTTTAAATAAGTTGAGAGAGAAGTTTTGCTGGTTAAAATTTCCCAGAAGGGTTTGGCAAACAAAATACAGTAAAGCAGTAGAACTTGATCAGGATGGCTAGGTGCAGTGCTCAGAGACTGCTGTCCGGGTTTTTGTCCCAAGAATGCCACTTGATGTTGGCTTCTGGTAGGAGGAGCTGCTTCCCAGCCCAAGGAGATGGTGGAGCTTCCGTGCTGCACCTCCTGTGTCCTTGCGGCACTCTTGGGCTTCCCTCATGGAGGCTGAGGCTGAGTGGGTTTGCTGTTCTGGCTCAGGGCAAGCCAGGTTCCAGCACCCACACAGGCTGCAGTACAATCCCTTTGAACTGTTGACACAGGTTGGCAGACGTTCCATGGTTTTTAGACAATAGTAACTCAGAGTTGAACGGGCTCCAGGGAGCAAGTGCAGCTTTTGTACAGTAACAAGGCTTTAATGCCAGCCAGTTGATGGAGCCTGTGTCTTGCCCAAGTCGGGCTGCATTGTAACACCATGAAGCTTATATTTAAATATCTGGCTCCGTATCAGAAACTCGCCGTGGATCTCTTAGTTTCCTGCAACACATTTATTTCTTGTGTATTTACAGTGTTTCTCTACCTCCGTTTCCATTTGTTCTGGGGCTCTGGGACAGGGAGAATGTCTTGGAATTTAGGAGTTAGTTCTGTCCAGGCTTGAAGGTCTCGATCACTCTTTCTTTCTTGCCCTTTGTTTCTCTGCTCCCAGACCTTTGGGGCTGGCCTTCTGGAGTGGCCCTTCTGTCTCTTCTTTCTCTTTCAAAGTTAGGGCTTCAGAACCCTGGCAGCTCAGGTCAGACACCCTGTAACCCCAGAATAGCCTGTAACTTTTGCAGACATCAAGGACTCCTTTTTGGTACTTACCTGTGTTTGTCCTTCTTTATTTGGAATAGTTAGCAAGATTGGGGACTCTGGGTATGGGAGAAGGGCCCTTGAAACAGGTCAAAGGGAATGTTTTTCCCCAATTATGGGTCTTCCTTGCCATTGCAACAAGAGCTTTTCAAAGATCACCCTTCTTATATTTGCTAACTCCTTTCTCTGAAGAACACAAAGCATTTTTACGTACTGGATGTTAAAATACTTCAGTCCTGGCTGCACTTAAGGGAGGCAGCTGGTTTCTCCTGAGGGGGCTGGGCACAGATGTGCTAGTGAGCCAGGGCAACTGGAAACTACAGGCAAGAGCCTGCAGTGAGGATTTCCTTTCTTTCTTTTGTTTTTTTGAGGCAGGGTCTCCCTTTGTAGTTCAGGCTGGCCTGGAACTCGAAGCAATCCTCCTGCCTCAGCCTCTCGAGAGCTGGGATTATAGGCGTGAGCCACCATGCCTGGCTTGCAGTGAGGATTTTCAAGGCCCTTTGCATGGGTTGCCTTGAGGGACGCGCCCTCAAAGATCTGAATAGCTTATGTGGAGAGCCAAGGGCAGCACTGTCTCGGTCCAACTCCCCAGAGATGGAAATGTGAATTCCTCCTCGGAAAAGTGTAGCTTTCCACCTCTCCACTGGGTGCAGGAAGAGATGTTTCCAAGCACTTCTTCCCCATTTCTTTTTCACCCCTCATTGGAAGCAAACCCGATCTCCTCAGGAGTGAAGTGACCCTCAATCAAAATACCAGCCTTTAGATTTAAAGATTTGGCTTACTATGGTGTGAAAACATTTGTCTATAGGCCATTTAACTTTCAGAGTATGTGTATACAAATCAATATATCTGTCTCTGTTCATTAACGTAAAGCTATTTGTATCCGAGTACAATACAATTTCCTAACATGGTTCACTGTGGTGAATGCTTAAAGAAACCAGTCCAATTACTCCGTTTAATTGGGGCCATGTGTGGAGAACTTCTTTACATCAAAATCTTTCTGTCTCTTCTGTTCACAGGATTTAGTCTTTCCCTGTGAGAGCCATTCCCCCACCCTCATTTGCCTTCTCTCCTTTTCTTAAAAATCTTAGAAATTAAGACAAAAGATAATTACTTGGAGGGGTAAAACTGGCAGGTTCCCACGACACTTAAAATTAATGAGCTGTTGAGTACAAAATATACCTTGTCTTTGGCTCCATCGTCCTCACCCAATCTTTCCCTCCTCCCTTTCTTCCCATTTAACACATGATTTGACTTTTTGGCTATGTTTGCCATTGGAGTATACAGCAGCTATAAAATAGCAAGATGGTTACAGAACGTGGGTTCATTTGAAAACCATCTCTTTGTTAGCAGATCACAGTTAATTTGATTTTGTTTTACATTTTTGTGTATTTGAAAACTCTCCCTTTTTTCAGAATAGCTTATCAAAGTACTCTTTTGGAGCTTACCCTGCTGCAGTTCCCACAGCAGCTGGTTGGGTTTATTATGTTAATGGTGCATCTCTCCTCTCTGCCCTGGAATCCTAACCCTCCCAGCTTAGTCTCTGATTGCTTTGCTTTCAGGGCCATTTCTTGGGGGTTTGGTGGTGGTTGAAAGTCCCTGGAGGGGTTGTGCAGCTCCTCCTAAGTTAGAGAATCTGCTTTTGTCCGATCAGAAAGATATTACTGCCTTTCGGGAGTTTGAACTGGCTGTGCTTTGCGATTTGCAAAGGAGCGTGTGTGATGAGCTGACACTTGGCCAGTGCGTGCTTCTCGTGCTTTGTGCCCAGCTGACCCCTATCTGGACTCAGGATTTTTTCTTTCTGAATTCTCAGTGGGATGTGAATAGCTACCTCTGTCATCGCCGTGTAGATACAGGACCCTAAGACTTGGATAGGTCCAGACTGAGGTCAAACAGGTAGGAAGTTGACCTTGCCTGGGTCAAATTTAGCTTTACCGGAGCCTGAGTTCTTTAGGGAAGTACACAGGTGCTGTGTGGACATCTGCATGAGGTGCCGCAGAGTGGCTGGACACCACTGGACAGTCCACCTGGTCCCAAGTGCTGCAGGCACTTGGTCTCAGGGCCCCTGTTCTTGTATTACAAACAATGGACAGAGATGGAGCTCCCCGGCTGCTTTAAAAAAAAAAAATTAATCAGTGTTTACCATGTTGAAACTGAGATTTTAAAATACTCATTTGAAAATGACACAAAACCATGACATGTTAATACAACGTTTTTAATGAAAATTACCATATTCTAAAGCCAGAAAGTTAACTGATGAAAAGAGTTGCATTATTTCACAATTTTGCATGTCTCTTCACTGTCTTGGCTTCATAGAAGACAGCCAGATTATGACTGCTTCTGCAGTCACTCAGTTTCTTGCAAAATAAAGTTTTGATTAATAGGAAGAAAAGGGGCAAAGGGGAGGGGGAAGAGGGAGGGGTAGGGAAAGGAAAGAGGGGAATGGAATTAATATGAGAAAATGAAAAAATGGAAACAAAATCTTTGTAAATAGGGAGGGATGGAGGGGTTGAAGGGAGGGCAGGGGAAGGGGGAAAAATAAGAACCAAGAGAGCATATAAAGGTGCATATCTCCAATGATGAATGTCATTATGTTGTACACCTAAAATGTACCAATAAAAGGATATACATAAAAAAATAAAGTTTTGGCTGAAATACTGTATATGAAGAAAATTGGTGTCGACAGACACATAGTTGAAAAGGGGAGGGGCTTTGTAGAGATTTTCTTTGATTGCACCCAGAGGCTTGGCATGGCGGGTTCTTTTAAAGGTCAGTTGTTATGGGACTCTGAACATGTGTCAGTCAGCTTTTTGTGCTCTGTTAATGTTAGACTCCATCAGTCTGTTCCCCTGTGAATGGATCTTTCACCCACGCACAGTTCTGTAACATCTTGTATTGGTCACTTAAAAATGATGGCCCATTATGTTAATGTCCATTTTCCAATTTACAAAATATTTCATTTCATTAACAATCCCGTGTCTTCCCCTAATCTCATCAGGAAAGTTGAGTACTAAGCAGCTGTCATTCATGGTCATAGAGACAGGCTCCCAAATTTTAATTTTTGCCTGAAGTGTGAATTTTATAACTGCCAGTAAAAACTATTAGTAGGTAGCTGGGCCAGTGGTGGAGCACTTGAGTAGTACCTGCCAGGCTCTGGGTTTGATCCCCAGCACTGAGAATCGAGCGACCAGTAATACTGTTGCAAAGGGGAGCAAACCCATAGGATAATTAAGAACAAAACAAAACAAAACAATGGGAAAAAAAGAGAACTAGCAACAGAACTGGTATTAATAGCAGGCCACACAATGCTGCGTTACACACAGTATCTTTGTTGAAATAAAGCAGAAGTTTAGAATATTGGAGACTAAAAACAAAATGACTTTCCTGTGCTGTGTTTCAATAAAGGAGCTATGTTCACTGCCTTAGAAAATTGGTGAAAGCCAGAGTTGTCTAGATTCATGTACCTGCCTGACTTTTAATTAGATTGAAGGATGACTTCTTATGGATGCTGCTTTTAATCTGCCTACGGAGCAGGCACAGATACTGCCCGTGGGTATGATTGATGGTTTCTGACAACTCCTAGTTACTTACACTTAGAGTAAATGCAGCCATTTGAAGCTCTGTTTTCTCTGTATCAGAGTGTCCGGCAAAGCCTTGTGCAACAGAGCAGTATGTCCCATATTTTGATGTGATTTGGGTGTCAGTATTTAAAATCTATTTGGAATTTACAATCTCTGGTGCTGCTGGAAGGAGCTTTGAGATCAAGACTTCTGCCCAATCTAGATATGGAAAATGTATATGTATCTTATATCATATGCACAATAACACCAGATGGACTAAAGAATTCAGTGTAAGCAATTAGAAAAAAAAACAACAAGGAAATTTGAGTCATTTTACCCTTTGAAAAATGGAGAGATATTAGTCAAAAGTTGAAAATGGAGAATGGAGCGATATTAGTCAAAAGTTGCAGTCTGTTAGGAGGATTCAGTTCTGGAGATGAATTGTACAGCACAATGATGACTGTAGTTAATGACGTACTGTGTATTCTATTTAAAATTGCTTAGAAGTACATCTTAAGCATTTTCCCATGAAATAAGTGTGAGGTGATGGAAATGTTGAAATCAGCTGGATATAATCATTTCATGGTGCGTTCTCTGTATATCAAAGCATCATACACCATAAATATATATAGTTGTACTTTCAGGTGGGAGGAAAACAATATGGAAGGACTTCATATGCACAAGAAGCAAAAGGAACTTTACAAAATTGGTTAACACTTCAGCGTGGTCTGTACCTTTAATGCTAGCACTCTGGGAGGCTGAGGCTGGAGGATTGTTAAGTTCCCAGCCTGGGCAAGTTAGCAACTTAGCAAGACCCCATCTCAGAGTGAAAAAAAGAGGCTGGAGATGTAGCTCAGTTCAAAGGCCCCAAGTTCAATCCCCAGTCCTGCCCTACACACACCAAAAAGCTAGCAGATTCAGTGCCATAACAGATAAAGTAGCAGAAAGATGAATGAATAAAATATTTGCAACCTATCGTGCATACATATAATTTAAAGGTGAATGTTAGAGCAGGTGCTTAAGGATCTGGGGCTTCGGTTTTAGCTGTCCGTGGCTGGCAGGAGAGGCCTGACTTAGCTGCCTCTTGCAGGCAGGCAGAATTTGTGGACACTCAGGAAGACTTTCCACCGCCCGCTCAATCAGGCACTGTGTTCTCCCTGAAATCCCGAGTCCTGGTGGGAGTGGGGAGGCCTGGGGACCCGTGGGTGCTAGCGGGGTGTGTGGACCCAGTAATCTCAGTGCTCCTCAGTAGGCTTTGTAAACAGCAGCTGAAGCCCCCACTGGAGCTTCCCTGCGCTGCTCTGCCAACAGCAGCCACATTCGGGTGCCCTTACTCCCTGAAGAAAGGGCTTGACAGGGGACAGATCTGTGCCGTCCAGAGAAACACGTGAAAGGCTCACTTAGGACATGGAGAGAGGTTGTAAGTCACGCTTGAAGCCACCTAGGGCTTGGGAAGATGCGGGTGGACTTGAGGTGGCTGGCTTCGTCTATCTGGGACTCCGGGCAGGAGCTGGCCAGGAACTCACTTTGCCCGTGAATGTCCTGGGGCGGTGGGGCGGCGGG